>JASTWF010000031.1:5319143-5793294 GCA_030390025.1 Squalus acanthias
CCCCACTCCCCCCTCCCCCTCCCCACTCTCCGCACTCCCTACCCACTCTCTCCTCCTCCTCCCCGCGCTCCCACCCCACTCTCCACAACCCCACCCCACTCTCCGCGCCCCCTCACCACTGTCCGACAGTGCAGCACTCCCTGTCAGCCTAGATTATGTGCTCACGTCTCTGGAGTGAGACTTGAACCTTCTGACTCAGAGACGAGAGTGCTAGCAACTGAGACATAGCTGACACCGTAGTATACTTGGACTGGAATTTTGTCAACTTTTATTTGATAACACTCCTGTGCAGCGCCTTGGGATGTTTTACTACGTTAAATGCGCTATATAAATGCACGCTGTTGTTGTTGATTGGGTCAGGTTAACTCAGTCAAAAAACGCCAGCAAAAAATAACCAGATTTATTTCTCTATTTATTAAAAAAAAATTAAAAGAAAGATTGTTCCATTGTCACTTGTTGGTAATTTATACAAAGTGTGGCATTTGAAGGGTGGTGCCTCAAGATGGATGTACCAGATGCAAATCTTTTCTTGTATGTAGGTGGATTGATAAACTTGTGGGATAAGCAGAACCCAGTGTAAGAGTGCAATATGAAAAATATTTCAACTCATAATACTCTAACTCATTTGAGACTTCATTTCTCATGAATGTTGACATTGTCCCAATTATAGAAATAGTTTTCATGTTGCACCCTCACCCAACAGAGTATCATATTTTTTTTAAATACCTTGGGTATACATAACCTTACACCTACATCCAGCTGTGTAAAATATACTTACATTACATTTGTTGCACTAAGACTAAATATATACATTTTTTAAACTGAAAATTGTACTACTCCAAAACTGAAACTTGCACCAACCCTTTAAATATTTTATATATACAAGGCTTTTCTCCCCTTTGCTTGGCTTCCCCAGATCACATATCATCTCCTGGCCTCTGTTCACTGCCTCGCCACACAGTACATGGTTACTGGTAACTCCAGTAGGCGAGGTTGGGGGGGGATTGTAGACACCAAACCACATCCTAGCACTCTCCACAGCTCCAGCACCATACACAGCTACACTGTTCCTTATGTAAGCCAGTTCTATTTAGAGTACTGTGAAAAAGGGAAACCCTCCTTTAAGTGTGCTGTCTTAGAATTGCAGTCTATATTCCCACCTTTGCAAGTGATTTTTTAAAATTCATTAATGGGATGTGGGCGTCGCTGGCAAACCCAGCATTTATTGCCCATCCCTAATTGCCCTTGAGAAGGCGGTGGTGAGCCACCTTCTTGACAACTGAGTGACTTGCTGGGCTATTTTCAGAAGGCAGTTAAGAGTCAACCACATTTCTGTGGGTCTGGAGTCACATATAGGTCAGACTGGGTAAGGATGGCAGATTTCCTTCCCTAAAGGGATTAGTGAATCAGATGGGTTTTTACGACAATCCGATAGTTTCATGGTCACCATTACTGATACTAGCTTTTTATTCCAGTTTTATTTAATTAACTGAATTAAATTTCCCAGCTGCCATGGTGGGATTTGAACTCTTGTCTCCAGATCATTAGACCAAGCCTCTAGGATTACTAGTCCAGCAACATAACCACTTTGCCACCGTTCCCATTAAACTATCTGTTAAACTAATTGGGGGTGAAATTGGAAAGTGCCCGCACACGGGCACAGAGAACAATCCCTGCGCCAGAATGGGTAAGCCCGAGGCTCGATTGAAATTGGGCCTCGAGCCTCATTTAAGTTAGACCAATGAGCTGCGGATGCCTGCTGCGCATCCCCAGGCAGCTTGCCGGCAAAGCAGATGTAAATTTCGGGCAGCAGCTCTCAGGTAGGTCTGGTTGGGGGTTGGGGGGAAATGCAATCGGGAGGGAGGAAAGGGGGCAATCTGGAGTGGGGGAAAGGGGACGATCGGGTGGGAGGGAGGTGATCGGGAATCGCCAATGGTCTTTGTGAATGCAGTGGAGCCGGGAGGAACATGCCTGCTCCTCCCAGATCCTGGGTAAGCATTTTTTTCCCCCAAACTTACCATTTTGGTGGCAGCCTCCAGCAGTCCCTTGAAGCAGCGCTGGTTAGACCGCATGTAGACATAGTTATTCTGAACCCAACTAGCCCAGTGCCGGCTGCGTTCAGGGCAGCCCAGTTTCTGGGAAGGGGTCCTGAAACAGGGCCCCTATTTGCATATGCCAATGGCCGAACGCTTGTTTCAGGCACGGGCCCATGACACCTATACTGGAGTCTTTACCAACATGGCGGACGAGTGGCGCACTTCTAGCGTGGAATGTGCACGCACCTGCAATATTGGATGCTTAGGCGCCCGTTTTATGCCTGTATAACGGACACGGTATCAACAAGTTTCTAGGCCATTCTCTAGGATCATGCTCTAAACTGGCCTGTATTACAATTATAAAAAGACATTTTCTCAAATTAGATCTTATACAGGGTATTCTACACTTCTCATAACAGTATAAAAATTAACTGAAAAATTGTTTCCAGACGAGGAGCCCATTGTACAATCCTATTGGGAAATTCAGTTAAAGTATTATCAAAAGGTAATCTTTTTAAAAAAAAACTTTAACTAAATAGCTGAAGCATAGCTCAAAAGTAAATTCAGACTAACTGCATTCAGTATCGTAATCTGAGGTTTTTTGTCAACACAAAGTGCCTGTGAATATTTAACAAAATCTGTTTTTTTCTAAGTTCTGCCGATACAACCTTTTGGAACAGAAAGATATTCCAGAACATGATTGAACCCCAATACACTGTTTTGTTCAATGAAATAACAAACACAGCAGAATGTGGTGACTGTGGATTTTCACACACTGCCGGGAATGTTGGCATAATCCTAACCAGGAATTTAGAAGCACTACAATGCGGTCAAAGCCTAAAAGCAAATAGCGTGTCCTTAGCTTCTAAAACACTTGGGTACCAGGTGAAGTCCAGCTGAAACAACACGGAGTATGCTTTGAATCACAGGTACTCCCAATTCCAGAGCTGTCAGCAAGGAACTATCAAAACTAGGCAACTACATTCGTTACCCAACAGTTTCTGTTTTGTAAACCTGCTCTTTGCTTTGCAGTGAAATATTCTTTAATGTTGTTTTATACTTTAGGTCATTTTATAGTTAGTAGAGAAGATATTCATAGAAAGCAGAAATACAGAATTTTGTTTGCTGTTAGTTTGCTGTTAGTAGAATAAAAAAGATGTTACATTATGGCACTTTTTAAAAATCAGTATATTTTTACCGTGCCAATTCTCTCCCTTCCCCTCCTCTCCTGAAGGCATTAATTTTTCTTTGGACGCTACTCAAGTATGGTTCTCGATACTGAGTGTTTGAATTTTTGAATGCAGGGGGTGGAGGGGGCATCGCAGCCAAGCCTGGTTCTGCCTCACCTGATGTCCACACAGACAAACTTCCTGCAGGAGGCAAAGTGCCAGGCTGATTTTCTGCCAGGGCACCGAGGCCTCAAATAGCGCCCCGACCACCGTCCTGGCTCAGGTCAGCTAAATCAGCACAAAGCAGGAATCGAACCAGTGACCTTCCGGTCCCCACTCCTCAGTTATTCCACAAAACATGCTAAGTCGACATGACAGCTTTAATATGCTTCTTTCATCTTTTGGACTCCTCGACAGGACAACCATGCCTCCTTCCTATCTCTTTTTGACAACTATTAAAAGATCCTAATTACTGACAAAGTAGTACTGATACTGGACTAACGCTAGTGGTGCTGTGCCTGTATTAGCAATGAAAGGATGATAGCCAATTAAACGCTACTGGAATTTTAACCTTAGCTCTCACACTGTTTCTTAACTGTGCAATACACTTTGATGATACAGATCTGTGTTAGTGTGTACCAAATAAAAATATGTACCAAAGCAGATTTTGAAACCAACCTAACCTTTGCTTTAAGTTAATTTTTTTGGACCGTTTCCTCCAAGCATGTATAAACATCATGGAAATGTACCTAGCTGTACTGGTTTGGTAATCGCGTTCTTAAAGGTTGGAAGAACAAAGAGTGTGGAAAGTCACATTGGCACAGGAATGTTGTTGAGCATCTGAATACCAAAGGGTGAAGTTTTATTTCATCTGACCAGTTGAGCTCGCACCAATGTTATCACTGCTGTATGTGCATTAATAACAATTCTTACCACCTCTTTAGCAAAATTAGAGGGGAAAATAAGAGTAGCAAACAGAACCCAGGATACTGATACGTTTTCAATAAATCAATTTCTCTTTGTGTGTTTTAATCGCTCAAGGACAAGGCGAAATAAATGGACATTAAAATTAATTCTGAATGTGCCAAAACATTCCACTGAAAGGCCCACACAGATGGACTTTGCTATTTTAAAAAACAGGTCTGCATGTTTCAAATGACATTTGGAATTTCTGCAGCTCAAAAACAGGTAGAGGAGAGAGGAGAGTTTGTTCCTAAAGACTCTTAGCTTTTACCAAAGTGTGTTTATTTTGGAACCCCATGAATAACTCTGCACTCGGAGTGGAAATTACAGGAATAGTAATTAAGAGCACGGAACGGATTTATAAACCTCACTGTTTAGATGACAGCTCCAGATGTGAAGCAGCTGTACTGCAGCTAATGTTATTTTATTCCATATTCAGAAGAATGGCCATACCATGATCAACTCATTCACTTTTTAAAATTCTTTTCCTCAAGCCCTTCAGTATTTCAAACTTCCAATAGCCTGCTTCAGCTCAAAAAGCTAGTAAGCGGCACAATATCTACCACAAAGCTACCTATGTGCTGAGGACGGCAGAGTAAAGATTGAATTTTGATCCCTTCCACATCAGTGCCTTCATTCGAGATGTTGAGGAAGTCACATCCTCCAGCCAAGCAACTTCATTTCAGAAGGACATGCTTCAGCTGGAAGGAAAGGTGCATAAATGTTCTTCAAGCCTCCAAGTAAAAGGAGGACAATAAAACTGATCTCTGTGTAGCCTGCTTTATGTGGAAGGGAATGTCAATGAAATATTGTCCTACACAGCTTCTTTCAGCTGGAATGGGGCGGTGGGTGGGGAGGGGGGGGGAAGACATCTTTCAGCTGGGAGGGAAAATGGATAAACTATGGTCCCTTCGCCATATCCTTCACTCAGGACAAAAGTTAAGAGAAACACACTTTGCACAGCCTTCTGCAGCATGGCACATGGGGGGGGGGGGGATATTCCCCTCATTTGCGCCTCTGATGGGAGGCGCTAACGGGGCGCAAATGGCTTTGCGCCCCCCCCCCCCCCGAGGCGATAACCGCGCCTCCCGCGAAATTCAGCAGGAGGTTAGCGGCGGCGCTACCGGTTTTCGCCCCGATCTGCGCCCGGAGATCATGACGTCATCTCCGGGCGCATCGCCCCGTTAGCGCTCCCGTGCCTGTGCGCCTGTGTTTTTTAGCGACAGGTTCGGCAGGTGTTTTCTAGTCGGGAGGCCTGTGGAGAAGCACAATCTAAAGGCGTCCACTAAAAGGTCGTTGTTTGTGTCGGCCAGGACATCGAACTTTTTGCTGCTCAAAAGCAAAGAACCCTTTTGATTATTGGAAGCGTTTTTGAGATTTCAGAGTTTGCTGCTGAATAAGCAATCTTCATTTGCATGAGGGTGTGATTTGTTGGTTATTAGGCAGTTCTTCTCAGAGCAATGTAAAGGGTCTGCAATGTGTGTCTGTTCTTCTCGAAGCAAGTAAAGCCGCAAATGAGCATCTGGTGAATGATCGAACCTCCCCTTTAAGAGCTGGAAAGAAGCAGCACGAGTGATCAGATCTGTTTGGAACTCACCTGGAATTCAGCAGCTCTCTGGTGTTAGCGCCCCTGTGGCGCCCCACTGAGGACATTAGCGCTTGATTTAGCGCCCCTCTCCCTTCCTGGGGCGATGTCGGGGAATTTAGGTGAGTCTCAGAATCATTTGCGCCAGGCGCTAACTTTTCAAACTTTTTCCAGTTAGCGCCCCAAATGGCCCTCTAGGGGAATTTTGCCCCCATGCTCTATTGACTAATTAAGTTCTTATAAATGAAAAAGGTGTAATTTTTCAAAGAGCTGCTAAGTATCAGCTTGCCTCAGTGCTAACACTCTCCTCTTGGAGTCAGATGGTTGTTGGTTCAAGCCCCAGTTCAGAATTTAAGCATCTAACCTAGACTTCGGTGCAGTAGAGAATAGTACTGCGTTGTCAGAGGTGCTGTCTTTTGGATGAGGAGTTAAACTGCGGCCTCTTCTGCCTGTTGAGGTGGATGCAAAAAATCCCATGGCACTATTGAAAGAGTAGGAAGTTCTTTCAAGCAACACCACCAAAAACAGATCAACTGAACATTTATCTTTCTCTCTCCTGTCATTTAATCTCTCCTGCCTTCCACCCTATCACAGACCTTCCCTTTTGTTTTTTCCTCCCCTCCCCTCTTTCTGCCTCTGTACTTGCTTAAAAGCTGTTACATCTCTAACTTTTTCCAGTTCTGACAAAAGGTCATCAACCTGAAACATTAACTCTGTTTCTCTCTCCGCAGATGCTGCCTGACCTGCTGAAGATTTCCAACATCCGCAGTATTTTGCTTTTGAACATTTATCTTATTTGCTCTTGGTGGAACCTTGCTGTGCACACATTGGCTGGCTAGTTTGCCTAAATAACAACAGTGACTGCATTGCAAAAGTAATTTCTGGAAAAAGGCAGGAAATGAAATAGATTTAAAGCAAGGATAAAGCTGGGAAAAGGAGGTGGGGTTGAAAGAACAAAAGGAGAGATTAAGAGACATTGAGAGACATTAAGAGATGATCAAGGCAAGAGGAGGTGTTAATGTGACAGGTTGAGGCTAAAAGAAGTGTGAAATGCACTGGCAGAATGAAGGACAGCTGCCAGCTTCTGGGAGGGAAAAAAGAAGGGGGGGCCAAACAAAAGGGTGGATGAAAAAATAAAATATAAATGTGATAGGGGCTGAGGTTATGATCTAAAATTGTTGAACTCGATATTGAGTCCAGAGGGCTGTAGGGTGCCTAAACGAAAGATGAGGTGCTGTTCCTCGAGCTTACGCTGAGCTTCCGTGGAACAGTGTAATAGGCCGAGGACGGTGAGGTCAGAGTGGGAGTGGAGCGGAGAATTAAAGTGACAGGCCACCGGGAGCTCGGGGTCCCTCTTACGGACTGAACGGAGGTGTTCCGCAAAGCGGTCACCCAATCTGCGTTTGGT
This sequence comes from Squalus acanthias, assembly GCA_030390025.1. Lineage (NCBI taxonomy): Eukaryota > Metazoa > Chordata > Chondrichthyes > Squaliformes > Squalidae > Squalus > Squalus acanthias. The sequence goes on from JASTWF010000031.1 coordinate 5,326,305, forward strand.
CTCCCCAATGTAGAGGAGACCACATCGTGAGCAGCGAATACAGTATACTAAATTGCAGGAAGTACAAGTAAATCGCTATTTCACCTGGAAGGGGTGTTTGGGGCCCTGGACACTTCTTTTAGCCTCCACCTGTCACATTAACACCTCCTCTTGCCTTGATCATCTCTTAATGTCTCTCAATGTCTCTTAATCTCTCCTTTTGTTCTTTCATCCCCTCCCCCTTTTCCCAGCTTTATCCTTGCTTTAAATCTATTTCATTTCCTGCCTTTTTCCAGTTCTGACGAAAGGTCTTCGACCTGAAACGTTAACTCTGTTTCTCTCTCCACAGTTGCTGCCTGGCCTGCTGAGTTTTTCCAGCGTTTTCTGTTGTTATTTCGGATTTCCAGCATCCGCAGTATTTTGCTATCGCTATTGCAAAAGTAATTCATTGGCTGTGAAGTGCTTTGAGATGATAATTACTTGACATGTCAACAATTCCAAATCCACCCAAAAAGTTTGGTCCATATGTTGACTTGAATTCATGAAAAAAGGTACAATATGAATGACCTACAACTGGGACCCTTGATCCTGCTGATATTTGATACAATTTATTGTTTTATGGGATGAATGGCCTCCATCTTCTGTAGTGATCTTTTGTCTCCTCTGCACCGATTGAAAGTGGAGTGGATATTTTCCTGTTTGTAATTACCAACAGCATCAAATATTCCTCAAGCAAAGAAAACATAGCACAGATACAATGCAAGCCTCCCACTGCTTTTCCCTCAAACTCCCAGCAATCCTAACTTCGGGACAGCTAAAGAATCTGTGCAATTTATCCATTTCCCACACTCTATCCTTGTGGTCTCGCCAAATAGTTACCACATTAATACCAATTAATGCCAACTTTGTGCCCTATTCACTGCTTTCTCCTCTTACCATATTGTTCTGTATTCTGTAATTCTTCAGGTTGTGTATTATTGATTTTCCAGTCAATCTCTGAGCCAGTTTTCTTTCTTATTTTTAGAACCCATTGTTTCAATATTTTCTCTCCTTTTTGGCCTCCTAGATTATGTTGCATTTCCCTCTGGGAAAGGGCAGAGGATCCACTCCCAGGGCTCTGTCAACACCACGCTGTAACTAGTCACAAGGAGGTTTACAAAAATGACCCAAAGTGACTAACGGCTTTCCCTTTCGGTATCCACAAGTGGTGTATCTTGATACGCTCTTAAGAGACTCGTCATGTGGCTGAGTGCAGGTACAACCCTGTGCCCCCTCACTCAATGGTCCAAATTTAGGTTCTATGTAAATACAAAAGCAAAATACTGCAGATGCTGGAAATCAGAAATAAAAACTGAAAATGCTGGAAATACTCAGCAGGTCAGGCAGCATCTGTGGAGAGAGAGAAACAGAGTTAACGTTTCAGGTCGATGACCTTTCGTCAGATCTGTTTCTCTCTCCACAGATGCTGCCTGACCCACTGAGTACTTCCAGCATTTTCTGTTTAGGTTTTATGTAGATGTGTGCAAGAAAGAAAAGCAATACCTCGCACAATCCAGCGGTGTGGCCCAATATATGATGTGGCTGGGCACTAACAGAAATTATGATTTGCGCTTAGAAATTATATTGCATGATATTATCTTGCATATATTTAATGTGTTTATATTGAATTCCATTGTTTACTATTTTAAAAGAGTTTTAACTTGTTAAAGATAAACAGATTAACATCTCCGTTAAAATAGAGGGCCAAGGAATTGATAGAAAAGTTTGAAATACTATTGCTCAGTGCTATCTTCAGGCTATATAATTTCATATAGCTTTTAGTGACAATCAGCTAAGAGATGGGGTGGTGGTTTAGCTTTCTCTGTAACCCGGAGAAGTTACGCAAAGAACACATGCTACACATTTATCAAGAGGACCTAGTTGGATACTAACGGTACAACATTTTTAACTGAGTTCCAATCATTTTCTTGAAAAAAAACATTTTACAGCCCACACAACAAGCCATTCAATATTTGAAAACAAGTGCATGCAGATTCATATTAAGATTTGCATCTAGGAATCAGGTTTCCCACTAAACTTTCTGTTTGACAAAAATCAGTGATGTTATAAAAATATTGAAGAGTGGGTGGATTTGTAAACAGAGCCCTCGGGAGGATACCTGAGCTTCCAAGGAGGTCATTAGCCTGAATAATCTTTAAAGTAAATGAGTGTTTGCAGGCTGCAGTGCTTATCAAGTTCCGAAATGGGGGATCTCACTGATGCAAGTTAATGGTCTCAGTTCCCACTGGCTGCTATCACTACCTATAGGAAAATACTGGAAAACACATGATTTTTTTTGTAATTGATATCTTCAGCCTGTTGCTTTTCAAGAAACTACTGACAGCAAAATTAACTATTTCAACGCTATTACTTTCAACAATATTTCTCATTCACTCAACACATTTTGTTCATTCCAAGCCTTCCGTTGCTCCCATTTACATGAAGTCTTGACAGTTTCCTTGCCTGCTAAGTTAAATTTAAAATCAATGCGAGAGCATATTTACATGTAGTCAATATTATGTCAACAAAAGATTAATTGTCAAATCTTACAATATCTTGAAATTATCCAAGCACTGGTACATGAAGCCCCAAACCCTGATAAATAAAGCCCACCAGGCCACCAATGATCTGATAATTAGTTTAGTGACTACTGTTGATTCCAGTAGTATTTTTTTCCAAACTGTTAATAACTAGTTTTCAGTATTTGTCAAGAAATGTTCAAACTACCCTATTCCATTGCATAATTCACTGAAATAGTTGATAAAATATCAAAACTACTCAAAGAGCAAAGTACTGTAAATATTGTTAGCCTGAAACAAAAATAGATAAAGTTGGAAACACACAAGGGGTCAAGCAGTATCAGTGACTGACTACATTCCGGGTTCAGACCTGTCATTAGAACTAAAGTCCTTTATGATCCAGATTGTCCCTTGGATGCAAGAGTGAAAATTAGGATGTGATTAAAGTTTGAGAGTGACTTGCCTAAGTCCGAAACTAGAGTCTTAAACTTAAATAAAGCCAATTACATAGGTATGAGGGGTGAGTTGGCTAAGGTAGATTGGAAAAATAGATTAAAAGGTATGGCGGTCGATAAGCGGTGGCTAGCATTTAAAGAAATATTTCATAATTCTCAACAAAAATACATTCCATTGAGAAACAAAAACTGCACGGGAAAAGTGATCCAACCGTGGCTAACTAAAGAAGTTAAGGATAGCATTAGATTGAAAGAAGAAGCTTATAATGTTGTGAAGAATAGTAGTAAACCTGAGGATTGGGAGAGTTTCAGAAACCAGGAAAGGATGACCAAAAAATTGATTAAAAGGGAAAAAATAGAATATGAGAGAAAACTAGCAAGAGATATAAAAGCAGATTGTAAGAGCTTCTACAAGTATGTAAAAGGGAAGAGAGTAGCAAAAGTAAACGTTGATCCCTTAGAGGCTGAGACATGAGAAATTATTATGGGAATAAGGAAATGGCAGAAATGTTAAACAAATATTTTGTATCTGTCTTCACATTAGAAGACACAAAAAGCATACCAAAAATGGTGGGGAACCAAGGGTCTAATGAGGGTGAGGAACTTAACGTAATTAATATAAGTAGAGAAAAAGTACTAGAGAAACTAATGGGACTAAAAGCCGACAAATCCCCTGGACCTGACGGCCTACATCCTAGGGTTCTAAAAGAGGTGGCTGAAGAGATAGTGGATGCATTGGTTTTGCTCTGCCAAAATTCCCTAGATTCTACAACGGTCCCAGTGGATTGGAAGGTCGCAAATGTAACACCGCTATTCAAGAAAGGAGGGAGAGAGAAAACAGGGAACTACAGGCCAGTTAGCCTGACATCAGTCGTCGGGAAAATGCTGGAATCCATTGTTAAGGAAGTGGTATCAGGGCACTTAGAAAATCATAATATGATTAGGCAGAGTCAACATGGTTTTATGAAAGGGAAATCGTGTTTGACAAATTTATTAGAGTTTTTTGAGGATGTAACTAGCAGGGGTAGATAAAGGGGAACCAGTGGATGTAGTATATTTGGATTTCCAAAAGGCATTTGATAAGGTGCCACGTAAAAGGTTATTACACAAGATTAGGGCTCATGGGATTGGGGGTAATATAGTAGCATGGATAGAGGATTGGTTAACGGACAGAAAACAGAGAGTAGGGATAAACGGATCTTTTGAAACACTCTGGGCCCTGAGGTCCATTAGCGAGTGCTTTTTTCGAGTATTAATGCGGCTTGTCCACAGAGCAAGTCCTAGCGAATCGTCACAAGCCAAAGGGGGCGGCGAATTCTGGATGTTAAGGCGGACTGGGTAGATTTTACGAATACGGGCGGCCAAGGACAGGTTTGCCAAGCGTGGAAGCCGCCACCAAGGTAGGCGAACTGAGTCAGTGCCGTAAGGTTAAAGTTAGTAGTCTTTTCATCATTTGATATGTGGAAGCTTTACCATAATAAACACGCGTAAATTATAATAAACAATACATCAATATGAAAAAAAAAACTAACCAACCAGGTACAACAACAAACTATTTACAGTCACACCCCAGAGTGGAATCCAGCCTGGTTCCATACCCACAATTCGGGGCTCTGGTGGTTACGTATCGGACAGTCATTGGATGGTGCAGTCTCTTCAACCATTCCAAGAGTTGCTTCTCCTGTGTCCTTATAGACATCGTCAACTTCGGAAAATCTTTTTGGGGCCACTGGTCCCTTGGAATGGCGGCATCTTCCAGGCCAAGTAACCCAAGTTGATAGACCTCTGTTGGTAGCGTTCAAGCGTCGATTCTCTCGCCTAATCGCGATCTTGATCGGCAGAGTCTATTACGTCAGCCATGTAGGAGCGAAACTGACCTGAGGTTGTACACTGAGGCCTCTTCTCAGTTTTGACCCCCGAAAGGTATCAAAAACGACAGTTTTTTTTGGACCCCTCCTACGGGGAAGTGATCGCCGCCAATCACCTTTGAGTTACTCTGGAGTCAGTTTGGCTGCACCAATGTGCCGCCAGCAGAACGACATTCTGGTACGACTCACTGTGGCCCGCCACTCAAAAGGAACCACAGCTACCTTGTAACACCGGCTCCCCAATATTAGGAGAGAGGACATACAGGCTTGAGAACTCTCGAAAGTCCTGCAGTCATCTCCTAAGCGGTTGGGGAGGTTTGGTTACACCTGCCATTTCGGAGTTGCTCGGCCAGTCAGTTTGGCTGCACCAAGGTGCAGCAGGCAGGACGCCTTAGGTATGACTCACTGTGGTTAAGAACTCCAAAGATTGCCACAGCTACCACGTAACACCAGCTCCGAACATTCGGAGAAAGACGTACCAGCCTGAGGATACTCGAAGGTCCCGCAGTCTTCTCCAAAGTGGTTGAAGAGGTTTGGTTACCCTGCCTACGTGGAGTTCTCGGCCAGTCGTTTAGCCAACACCGAAGTGCTGCCCAGCGGGACCGCGTGGAGGTACGACTCACTGTGATATGGAACTCCAAGATTCTCACAGTTACAACGTAACTCTAGACTCAACTTAGCTCTCACTAAGAGAGTCATAGTTACTCCCGCCCCTCAAGCCTGCTCCGCCATTCAATAAGATCATGGCTGATCATTGACTTCAACTCCACTTTCCCGCCCGATCTCCATATCCCTTTATTCCCCTAGTGTCTATCTATCTCAGCCTTGAATATACTCAAAGACTCAGCATCCACAGCCCTCTGGGGCAGAGAATTCCAAAGATTCACAACCCTCTGAGTGAAGAAATTCCCCCTCATCTCGGTCTTAAATGGCCTACTCCTTATCCTGAGACTATGCCCCCTAGTTCTAGACACTCCAGCCACGGGAAACAACCTCTCAGCATCTACCCTGTTAATCCCCTTCAGAATCTAGTATGTTTCAATGAGATCACCTCTCATTCTTCTAAACTCCAGAGAGTATAGGGACATTCTACACAATCTCTCATCATAGGACAGCCCTCTCATCCCAGGAATCAATCTAGTGAATCAATCTAGTGAACCTGCAAGGCAAGTATATCCTTCCTTAGATAAGGAGACCAAAACTGTGCACAGTACTCCAGGTGTGGTCTTATGTTCTTAAAGCGCCACTCTGTCTGGAATGGGCCTGGATTGTCCTTTGAGTGTCCCTTCCATTCTACATGTCAATAACAAAACTTTTTAAGCACAGATAAAACTAACAAATAGATGTGCAAATGGAATATAAAAGAAAAATAAAATGGGATGAGAATACTTTTAAGAAATGGGCTCAAGACTCCATGGGGACAGTCGACCCAATGCAGGTAAATTTAATATTTAGATATTAAAAGTGATTTGAACAAAACATCAGGACCAATTAATATAACTCAAATCCAAACTAACGTAAGCCAGGAAAAGAAAACAATGTCCCTAAAAGGTTTAGAACTTATTTCCACTGATTTCCTTAAGGCACAAATGTAATAGACAAGTTCAAAACTAATTGAAGTATCATTATTAGCTTAGCAACAGGTCGCACTACAGACTAACTTAGTTATCTGCCTTTTTTAACCTGTTTATGTGCATGTGTGATCATTGTGAAGAATGTCAGTGCTAAGAGACTGAGCATTGCACTGCGTCTTGTGACAACAAATATTGTTAGATCAACAGAACATCAGGCAAATAAAACATAAAGCTGTACTTTAAAATCATGATCCATTAGAATGTAATGGAAGTTGAGGAAAGAACAGACCCTGGGTGTCCCCTTACAATGGGATACCTCTCAATGCTCTATAGATGCCAACGGTCCATGTTTTAAACTTACAGGGGGAAAAATTGGGTTGCTTTGCGCCTCCCGTTAGTGCCCTAAGAGGGCGCTAACAGGGCGCAAAGCAACTAGCGCCCGGGCGCGGAGCGGCACCACCCACGCCTCCCGCGAAATTCAGCGGGAGGTTAGCGGTGGCGCTAACCGGTAGCGCACCGCGGCGCTGCGCCGCCGGCGATGACATCATTGTCGTGCGCAGCGCCCCGCTCGCGCCCCGGCCTCGATCTTCGGAAGCGCCCCCTGACTTACCACCAGACGCTACGTCCAACGGGCCTACCTGCGGCCGGGGAGGCGCAATTTAAAGGCGAGGTGCGGGCGGTCATTTTTGTTGCTGGCCGCCTGCCAGCACCTGCCTGCGCTCCCGCCCCCGGCTTCCTGAACCGCACCCCCCCCCACCCCTCCCCGCCAAGTGCCGGCTGCGCTCCAAGAGCCCAGCACTTCTCTTGAGTGCCGGGCTCTTTTGCCGGCACTCCCGATCCCCGGATATTGACTCGCAGCGCCCCAAGAGGGATGCGGGGCGCTTCCAGTAGCTACTCAATTTTTAGCCCACAGTGTTTAACCCATGTAACAGCTTATTAGCATTTCATAAGAAAAGTCAGCTTTATTCACTTATGCTCAGAGGTTCTCAGTATCAACCAATCAAATCAGTTGTAAGGCAGGACCAGGGGCTGTCAGAACCAAATTGGTTGGAGGCTGGGACTGGAGCCTGTCAGAACTACATATTATTTTCTGGTTGCATATGAACTTGAGACAGCAAAGTTTTAAGATGAGCTAATGGTTTCTGAGAGTTTCAGTTAGAGCACGTTTATTTAGTGTTTGTCCCCAAAGAAGTTATGTATAATATATAAACTACAAAAATGCAGCTTTAAAAAAAAAAAATCCTTAAAGGAACTTTCTAGGGCTTAACGGGTTGTTGTATAATCTGAAGGTTTATTTTCATCATGACTGGGTTTTTTTTTAGGTAAAGAGGATGTTCAACACGGTGGCATAGTGGTTAGCACTGTTGCCTCACAGCGCCAGGGACCCGGGTTCGAATCCGGCCTCGGGTGACTGTCTGTGTGGAGTTTGCACGGGGATAGGGTGGGATATGTGTCGGTGCAGGCTCGATGGGCCGAATTGGCCTCTATCTGTACTGTGGGGATTCTGTGATTCCCTGGTGTAAATGCATTAACTGGCTTTACTTGTGTCAGTGTCTGTGGAATTTCCAGGGTTTGGAGTGGAGACTGAGTCTCAATTAATTAAAAATATTACAATGAGATTCCATATTTAGGATTTAACAACAGTATACCACAATGGTTGTGATGTAGACCATTGGCCTACTTGTGTGTGAGTCTAGCTCCTGGGTACGATCTGTAATTTTCAATGTCTTTACCCACTTGCGGTGGAGGTCCTTTTGTTACCCTGCAGCACCCAGGCTAGGGGATTACTCAGGGTAATTTGTCCACAATCACCGTCAACAGTCATTTCTAGCTTAGTGTGCTTTAAGATTTTACAAATTGAAAATATTTGAAATACACTGCAAGTTGATCAGCATCTAAAAGAGAAAAGGGCAGGTTACTATTTGGGTGTACTTTTTAATCAGAACTCAAATTTAAGATTTTGTCTCAGTGATATGCACACAACTTCTGAATTATTAAATAACAATTGTTTAGATAAATCAGCATACTCTCAATCCAGGTCGTCCCCTGCTTGTCTCTGGGCTGCCATGGGGACCTGGGACAGGGAAAGATATGATAATGAGCCTATTTTGTCTTGTGAATGTAGAACGCGCTGCGGGTTGGATTTTGATGGTGCATGTTAAAATAGGTTTGAGTTCACAAATTAATATAATGCAAAAGAGGAATTATATAAAGTTTTATTTAAATTGCTACAACTACTATTTTCATATCTAAAATATCTAATTCTTCTAGGATTTTTTTGGGCTTGAATTCAGAATTATAGTAGCCTCCAAAACACAAGATAATGCACCAAATAATGTGTCAAAAATCATATTTTTTTGTTATGGGCAGACATGTGCCCAGACCCCACTAGAATAAAAATCCCATGTTTTCAATACACATATCCCTTTCAATAAATTCTAAACTCATCACTGCTTCAAACTATGCTTTTATGTACTTTAAGTCCCTCCCCTCCATCCTTTAATAAAAGTGACGGTGGCATAGTGGTTAGCACTGGTGCCGCACAGCGCCAGGGACCCGGGTTCGAATCTTGACCTCGGGTGACTGTCTGTGTGGAGTTTGCACATTCTCCCCGTGTCTGCGTGGGTTTCCTCCGGGTGCTCCAGTTTCCTCCCACAGTCCAAAAATGTGCGGGTTAGGTTGATTTGGCTATGATAAATTGACCCTTAGTGTTAGGGGGGGATTAAATATGTGGGGTTATGGGGATAGGATGGGATATGTTAGGGGGAATTAAATACGTGGGGTTACGGGGGTAGGGTGGGATATGTGTACTGTGGGGATTAAAGCAGGGACAGGGTACTGGATTTGGATGATCAGCCATGATCGTATTGAATGGTGGAGCAGGCTCGACGGGCCGAATGGCCTACTCCTGCTCCTAGATTCTATGTTTCTATGTTAATATTTGGTAGACCTGCAGCTTAAGATATGACAAGCTTGTGTCCCACAGCATTTGCATTTTCAGGGCTGTTTTGAGTTGTCAGCTGTTTGAGGTTGTGCCAGCTTTTTTAGTCAACTTTCTGGTTTTCTAGCATGGCTGTTCTATGATGATTGATGTATTGTAAATGTTTGTCCAGTTCTCTATTGAACAATCCTTGAATTAAGTAACAATGTATTGCAGTATATATCTGTTATGCAGAGAAGATATTTAATTCCAGTGTTTTATGTGATAAATAAAATAAAAACTTAAGTGTAATCTGAATCGTTCCTATAATTCCTAACTGACCAGGCAATGTGTTCAGGGTAATGACTACCAAGGCCACTGCCAAGGAAACTGTGGATAGGCAGTAACAAAATGAAGAGGTAGCATATTCACATTAAATGTGCATTACATGTACTACCTTAAAAACAGGCTGTCAGGTCAGCTGAAATGGATTCCTAGGTTAGAATATGCACAAAACTTAAAAGAACTGGATTTCCTGTTTACAGCTCACCCTCAATTTCCTTTGGGCACTCCTCGCAGTACAAGTATGACATCTGCTTTCCTTTAGTTTTACATCTGGAGCTTCATGTACTTAAGACTATTCAACAAAGTGCTATATTAAAAGAAAAGGTTAACAAAATCAACATTTTTAAGTAACAAAACTAGTCATTTTACAGTTTATTTTGATAATTCAACTCAATTATCAGTATTATTTCCTCTATCCATTTGCCCAGGCCTAATTCCAGATCATAAGGGAATAGTTAAGACCATAATAAATTCAGGAAAATAAATGCCCTTTGGCCCATCCAGATCATTCCTCTATAATCCTGATCTCTAGATGAAAAAGTTCTAACCAGTCACTTCCAATCTCATATTTTGGGACGTTGCATTTATTTTTATTCATTCATGAAATGTGGGCACGCTGGCAAGGCCAGCATTTATTGCCTGTCCTTAATTGCCCTTGAGAAGCTGGTGGTGAGCCGCCATCTTGAACCGCTGCAGTCCGTGTGGGTTCTGCTCCTTATGCCCTAACTCCTTTAAAGTTACACTTCTCCTTGTGTAGCTATAGTTAATACTTTTGGTATTAAATTATATAAACATGTAATTTGCCAATAATCTTCCCATGTGCTTGGCCTCTCTAAATCATTCTTAATAACTTCGATCTTCATAACACAATGCGCCACTCACACAATTTTATATCAGTACACATAAAAGACCAATTCCCAACTCCACTAGTCACTGCTCCATAATGTGAGAAGTGTTATTTTATAACCACCCTTTTCTATCAATTGGCTATTATTTGTGTGTCCTATTTCATATTCCCCTTGAATTCCACAAGGTATAACCCATTCTAAAAGCAGTTTATGTCAGATCTGATGTAATCCTTTTTGAAAATCCAAATAATCATATAAATTGTCTTGCTCTTATCCACTATTGACTGGATTTGTAAGACACAATCCATTGTTAAAACAAAAGTCTCCACAAACCATTTCAGTCTCTCCTACCTTTCAACTATGCTTCTGCTTTATTTGTTCTGTGAATCACCGAAAACTTCAGCGTTCTGCAGGAAGTGGGGAGGATTGTAAGAGTATTACAGAACCAGCACATATAGCTGATTGTATAGATACACAAGTTATGCCCTTGAACCCTGGATTTTAAACAAAGAGTGATGGAAGTGTTAAATGTGGAAGCCAGTTGTGGCGATACACTGGTATGCCATTCAATGTAATGCCGGGAAATCATTTATCAATATTTGTCAACCTGATCTCTTGAATGGGTTTTAAGTATGTGAGTGATAGCTTTTAAAGCTGTCAGAGAATCCATCAGCAGCTTCTACCCATGGCACTACTTTATCAGGGCCTTACTGTCTGTGAGATGTATGTGAATGCAGCCAAAGCTGCCACGAGGGAATTCCGCAGAAGATTGGTTTAATGGGATTAATTTTGTTTCCTCAGTGGGATTTGCTTCCACTTAGACAATGAGAATTAGAGCTGGTTTCTGGGAAACTACATGGTATTTCAGATTCAAAAACATACAGTTGAATATCAGGAAGGTGAGTATAAACAGACACTAATGGGTAACAAAGATTTCTTCAATTACTCTTTAGGTAATTAAGCACCATCTACCAGTAATAATCCTAATAAGCACCAGGAAAGGAGGTTGAGACATGGGAGCAGACAAAATTGTAGGGCAGGTAGAATCATAGAATGATACAGCACAGAAGGAGGCCATTCAGCCCATCGTGCCTGTGCCTGCTCTTTGAAAGAACTATCCAATTAGTCCTACTCCCCTGCTCTTTCCCCAGAGCCCAGTAATTGTTCTTCCGTTCAACTATTTATCCAATAATAATCCCCCCATTCTTCACATTTTGTAATCTGATCATTTTCATTTTTTTTTTTTATTATGTTGTTCCTCCAAATAAAGAGGAAGATGGTAAAGGTCATTCTACCCAATTTCACTTCCCATTATTAAGAATCTCCTGGTGGAGTTATGATCAAATATATGGATCGCCATTTCTAGAGGATGATTTTTAAAAACTGCAGACTCAGTACAAAGCTGTGCGCATTCCAAGATTTTTAAAATGAACTTGCACCTCCAGACAGCCCGTACAATAGATCAACACCTGGGACAACTTAATGAGGATTTAAGACTCAGGATCTGGATATATGAGATAGGACTGGTAGGAAGCTGATAAACATTATCCATGTTTAAAACAGCCTTGCTTCATGCTGTCACAACATTGGAGACCAAGATGGATTTATGGTTCCAGAAAGCGGATGATGTTAACTAAGATACCAAACAATACCCTCATTTACACAGTAGAGTGTAACCAAAATATAATCCAAATAAAATGGAACCTTTCATTCAACGTATTCTCTCTGAATTGCTCAGTTTATTTCCCCAGCATTAAGTTAGATCCAAGCATGCTTGTAGGTTAGGTTGAGGTCTAGAGAAACAGTTGAAGATCCATCTCAAATCTACACTTGAGATTTTCAGTTGAAAAATATTTTGTGTCACCTCAGCTGTTAATCTTCTGCAGGCTGTTTCCAGCTATACAAAATAAAAAAGTTAAAAACTCAAACACAGACAGGAGAGTAAATTTTTGTCACAGACCCTGTGGCCAGAAAGCCATCAGGGATCAGGGCTGTTTCTTCATCGTGGGCAGAAGTCCTGCGATCCCAAAGATGAGCTCCAATTCTGTTTAAATGGAAAATCTAAGCTACGTTGTCCAGAGCCTTGAGTTTGTCTTTGTCTACTGCTATCTTTATTATCAAGTGAACTCAGGTAATTTCACTGCTCCTTACCTGCCTGAAAATTGCACTTGTAGGAATGATAAAAGTTTCCTTTTCCTGTCAATTTCTCATATTGCTGTTGATCTATGAAAAAAAGACACTACTGACCTGTGGTACTTGAATATTTTATTAGGCAATATCTAAGGGCTAAAAGTACAACAAACATGCCAGTCATCCGTCTTTCACGTAGTCAGAATTTCAGGCCTATTGTCCACCTTTCCATAAATCTGTGCCGATATAAACTTGCTGCACTGCTCAGAAGTCACCCCAGAAGGCATGTTCTTATGCACATGTGCTACGGCAACAGATGACTCCCACACATACTATGGGACAGATTTCGCTCAGTGTTGCAATTCTAGCTGGCTCAGTGGGCCCATAGGAGTTGCTTTGTGTTGCCCCTCTGAAAGCTATGTGTTCTTAGAAACAGCAGTGCATCCATTTTATTTTTTGGAAAAAAGGAAAAGTTAGATTCCTTATTTCCACTGGAAGTACTGGTAAAGGGAACTATCAGTATAATTGACAGAAACACTTGAAATGCCAACCATTAATATAAAATCGGGAAAAGATGTAAGGATTCTCAATTATCTGCCAATTATGATTATCCATAGGTGAACAGCTTCCATTATGCCAGTTAATCAAAGTTTCACTGTACCTGTGTCCGATATATTTAACAAAGACTATAGAATATTCCAAGTAATTTCATCTTTGATTGCCTTAATGGGGAGCATTTGAGTTATATTAGCAGGGCAAGCCTGTACAACTACTTTATTTCCATACTTACGATTTCTAGATCCCTTCAAGGATAATTTTTGGTTTGAAAATCAGAATTACAGTAGACTCCAAAATCCTCAGGAGGGGGAAGCAAACTCATATCCCCCTTCAGATGTTTCTCAAATCATCACTGCTGCAAACGAGCTTTTGATTACACCTGTAGTTTAAGTTGTCCCAACTAGTCTAACTACATGTTTTCACTTCATGGGCCTATATGCAGGGCAGTTTTCCCACTATGAGCTTTTTTTGGGGGGCCATGACTTTGAAGCTTCTGGTCAGTTTTTGATAGTTTTTAGGGAGCATATATGTGGTTCAGAATGAAGCGGTCTCCATGACTCACGACTGGTGTGAAGTAATTCATTCAATGCGGAGCTCTGCAGATTGTTAACTATTACATGTCCCGCCTCTCAGCTGCAGGACCTGCCACACTGGGTCGGAGGGTAAACTGAGCACTTTAAACCGTGCCCAAGGAATCAGTTACTTTAAACTCTGCCTCTCTGACCCCAGCCGCTAGCAGCAGCACCAACTCCCCAGAGCTCGGACTGTGATAGTTGTCAGCCGTGGCTCAGTGGGTAGCACTCTCGCCTCTGAGTCAGAAGGTTGTGGGTTCATAGTCCCACTCCAGAGACTTGAACACAAAGATCTAGGCCGACACTCCAGTGCAGTGCTGAGGGAGTGCTGCGCTGTCGGAGGTGCTGTCTTTCAGATGAGACGTTAAACCGAGGCCCCGTCTGCCCTCTCAGGTGGATGTGAAAGATCCCTTGGCACTATTTTGAAGAAGAGCAGGGGAATTATTGGATGCAGAATAAAATCTGTTACAGATTTAATCTAAGTTACAGATATTCCTCAGTTTAGGATAGGGAGAAAAGATGCTTCCTTCAGGCCAGGTGTAAGATTATCTGGTCATTATCATATTGCTGTTCGTGTGGGAGCTTGCTGTGCGCAAATTGGCTGCCTGCTGTTTCCCACATTACAACAGTGACTACACTCCAAAAAGTCCTTCATTGGCTGTAAAGCGCTTTGGGACATCCTGAGGTCGTGAAAGGCGCTATATAAATGCAAGTCTGTTTTCTTTCTCTCTGTCCCGGACCGTTCTCCTCCCACAGCTCGGATAGAAGGGATTCGGCCTACCGTACCTGAGGTGCCGAAGGCATCGCCGTGGCAACCAAGCGGCACCCGTCCGCTGACGTCAATCCGTCGCGCCGATGACGTCGGCACGGGCAGTTCGCCTGGAGTGATTATGGCGTCACTTCCGCGTGGCTTGAAGAGGGAGCGAAGATGGCGGCAGCGGCTTGTGAGGTGAGGATGGCGGAATCGGAGGCCTGAGAGGATCGAGCCTACAGTTTAAAAGTGAAACTTTGTACGTGTTGGGAGCTCCGCGGCAGTGAGGGACAAACTCAACCCGCACAGCTCCGCGGCAGTGAGGGACAAACTCAACCCGCACAGCTCCGCGGCGGGTCCCACAGAGGGAGTGATCAGACAATTTGTACAAAAGCTAGCTTATCATGATGAGGAAATGTGATAGAAAAAGCTCAAATTGATTGCCGTACCCAGTAAAGTAACCGAGTTGATATTGGATACAGAATAAAATCTGTTTGGATATCCCTGTAAATGACAGATTCCTCGGTTTCAGGATAGGTAGTAAACCTGCTTCCTTCAGGCCACCAGTGATAATAGAATAAAATTCACTGACTCTAATGGTCCCTCTCTGACCCCCATTACCCTTTGGGTACTGCACAACACCAAGTTGCATTTATATAAGCATCTTTAACATAGTAAAACGTCCCAAGAATCATAGAAATTTACGGCACAGAAGGAGGCCATCTGACCCATCGTGTCTGTGCCGGCCGACAAAGAGCTATCCAGCCTAATCCCACTTTCCAGCTCTTGGTCCGTAGCCTTGTAGGTTACGGCACTTCAAGTGCATATCCAAGTACTTTTTAAATGCGATGATGGTTTCTGCCTCTACCACCCTTTCAGGCAGTGAGTTCCAGACCCCCACCACCCTCTGGGTGAAAAAAATTCTCCTACTCCTTCTACCAATTACTTTAAATCTATGCCCCCCTAGTTTTTGACCTCTCTGCCAAGGAAAATAGGTCCTTCCTATCCACTCTATCTAGGCCCCTCATAATTTTATACACCTCAGTTAAACTTCCCTTCAGCCTCCAAGGTACTTCATAGGAGATTAATCAGACTAAAATTGATGCCGAGCCAAAGAAGGAGATATTAGGGCAGGTGACCAGACGCTTGGTTTTAAAGAGCGTATTAAACAAGGAGAGTGTCGTGCAAAAACAAAGATTTTGGGAGGGAATTCCAGAGCTTGGGACCTAAACATCTGAAGGCATAGCATTCACTGGTGGGGTGAAGGGAGTGGGGGATGCACAAGAGGCCAAAGTTGGAGGAACGCAGAGTTCTTGGCGGGTTGTAGGGCTGGAGGAGGTTAGAGATAGGGTGGGGGGAGGCCATGGAGGGTTTTGAACACGAAAATTTAAATTGAGACGTTGGTGGAACGGGAGCCAGTATAGATCAGCGAGCGCAGGGGTGATGTTATAAACGAAACTTGGTGTGGGTTAGAATACAGACAAGAGTTTTGGAGGAGCTCAAGTTTATGGAGGCCAGGAATGGTTGAGTCTGGAGGTAACAAAGGTATGGCTGAGGGTTTCAGCAGCAGATAAGCTGAGGCAGGAGTGGAGATGGGTGATGTTACGGAAGTAGATCTTTGTGATGGAAAGGATATGGAGTCGGAAGCTGAGGTCCGGGTCAAATAGGACGCCATGGTTGCGACCATTCTGGCTCAGCCCGAGACAGTGGCCAAGGAGGGGGATGGAAGCAGTGACGAGAGAACAGAGTTTGTGGCGGGGACCAGAATTTACTGTAGCCGGTGAATGAACGGCGCCCACTTGCCCATTTAATTTCCATGAGCTTTTGCACAGCAAGTTAGTGGGAGATCGAAATGGTGTGGTGCCCTCTACAGGGCATCTGGGACCTGTGTGAACAGGACAAGCAACTGTGTATCTCCTTAACCAAACAGATTGAAGAATTGTTAATCAACAGCGCAGAGTTTGAACCAGGAAGTGTAAGTTAGAATAGTGAATTCAATGTCAAATCAGGTACAGAAAGTGAAGTAGAGAGGGATAGAAAGATTGGATTAAGAGAGAGAGAAAAAAATATAAATAAAAGTTTTTTAAAAAGTATATTTTTTAAAGCCTCCAACAACAATTAAAAGCTGAAGGAATGAGACTCCACACTTGTAAAAGTTAATTTTCAGTGCTAGAGAGGTTGTTTGGCAGTAATTAAGATTTATCACACTGTTACAAGGGTACTTTCCACAGCCTCATTTCTCCCTACCTCTGAAACCTTACACAGCCATACATCACCTTCAGTCCTCCACTCTGACGTTCTGTGGACCCCCTACACCCCATTAGTGACAGAGCCTGCAGCCACCTGAGCACTCCTTTTCTAACTGTTTCTGTAAACCTATCTTCTCTTTGCCCTGGCCTGTAGTCACATCTCCTGACCTCCCTTCCTTAGCACAGCACCTGGGTTCTGTAGCCACCTTACTTCAGTGAACACATCGAGTTGCCTATCTAATCCAAGTTTTCCTCTGCATCAAACCACATTTGGAAACTGTCTCATTTAAAAAATAAATTTGAACTTGTGTCAGAATTGGGTTTTCTTTTAATATTTACAGGTACAGGAGGTCCCTTGCAGCAGTGGAGAGTCTGTGACCTCAGCAGCACAGAAACGGGAGGAACGACTGAAGAGATTCCGAGATCTGCATCTTAAGCGGGTGAGAAATGAATGGCTATTTTATTTTAAATGCCTTGTTTGTTTCACTCAGACTAGGTGGTGCTCTCTTAATGGGAAAAGTGACCAATAGTTTGTACGGTTATCAAACCAACGTGAACAGCCAATAAGAGAAACTTCCTGATGAATGGTCAATTTTATTCCAGAATTCCTGTTTTTTTCAGAACCAAGTGATATTTTAACCATTCCCTTTAACTTGTTAAAATTATATGGTACTTCATTTCAGTTGACCATTCTGTGGGCAGTTGTTGATTTACACTTGGCACAGGTTATTGTAGATCCCATGGTTGTAGGCATGGGATTTTCCTCAATGGTCTGCACTGCGGTGGATTTTTGTTGGAATTGGGAGGGTTATGGGGTTGTTGCCAGTAACTCCAATGTCTTGGGTTTTTTTTTTGTAATATGACCGCAGTTCTAAAGCCTTTGTGCAGTCAGCAAGGGGCTTGAACAAATTTAACAGTTTACTGTTGCCAAGCCATTGGTGGGGTGATGCAATCTGTGTAGGCTTGAAAGTTCAATAAGTTGTTTGGACTCCTCTTTATACTGGTTATTTCTGTGCTTCAGAGCAACACTGAGAGGGGTCAAATGCTGCTGGATTAATCACACTCTGGCCTTCTAAAATCAAGAGCTCCCATGAGAGAACTGGAGATCATACAACAGTGGGTCATTGGCTCCAAAAAAACATTCAATCTATCCCACAATGGTAATTGTATTAGGAATGTCAGGTCATGAGTCCAATTTATTTCTTTTATTGACCTACTGTTGTATTTTCATGTATACAGTAAGAGTCAAGAGGACCAACATTTAGTGCTTAATAGTTTTATTAATTTTAAATAATACTTGTCCATCATACCGTTTGACATTGTGTGGAACAGATGGTGTCAGTCTGTTGCTATGATTGGCCCAGGCTTCAAGTTGTCCTGGGTCTCCTCATATTGTGACTGCTGCTGCCTCTTAAGTATGAATATTTTTTTTATTCATTCATGGGATATGGGCGTCGCTGACAAGGCCAGCATTTATTGCCCATCCCTAGTTGCCCTTGAGAAGGTGGTGGTGAGCCACCGCCTTGAACCGCTGCAGTCCTTGTGGTGAAGGTACTCCCACAGTGCTGTTAGGGAGGGAGCTCCAGGATTTTGACCCAGCGACGATGAAGGAACGGCGATATACTTCCAAGTTAGGATGGTGTGTGACTTGGAGTATGTGAAGTAGTTATCCTGTTATAGATTCTAAAGGTACACCAGTTCCACAACTGCACCAGGTTCCTTGAGAATTCTTGGATTTGTGACCCGGGCAATAAAAGGTGTTGTTCCTTATTGACAGAATGAATCTCGGAAATTGAATCACCAGGCGGTGGCAGAGGAGGACAGGATCCTGAAACTACCAGCCAACTGGGAGTCCAAAAGAGAACGATTGGAGTGGGAGCTAAAGGTGGAAGAGAAAAAAAAGGTATTCACGATATTTTTAACCCTGCGACTTGCTGAAAATCTGAACTGTTGAATACTTTGGAGCAATTCATAAATAGGAGGCTAAGGATTAAGATTTTTTTTATAAATCCAAATCAACAGGAGCCTTTGGTGATACAAAATACCTCACCATCTCCAGCTTCACATACCGTGATTACCTCTGAAACTTAATCTGATAAATTTCATAATTTAATGTTTTCAGTTTTACCAGTCACTAAACCAGCTCTTATCAAACGTTTATTTTAATCTCAAACATACCTTGACATTTTAAGGTTAAATAAAAGTTCAGAGCAAGTCACCATTGTTAGCAATTTGAATGCTGACAAGTTGGTGAGAATACTCAGTAGAAACACAGGGCTATGTGTCAGCTTGGCTCAGTTGATCGATTCTCTCTTCTGAGTAAGAAGGTCGTGGATTCAAGTTCCACTCCAGGATCTGAGCTCATAATCTAGGTTGATGCTCCAGTGCATTAGCGAGGGCTATTCTGTCAGAGGTGCCAAAATTGGGATGTGACATTAAGCCAAGGCTGCATCTGCCAGTTCAGGTGGGCGTTAAGATTCCATGGCATTATTTCTGAAGTGTAGAGTTTTGTGGAGTACCGGTGAACATTCTTCCTTTGACTTGCATCACCAAAAAATGCAGATCAACTGGCCAGTCACAAAACGGCTCCCACATTTGCCTACATAGCAGTCACTGTACTTCAAAGAAATTCATTGTATGTGAAACCCTTGCCGCCATTTCTGAGAGACATAATAAGGGACCCTATAAATGCAAGTCTTTTCCTTTGTATCTAATGTGGCTTAGGAGAACTCTCCACTAGCGGAAATGACAATTTGTTTGTTTGGAGGACAGAAATTGGTTTGGTAATGTCCTATATCCTTACCAGCTCACCAAATATTGTGCCTTTTGATTTGTCCCATCATGTGTGCTGAAATAGGAAACTTTGAAGTGATCACAGTATTAAGTGCAGTTGGAAGCTTTAATCTGTTCATGCTCTCTTATTACAGTATAAGACACCAGGATGTTTGTAATAGATATGAGTACAGAGGTGGCATTTAACTACTGAATGCAACAGTTGAGCTTGTTCTAAGAATGCAACCTTGTACCAGGCATTGATACCATCTTTCAGCAAATAAGATACAATGAAATTAGAATCATAGAATCGTATAGCACAGAAGGAGGCCCATAGTGCCTTATTTTCATAACGATGTGTGGTGAATCCATTATTTAACTCGTATGTAAAACTCAAAATGTTTTTGTCCCTGTGGGTTTATTTGTTTGTTTGGACCTTGATATGCTGAGGAAATGCCTGCGCCTGAAGATATTGTGTATTATAGTTCTGAAGCAGTGATTCCCATCTGTATTTCCTGCTTAACATTGTAGGAGTGTCTGGAAAAGGGAGAAGATTATCAACGAGTTAAGTTGTTAGAAATCAGCGCTGATGATGCAGAGCGATGGGAACGAAAGAAAAAAAGGAAAAATTCAGATCCTGGATTTTCAGGTACTTCATCACTTTAATGCCCATTCACTGCTCGAAATTCAGGGAATTTATATTGTGGAGCCATCTGTCTGTTATTAATATCACCTTAAAATACTTGGATTTTATCCAAACTTATATCCTGTGACTCTTACGGGGTTGTAAATGTTGGTGAGCTGATGGAATTGTGGCCGCACGTTCTCGGCCACCTTTTCTAAGCAGCATGTCCCAAAGGATCTGAAGGATCAGATTGGAAGGCGTTGCTGCATGTCCAGAGGCAGCCTAGTGGCTCCTGCGGCTGTTGCTGCTTTACTATTTAAAAATTGATTAAATACACTTAGGTGGAGGTTAAAAAAAAATCATTTTGCCACTAATTGTCTCCTCCTGAAGGCTTTGACACTTTGCTGGCATATGTTTTCACGAGTGCCCTCTGGTACCTCACCCATGTGGCCATTATTCATGTGTGAACCTTAACAATGAGTATTTTCAGAACCTGATCCTATCCTCCCCAACACTCTACATGTTGGCTCTTTGAAAGAGTAGTCGTGCTTGGTCCCACACCCCTGCTTTTTGTCCGTAACCCTGTAAGTTGCTCATCCCTCAAGTACCTGTCCAACTCTGTTTTAAAATTATTTATGGAATCAGCTTCCATCATCATTTCAGGTGGAGCGTTCCAGATCCCGACAACTCGGAGCGAAAACATTTCTCCTCCTCTCCCCTGTAGATCTTTTACCAATAATGTTTCCACTTGTGGGGGGAGACTAGAACTAGGGGCCATCAATATAAGATAGTCACTAATAAATCCAATAGGGAATTCAGGAGAAACCTCTTTACTCAGAGTGGTGAGAATGTGGAACTCGCTACCACAGGGAGTGGTTGAGGCGAATAGCATTTAAGGAGAAGTTAGATAAGCACATGCGGGAGAAAGGAATAGAAGGATATGCTGATGGGGATAGATGAAGAAGGGTGGGAGGAGGCTCATGTGGAGCATAAACACCGGCACAGACCAGTTGGGTCGAATGGCCTATTTCTGTGCTGTAAATTCTATGTGTGTATGTCGTGTAGGGGTCACTGGATGACAATCAGAAATAGAAACCCTACCTGACTTTTTTTGTTCCCCTACCCCCACTCCAGCTGAGGTGCTGAGGCTAATTGTAACACCCCCAATTGCTACATTGGCTGAGATCAGCTAACTCAGCACAGACTAGGGACAGAACCTGGCACATTTCTGGTCTGTGTGGCTCTAGAGAAACCCATTGAGCATGCTGACTAACTATTAAAATTAATTTTTCTGCTGAAATCTAATGTAAGAATGGGAAGATTTGTTTTTTTAAAGGCATGATTTGCCATCTATATTAGATTCATTATGCCACTCAAAATTCTCCAAGCATCATTCCCTAGCGAAGAGTGTAGACAGCAAATCTGTTTCTAGTCCTCTGCCAATACTGCTTCACAAACAGCTGGTATGATATGTGAGAGGATCTCCGGAGTGACTTCCTCCCAGATTTTTCCCTCTAGAAATATCCCTAACCTCTGCTAAGCAATTTTCTCTGGAATCTCAGCTGAAATCAAGAATATGCCGTGTTGGAAATTGCGGGCATGTCCTACTCCTCACGATACAGCGCATTGATATACCAGCATTGTGTGCCACCTGAAATGGCCCAAGAGGCAACTGGTTGATGTGATGTTCAAAGCCATCTCGGCACATCTGACCTTCAACCACATGGGCAAATGTGCTTCAACGTCATATGTGCAGAGACGGCCTTAAACTTCACTTAGGTTTCAAACTCATAAATATAATTTGTCAAATCCATCTTAATTGTACCATGCTTTTTTGTGTTCTGTTTATTGTAAAACATAGAAAGGATTTTAAGGTCACAATTTTAATTTAGTTTTAAATATATTGAACATTTTAAGGCATCTTACCAAGACAAAACGTTTTCGTAAGAAAATGAAGTAACGTGAGATTCTGTAATATTTTATTTAATTACATTATCATAGACATGGTTCAGTTCTGAACTAGGTTTGTAATTCTAATGTAGAATCATAGAATGGTTACAGCACAGAAGGAGGCCATTCGGCCTGTCGAGCCCGTGCCGGTTCTCTGCAAGAGCACTTCAGCTAGTTCCTTTTCCCGTAGCCCTGCAAAAATTTTTCCCCTCAGGTACTTATCCAATTCCCCTTTGAAAGCCACAATTGAGTCTACCTCCAGCACCCTTTCAGGCAGTGCATTCCAGATCCTAACCACTCACTGCGTAAAAAAGTTTTTCCTCATGTCGCCTTTGGTTCTTCTGCCAATCACCTTAAATCTGTGTCCTCTGGTTCTTGACCCTCCCACCAATGGGAACAGTTTCTCTCTATCTACTCTGTCTAGACCCCTCATGATTTTGAATACCTCTATCAAATCTCCTCTCAACCTTCTCTGCTCTAAGGAGAACAACCCCAGCTTCTCCAGTCTATCCACATAACTGAAGTCCCTCATCCCTGGAATCATTCTTGTAAATCTTTTCTGCACCCTCTCTTAAGGCTTTCACATCCTTCCTAAAATGTGGTGCCCAGAATTGGACACAATACTCCAGTTGAGGCCGAACCAGTGTTTTATAAAGGTTCATCATAACTTCCTTGCTTTTGTACTCTAAGCCTCTATTTATGAAGCCCAGTATCCCGTATGCTTTTTTAACCGCTTTCTCAACCTGCCCTGCCACCTTCACCGATTTGTGCATATATACCCCCAGGTCTCTGCTCATGCATCCCCTTTAGGATTGTACCCTTTAGTTTATATTGCCTCTCTTCCTGCCAAAATGTATCACTTCGCACTTTTCTGCGTTAAATTTCATCTGCCATGTGTCCGCCCATTTCACCAGCCTGTCTATGTCTTCTTGAAATCCTATCACTATTCTCCTCACTGTTCACTATACCTCCAAGTTTTGTGTCCTCTGAAAATTTTGAAATTGTGCCCTATACTCCCAAGTCCAAGTCATTCATATATATCAAGAAAAGCAGTGGTCCTAGTACCGACCCCGGGGAACACCACTGTATACCTTCCTCCAGTCCAAAAATCAGCCGTTCACCACTGCTCTCTGTTTCCTGTCACTTAGCCAATTTTGCTGCCACTGTCCCTTTTATTCCATGGTCTTCAACTTTGCTGATAAGCCCATTATGTGGCACTTTATCAAATACCTTTTGGAAGTCCATATACACCACGTCAACCACATTGCCCTCATCAACCCTCTTTTGTTACCTCATCAAAAAACTCGATTAAGTTAGTTAAACACGATTTGATTTTAACAAATCTGTGCTGGCTTTCCTTAATTAATCCACACTTGTCCCAGTGACTGTTAACTTTGTTCCTGATTATCATTTCCAAAAGCTTCCCCACTACCGAGGTTAAACTGACTGGCCTGTAGTTGCTGGGTTTATCCTTGCACCTTTTTTTGAACAAGGGTGCAACATTTGCAATTCTCCCATCCTGTGGCACCACCCCTGTATCTAAGGAGGATTGAAAGATTATGGCGAGTACCTCCGCGATTTCCTCCTTAACCTCCCTCAGCAACCTAGGATGCATCCCATTCGGTCCTGGTGACTTATCAACTTTAAGTTCAGACAGCCTTTCTAGTACCTCCTCTTTATCAATTTTTATCTCATCCAGTAACTCCACTACCTCCTCTTTCACTGACTTTGGCAGCATCTTCTTCCTTGGTGAAGACAGATGCAAAGTACTCATTTAGTACCTCAGCCATGCCCTCTGCCTCCATACGTAGGTCTCCTTTTTGACCCCTAATCCGCCCCACCCCTCCTTTTACTACCCGTTTATTATTTGTATACCGATAGAAGACATTTGAATTCCCTTTTATGTTAACTGCCACTCTATTCTCATACTCTTTGTCCCTCTTATTTTCTTTTTCACTTCCCCTCTGAACTTTCTATATTCAGCCTGATTCTCACTTGTATTCTCAACCTGACATCTGTCATATGCGCCCTTTATCTGCTTCATCTTACTCTCTATCTCTTTCATCACCCAGGGAGCTCTGGCTTTAGTTGCCCTACCTTTCCCCCTCGTGGGAATGTACGTCGACTGTACCTAAACCATCTCCTCTTTAAAGGCAGCCCATTGTTCGATTACAGTTTTGCCTGCCAATCTTTGATTCAATTTACCCGGGCCAGATCCGTTCTCAACCCACTGAAATTTGCCTTCATCCAATTAAGTATTTTTACTCTAGATTGCTCCCTGTCCTTTTCCATAGCTAATCTAAACCTTATGATATTATGATCACTGTTCCCTAAATGCTCCCTACTGACACTTGCTCCACTTGACCCACATCATTCCCCAGAACCAGATCCAGCAATGCCTCCTTCCTCGTTGGGCCGGAAACGTACTGATCAAGAAAGTTCTCCTGAACACACTTCAGAAATTCTTCCCCTTCTCTGCCCTTTACACAATTATTATCCTTGTCTATATTAGGATAATTGAAGTCCCCCATTATTACTTCTCTATAGTTCTTACACCTCTCTGTAATTTCCCTGCAGTGTTGCTCCTCTATATCTTTCCCACCAGTTGGTGGCCTATAGAATACACCTAGTAGTGTAATGGCACCTCTAGTGTTTCTTAACTCTAACCAAATAGATTCTGTCCTTGACCCCTCCAGGACATCCTCTCTCTCCAGCACTGTAACATTCTCCTTAATCAATACTGCCACTCTACCTCCTTTCTTTCCTTCACTATCTTTCCTGAACACCTTATATCCAGCAATATTTAAAACCCAATCCTGCCCTTTTTTGAGCCAGGTCTCCGTTATCGCCACGACATCATATTCCCATGTGGCGATTTGCGCCTGCAGCTCACCAACCTTATTTACCACGCTTCGTGCATTTACACACATGCACTGTAACCCTGTCTTAGACCTCTTGTATTCTCTCTTAATCTAACCCCACCTAATAGCTTACTATTTCTTGCTCTAGTGCTATCTGTCTCTCCCCATCCTTTGTGCACTTTGTTTCTCCTTTCTAATGCTACATCCTGGTGCCCATCCGCCTGCCAGATTAGATTAAACCCTCCCCAACAGCACTAGCAAACCCCCCCCCCCCCCCCCCGGCGAGGACGTTGGTTCCAGCTCTGTTGAGGTGCAACCTGTCCGGCCTGTACAGGTCCCACCTCCCCCAGAACCAGTCTCAATGTCCCAGGAATCTGAAGCCCTCCCTCCTGCACCATCTCTCCAGCCACGCATTCATCTGCTCTATCCTCCTATTTCTATACTCACTAGCTCGTGGCACAGGGAGGTCCTGCTTTTTAATCTCTTTCCTAGCTCCCTAAAATCTGCCTGCAGGACCTCATCCCTTTTTCTACCTATGTCATTGGTACCGATATGGACCATGACCTCTAGCTGTTCACCCTCCCCCCCCCCCTCAGAATGTCCTGCAGCCGCTCAGTGACATCTTTGACCCTGGCACCAGAGAGGCAGCATACCATCCTGGAATCACGTCTGCGACCACAGAAACACCTATCCCCTAACTATCGAATCCCCTACTACTATTGCCTCCCGATCTTCCTCCCCCACCCCCCCCGGTACGGCTGAGCCACCTGTGGTGCTGTGGACTTGGCTCTGGCTGTACTCACCAGAGGAACCATCGCCTGCACCTCTTTCTGCCTGCACACTCATACGCTGCGGGGTGACCACCTCCTGAAACGTGCTATCCACGTAACTCTCAGCCTCATGGGTGCACCGCAGTGACACCAGCTGCTGCTCAAGCTCTGAGAGCTGGAGCTCCTCCAGCCGACGACACTTTCTGCGCATGTGGTTGTCCAGGACACGGGAAGCGTCCTGGATTTCCCACATGGCACAGGATGTGCATTCCGCGGGACTGAGGTGCCCTGCCATGCTTCTATTTATTCGACTATTAACTAATTTACAGAAATAAACTTAAGACTGAGTCTTAAAAGTCGAGCCTACCTTTACCTCCGGCCGCTTCTCTTGCTCTCTTAGTTAAAGTTTTTATTCAGATGATTATTTATAGTTACATTAATTAGTTTATCTAGTTAAGTTAGGGAGAATAAAACGCTAATACTCACCAACCAATCACCTACCTGCAGTCCTGTGACGTCACTCCTTGAATTTGCTGTTCTTTTGGAAGTCGCTGGATTTGTACCGCCTCCTCGCAGGTCCGCGCTGTCCTCAGCCTCCCGCTGTATTGATGCCTCCTCCGATGCTGCCGACTCCTCGCAGGTCCGCGCTGTCCTCGGCCTCCCGCTGTATTGATGCCTCCTCCGATGCTGCCGACTCCTCACAGGTCCGCGCTGTCCTCCGCCTCCCGCTGTATTTATGCAGGTCTGCGAGGAGTCGGCTGCAGCTGACTAACTTCAGCTCAACTAATTTAAGATGCTTGTTAAATGATGTTTAAATTTTTATTTCAGATTTTGCAGCTGCTCAGTTGCGCCAGTATCAGAGATTAGTGAAGCAGATTAAACCAAACATGGAGGAATATGAGAAGCAGAAGGATGATGTGTGAGTTGCTTTTTAAAAATGTACCTTCTGATCTTCATCCTATTCTCTGAACAGGGGAGAAAATGGCAGGTGGGGGTGTCCTAGAACCAATAGTCATAAAGAACAAAACCAGACTATTACCAGTGTAAGGCCACAAAAGTATTCCATGGGGAATTTCATAGCTGCTGGCACTCAGGTCTATCCACTTCATTTTTTAATACAACTTGCCTTTATATAGCACCTTTAACATAGTAAAACATCCCAGGGCGCTTCACAGGAGCGATATCAGAATAAATTGGACACCAAGCCACATAAAGAGGTATTAGGACATGTGCTTGGTAACAGAGGTAGGTTTTATGGAGTGTCTTAAAGGAGGAGAGAGAGGTAGAGAAGTGGAGGGAATTCTAGAGCTTAGGACCTTGGCAGCTGAAGGCATGGCCACCAGTGGTGGAGCGATTAAAATCGGGGATGCACAAGAGGCCAGAATTGGAGGAGCGCAGAGATCTCGGAGGGTTGTAGGGCTGGAGGAGGTTACAGAGATAGAGAGGGGCAAGGCCGTGGAGGGAATTGAACACAAGGGTGAGCATATTAAACTTGAGGCGTTGCCAAACCAGGAGCCAATGTAGGTCAGCAAGCACAAGGGTGATGGGTGAACGGGACTTGTTGCGAGTTAGGATACAGGCAGCAGAGTTTTGGAAGGTGGGAGCCCGGTGAGGAGCGTATTGGAATAGTCGAGTCTGGAGGTAACAAAAGCATGGATGAGGGTTTGAGCCGCAGATGGGCTGGTTGGGGTGGGGTGGAGGAGATGTGCGATATTACAGATGGTGCAAGTAGACGGTCTTGGTGATGCGACAAATAATTACCTTTTTAGATTCCTACTGAGAGCTGTAATTTTAAAAACACTAACTTACCCAGAAAAACAACAGAACTACATATGCGATGTATCTGGAGCCCAGACGGGAAGATTCAAAATATCAAGAGTTACTTTTTCTTCAAATTAAATTTCAAAGTAGTTCTCTTGAAGTCACTAAAAGTTGTTGTCCAGACACTATATACAAAGTTTAATAAAATTATACTGGCAGCAATATACAAGTTAAATACTAAAATAATTAAGAGCATAATGGTAATTAACAGCAGACAAATCTGCAACCAGACTGGGGTTACAGACCCTTCAAAAGTAGCCCACTGTAATTAATGGAATACTCCCCAGAAGACTCTCAAAATATCATGTTAGTCTTAGCCCTGGCTCCGCAATTCTTTAGATCAAATATAAAGTTATAACTTACTTCCATTAAGATAAGTGAACTAAGCTGATGAAGTGGGTACGGACAGAGACAATACATGCAACAGTAACAGGCAAAATATCTGTTCAGTCAAAACTTTAATGCAATATGTACAGTATATATACATTATGATTCTTTTAATGCTGTGATTAGACATTCATTCCCTCTCCCTAAGTCAAAGTCTTCTCTCAACAATAACTTGCATTTATATAGCAGAAATATATATATATTTAATGTAGAAAAACATCCCAACACACTTCATAGAAGCCATAATCAGACAAAAATGGATGCCAGACAACGAAGGAGATATTAAGAGGGGTGTCTAAAACCTTGGTCAAAGAGGTGGGTTTAAAGGATGAAAAGGAGGTGGAGGGGTTTAGGGAGGAAATTCCAAAGTGTGGGGTCGAGATGGCTGCAAGGACGCCCACCAATAGTGGGGCAAAGGGAGGTGGAAGGGATGCACAAAAGGCCAGACTCAAAGGAATGGAGATTTTGGGTCGGGCTGGAATAGGTTACAGAGATAGGGAAGGACGAGGCTACGAAAGGATTAAAATACGAGAATGAGAATTTTAAATTTGAAGCGTTGGGGGACAGGGAAAAAATGTAGGACGGAGTGATGGGTGAGTGAGACGGTGCAGGATAGGGCATAGGCAGCAAAGTTTTGGATGGGCTAAAGTTTACGGAGGGTGGAGAATGGGAGGTTGGCCAGGACAGTATTCGAATAGTCAAATCTGGAGGTGACACAGGCATGGATGAGGGTTTCAGCAGCAGATGGACTGAGGCAGGCAATGTTAGAGGTGGACATAGACAGTCTTTGTGATGCAGAGTATATGGTGTCAGAAACGCAGCTCGGGCTCGAATAGGACACTGAAGTCTTGAAGGTACTGACTCTTGTTTGGAGTAACGTCCATAGGTGCCATCTGCCCTCTATACTTTTCCCAATGGGCCATCTTAACGTGTACCTAGAAAGTGAATGTGGTAGCCTATTTGACTGTGAGGGCATCACATCTAAGCCTGATTCTTAGTGCCACAGATACTAATGTCAGAAAACCTCAAGCTGAATAAATATGATGATCACTAAGATTTTCTATTTAAAGTGTACATTTCCTTTCTCCTGAACAGTTCTTCACATTGCATTTGGATTGTTTGGCTTCCAAAAGCGCTTCCATTGATTTCACAGTGGAATCACTGAGAGCATTACTTGCTTTTCTGTTATTATTATTGGGTTTTAAAAACATCTTTCTACCTGTGCTCAGTTTTTGTATTTCTTACCAACAGTGGGGAGGAATTCTACGCAACTGCAAACAGTCTATTGCATGGCACCCATATACCGTCCAAAGCAGGTGTGGACAGGCTGGTGGCAGATGTTGAAAAACAGTGAGTGTGTTTTTAATGCTATGTTATCTATTATGTGTTTGTAAAATATACCATAATAGAGCAGGAGCTCATCTGGCAGAACTGGAAGGACAAAAAAGCCCTACTGATGGAGACTAATGGTTATTGCATGTGGTTGTAATGATGCTTTTCTGGAAACTGACAGTGAGTGCTGCTTAAAAGTATTTAGCTATCACCTCATGCTTTAATCAGCTTGCGGTGTCTTACTGTAACATTAAACAGGTGTGACTGTACATTAGAGCAATTACTAGCTAATTCCAGGTGTGTGCTGTAATAGTTTGCAATTTTAAATTGTTTTCTGAGATGCTGCCAGAAATTAGTGTCTGCTGTATTTATAATTAGTTAGCATACCTGTTGTGTCTCTGTTTTGCTGGAAGACTCCCAATTTCCAAGTTGTTCTGATCTGTAGACTTGTTGAGGAATGTGCATCAAATTTCTGGACAGGCCCTATGGGGCTGTTGGCTGGTTCTGAATGTTGGAGTTGTTTTCCAGTGCCAGGATTGGCATCCAGAACTCTGGAAGGAGCTAATTCCCCATCTCGTCTCAATGACAGCTGTCAGGAAACAAATCCGTTGAATACATTATCCAAGCAAGTCTTTTCCGGCCAGAAAACCCAACACAGTGGGTCTCCAAGAGGGTGTTACTGAACTGGAACAAATAAGGTTGTTCTTTTACAGTCTTCTTGAGAGGAGTACTTTTCTGAAAGTACTCTTCACACCCCCCCCCCCTCCCCCGCCCCAATGGATTTTCCCCTTTAAAGTTCTAATTAAAGCCATGGAATGAAACCGCTTCAGGGGCTAAACAGGCTGCCAGAATACAAGGCAGTCAGACGTGCTGCACAATTCCAGTATTTCTGAAGTATAGGTACTTCTCATTTATAATGTCTCCTTCGGGAGCCATTGGGAAACTGCATTCCAGTGAGGTGCTAAGACCTCCAGTTCCTATGTGTTAAATGTATTTAATGAAATTAGTAATTATTGTCTGTATATACACATCTTTCAACCAAGATACAGTCTTTGCCATGTTAGCATCAGTCATGTGTTTCAAATTAGCATAGATAACAGAAATTTCTACTGGTTAATTCTTGGTATATCGCTTTGCTTTGTTTTGTTCACAGTAGTACAAAGTTTAATTTCTTTTTTCAGAATTGAGAAGCGTGCCAAATACAGCAGACGTCGGCGTTACAATGACGATGCTGATATTGACTACATTAACGAGAGAAATGCCAACTTCAACAAGAAGGCGGAACGATTCTATGGAAAATACACTGCAGAGATCAAGCAGAATTTGGAGAGAGGAACAGCTGTCTAACTTGTTTTCCTACAATATTCAAATGGGCTTCTCCTCCTATGCTATGTAGAGGTTGTGATAAGTTTTGTATCCTGTACTCCTGTGTAAATCTAACCTTTTAATCAATGCTGCAAAATCTTTCATGCAATGAGCATCATTTATGGACCTCTCTCCAACTAACCGTACGTCACATCACTTAGTGGAATATACTTTTCAGATGACTACTAAGGTTTATAAAGTGTCTTGTCTGGATCATGATGTCTCCATGTGGAGCTTTTTTGAGTATGAGCATCTAGCAATTAGTATTGTTTGCCTCTTTAACTTGCTGCCTATTCACTATTCAAAAAGAAGTTTTTGTGTAAAGTCCATAAGATTTTTTGGTTACTGTCTTGCGGTCATATTTTTGTTTCTCACAAAGATTTAAGATTCACTGTGTAGAACAAAAGCTTGCTTTTAATCAGTTATGAAGCTATTTTTAGTTCTAAACTTTTGCAAAGCATACATGAATACAAATGCAAGATGCTGATTTCTTGTTGATATTATAGATTGATCACCTGATGTACAGTTTCTGGAACCTGGTCAGCTAGAAAACAGTCATTATTTGGACTCCAATCTCTGCTGTTACAGAATTACTTTTCTGTAAGAATTATCTTCTGTAAATACCTGTGCAAGTGTACTATAAGTTGTATAGATAAAATAAGCTTCACATTAAAATATTTTCAGTTTCTAAGCTATTTACACATTTTATCGTGGAAAGTGATCAAAATGAACTTCCCATCTCTAGTTCTTTGGAAGAACCGTTCTTTTTCTCCAGTCGTAGCTGAATTATGTGCAGATTGATACTAATAACGTTACTCACTCGGACATTGACTAAAATTCAGTTCATCAGTGCAGGATTTCAGTGTATCCACAATGATGGTCTAGTTTGTTCCATCTAGGAATTCAGTCCAACTCTATCACTATATTGGAAAAACGATACATGACACATTTTTGTTTAAAATAACTCCTATATTTTGCACCTTAGACATTACACCATCTTCATCAGCCAACTGCTCCTAGCTCGTACTTCTTGTGTCAATCATGGGCTAGCTGAATTTATCACAATGTGCCATTTGCATATAACCCTCTAATGTTTGAGTCAAAGTAGGATAACCTCTGCAATAAAGCTTTCACTTTTTTAGCCCGCATTGTAAAGATGTTGCATTCTAATATTTACTAAACCACTAATAACTGATGCAGTCTAAAAGTTGGTGCAACAACATTTTTACCCAGTTGTAAACTGAACAATTTGTTAAGAGTGTAAGGTTTCAACCCTTTTCACCAGCATCTAACTGCTGTGTTACCTGACCATAGTATGCTTGGATATGTAGTTGATGTAATACTAAGTTAACTTGCCATTCAATAAACGTTTTCCTTTAAGGGTAATGAGCAGTGGAAGTTCTTTTAATGTACTTTTCTGCTAATGCTGCACATGCCCTTATTAAAAATAAGCCCCTGTGATCTGAAATTCCTAAGAACGAAGATATATTTTGCTAATGGCAGTCAGGAAGATCCTCATAAACCACCACCGAGAAAGAAAGAACCTATATTTATTTTAAGAAAGAACAAACTTGTATGTATATCGTACCTTTCACGTCCCAAAGTGCTTTGTAGCCAATTAAGTACTTTTTTTTGAAGTGTTGTAATGTAGGAAACACAGTAGACAATTTGTGCACTGCAAGGTCGCACAAACAGTAATGAAATAAATGACCAGATAATCTGTTTTACTGATGTTGGTTGAGGGATAAGTGGCCAGGACACCAGGAGAACTCTCCTGCCCTTCTTCGAATAGTGCTATTGGATCTTTTACATCCACTTGAGAGGGTAAACGGCCTTGATTTAACATCTGATCCGAAAGACGGCACCTCCAACAGTGCAGCACTCCTTTAGTACAGCACTGAACTCTATCACATTCTTCAGATGTTCCAAAGCACTTCACAAATGAAATTACTTCACAAGGCAAATGCAGTAAATTGCACACAGCAAGTTCCCACAAACAGCAAATGAGGAGAATGACCAGTTAATCTGTTTTTGCGTGCCAATCTATATACGTATTGCGCACAGTTAAATGTTTTTGTTTCTTTTAAACCACCTTTTGCGGTTGATTATCTGGGAGTGCAGCATCACTCATAGGGAATTAACTTGAAAATTATGACTGCTCCTATTGCCTAACACTGCCCACTTTGAATCTTCAGTGAAATGTCAAGACTCCCAAAGTTCACAAACAAAATAAGTGGGACAAATTAAGGCCTTGCATTAATAGCCCATTCCCCTACCACAGTTCTATCTTAATGCAAAATCCAATAAATTGGGATCTGCAAAGTTAGCTACTTTTAATTGCTGCAGGAAAATGATGACTAAAAGTATCTTTTAATTTGTTTAAGGGGAAAGTAATTAATTATGATAACAACAGAAAACACTGGAAACACTCAGCAGGTCAGGCAGCATCCGTGGAGAGAGAAACAGAGTTAACGTTTCAGGTCTGGGACCCTTCATCAGAACTGGAAAAAGCTGGAGATGTAACAGATATTAAGCAGGTGCAGAGACAGAGGGGGGGGGAGGAAGGAATTGAAGGAACATACTGTGCTTATGTAAGAGGCAGGAAAGAAAATGTTGCAAATGGGAATGGCAAAATCATACAGCATGAAAAATGGGGGCAGGGGTTATAGTTTGAAATTGTTGAACTCAATGTTGAGTCCAGAAGGCTATAAAGATGAGGTGCTGTTCCTCGAGCTTCATTGGAACAATGTAATAGGCCGAGGACAGAGAGATCAGAGTGGGAGTGAAGCGGTGAATTAAAGTGACAGGCGACCGGAAGCTCAGGGTCACCCTTACGGACTGAACGGAGGTGTTCCGCGAATTAAGATGTTTGATTCACAGTCCTGTAATCCCAGGGATACATGGCAACTGGTACATATAGCCAGTTTTAACACTTTCTGTCCTGGCTATAAAAGCAAGGGGGAGATTTCCTCTACAGTAAGCAGAACAAAATCATCAACTTGTTTATAAAGAATGTACCCCACAGAGGAAATCTCCCGGAAAATTAAATATCTACTTGTTATTCTAAGTTTGTTTCCCCCCCCCACCCCCCGAAGTTTCTCCCTGCCTTTTCTGAAGGCAATGAATTGTATAGGAATATAACTCCATGGATGATGGCAGTCCTCCAATGCCTTATGCAACAAGTTGTTCTTCATGCATGAGCCTGCATCGTGAATGCTAGTAGACTCTTTGGTGATCTTGGAGTATCTTAACTGAGCCTGTTTTCACCCGACGTACTTACTGGAATCACTGAGTAGTAATGGGGTGTGGGAAAACCCTGCTGATTTGCTGCACTGGCGGAGGTGCCGTCTTTCGGACGAGATGTTAAACCGCAGCCTCGTCTGCTCAGGTGGGAGTAAACGATCCTATGGCACTATATCAAAGAAGAGCAGGGGAGTTGCCCCTGTTGACTGTAAAGTGCTTTGGGACGTCCAGTGGTGAAAGGCACTTTTTAAATACAAGTCTTTCCTTCTTACCCCTTAGGCATGGAAGTCTACTGTTGTGCCTCCACCATTAGCACAGACTAGGGACCAACATAATTGTAATTCTGGACAGTAAGTTCTCATTGCAAAGACTTATACGGTGATAGCTGAATAGACATAGAGGCATTACCGCACAGAAGGAGGCCATTCGGCCCATAGAATCCATGCCGGCTCTCTAGAGCAATCCAGCCAGTCCCATTCCCCCGCTCATGTCAAGACACTACAGTAATGTTGCATAAAGCTTCAACAGCCCTGGGAACAAAACAAAAGATGTCAACAGGCCTGGGCTGAGGAGGTGAAAAGTCAACTAGGCACTGTTCCTGATCATTCTCCTGTAACTTGCTAGGAAATATACATCTGTGGATGTTAGGTGAAGTCAGGATTGGGTTCAGCTAGGAAGCCCTGTGCTGTTACTTAACTTGCCAACAATCACTGTCTAGGCACTCACACTCTCTTTATTTTCTGTAATTGTATCTGTTTCATTTGAGTGACATGGGCGAGAGCTGTTGTAAAATGTGGCAAGTAAGATTGGCCATCTTCTAACCCTAATATAGTGACCTCTGCTGGAAGTGTACACGTATAGGCATAGACACTATAAACTATTGGGCTTGGCTGTCATGGCTTCCTCATTTATGCATACTAGCAGATCTCCTGTGTCATTGCTCACAGTAAGACAGGGGATGCACTGAAGTATAACATCTAAAGTGTGTCAGGATGCAAGTGTGACACAAAGTGCGTGATTAACAGGACAGCCATATCAACATTGTGGCTACAAGAGCAGGACAGAGCCTGTATACTCTGCAGTGAGCGGCTCTCCTCTTGACCTCTGAAAGCTTCTCCATCATCTCCAAGGTACAAGCCAGAAGCGTGATAGGATACTCTCCATTTGCCTGGACGGGTGCAGCTGCAACAAGGAGCTTGACGTCATCCAGGAAAACAACAGTTCACTTGATCTGCACCCCTGTTACTCTGTGGGCCTGCACACATAGAGTGAAAACCAACTGTACTGCTTATAGGTGTAATTGCAACAAACATAACTATTTAGAATTAAATCCTCTGTAAATCACTCACAATAAAAGTGGCAGCAATAAAAATGAAGGAAAAATAAATACAAAATTATCAAACAACACCCTTTATACATACACTCAAATCACACTTCTGAACACTCACGTCAAATAAAAGTAAAACAAATGATCATAAAAAATACAATCACATATAAAAATATTACCTAGAAACTCAAAAGAAAACAAGTTCCCAAAAAGGAACACAACAGTTTGAATAAGGTCCCCATTTTTATGATAATAAAAGCTGTGCCTGGCAACTCTGAATGCAACAAAGCTAGACCTGACAAAGACTTGTTGCAGCACAGAATGTTGTGGTGCAAGAAACAACCCACACAGAAGCACTGGAAAGTAAATAAAGGAGTGGATAGATAATTAAAGCAGAAAACGACATATGGCTAATTAGAGACACAAAGCCAACAGGTAACTTCTGAATCAGTCAACTCAGCAGCCATCATAGAATCATAGACATTTAGGGCACAGAAGGAGGCCATTCGGCCCATCGTGTCTGTGCCGGCCGACAAAGAGCTTTCCAGCCTAATCCCACTTTCCAGCTCTTGGTCCGTAGCCTTGTAGGTTACGGCACTTCAAGTGTCATATCCAAGTACTTTTTAAATGTGATGAGGGTCTCTGCCTCTACCACCCTTTCAGGCAGTGAGTTCCAGACCCCCACCACCCTGTGGGTGAAAAAAAGTTCTCCAGAGGCACCATGACCTCCTACTCTGAAAACCTGATTCAACAGATATATCCACAACCCAACACAAACACATTAGCAGCAGAAAACTGTACGGGGGGGTGGGGAAAGAAAATTGTAGGAGAAAATTAGGACAAGAAAAAGCCTTAGAAACAGCAGAGGGTTGCTTTTTACTGATTTTTTTAATGTACCACAGCATTTTTATTTTAAATACAAAGCTATCTGCCTCACAAAAATGCTAGTGCCACACATGCTAAGCAGGAGTGCAGGGAAACAACAAAATGTAGATGAATTTCTCTGTATTTCTCTATAAAAACTCAATAAGTTAAAGTTAAATGTTTATAACGGAAACTCGAATGTTTAAATGTAAAGCAAACTTACAGCTAAACAACAATTGGAAATCTTCACCGGAGCACAAATTCACACAGAGCATTCACCTGAGGAAAGGCTGCAGGAAATTAATTGAACTGCAGTCACAGAAACTTTTACAATATCCAAAACGTACCACAAGTACAACAGCACTGCCTACAGGTGTCACGGAGAAAATGATACAGGGTAGGTGTGGACACATTTAACATGGCAAAAGGCCATAGCAACTGTTTACATCTGTGTTTTCAATGGGATATTGTAATGGATATATTGATGTTATTAAGATGGTTATAAAATAGCCTGCCTGGATTCACACATGAAGAATGGTCACTTCAGCAAGGAGGTGGAGGGGACAAAGAAGAGGAGATAATGGGGGAAACATGTGAGGCACCATTTGCAAAGTGAACACGTTTGCCGATAGGCAAATTTCCGGAAAGATATCACCAAAAAACGTGGTATTATTCAAAACTGGCTGGTTAAAAGGCCAGCAGTACTTTGATTTCCTTGCAAGTGTAATAACTTCATACTTCAATCAATCAGGTTTCATGTAGGACTTTTCAAAGAGAACATGATCTGGTAAAATCCGATGTAGTTGCCAACAGCACTTTGAACCTCCTGTGTTCGTGTTCTCAAAATTTAAATCATGCAGGGGTGGGGTAGTGCTACTGGAGCATTAGTGGAATGGAACAGACTCAGCCTTTAATCTCAGCTGCATTGACTGGGGAGGTACGAGGCAAAAGCTGTGGTGTCTAACTGTGGGAGGGGCAGGGGGGAGAAGATAAGAGGGGAGCGTCATACCTGGGCAACCCCACCGGCCAGATGGATGAAGGATAAGTTAGCGGTGGTCTGGGAGCAGGTTATGCGCCCACACCTTCAGCTGCGGAGGTGTCAGGTTAAGCGGGCAAGGACAAGGAAACGCTTACCGCGAATAATGGGGAACACCCAAAAAACAAAAACGAACACATTTATATATGCAAAGAAATTCCGGTCTTGACTAACCTCTGTTCAAAAATTGTATTTTGATACCAACTACTTTGCCAAGTCTCATATGATAGTTATTGTCATCTCATTTGGGAGTTAGAGCTCTTGACCAATGACAATTTTAGATTGACTGCCCTTCAACATAACATAGAAATCAACTTCCCAATTGGTATTATTTACAAAGTGTCCCTTCTTCGCCCAGAATCATGGCTTCAGTTTAATTATCATTGTCTCCAAATGAGGAACATGCTAATAAGCCATCCTTTTACCACTGGGGCTTTGGTTAATTCCAGCTCAAACACATTCAAGGATGGTTTTCTCGTTGTAAAGAGGAACTGTGCGGTGTGTGTTCTGCTGTGGTAGATGTGCTTTTCAGAGGCTTGTAGGTAAGAGTAAGGCAACAGGAGTTTATTATTGCATCCGACGCATGCGATACATGGTTCCTTGGTTGCTGATTATATCATTGGAGTAAAAAGCAGAAAAATGCTCCATTCTACAGCTTTCTCAACTTATCACAATGAACAAGGCTATGTATGATATAGAAAGAACTCGTGTTTATATAGCGTCTTTTAGGTGCTCAGGATGTCCCAAAGTACTTCACAGCCAATGAGGTATTATCTGAGGTGTGGTCACTGTTGTAATGCAGGCAAATGTGTCACCAATTTGCTCATAGTGAGGTCCTACAAACAGCAGCGAGATCAATAACCAAATAACCTGTTTTAATGTTGTTGGTAGAGAGATAAATATTGAAACAACATCAGGACAGCTCCCCTGCTCTTCTTTGAAGTGAGAAGTCACACAACACCAGGTTGTAGTCCAACAGTTTTATTTAAAATTACGAGCTTTCGGAGCGCTGCTCCTTCTTCAGGTACAGGTACAGTGAGGGAATCGATTACACAGTATATATACACTTCTTTGAAGTGTCATGGGATCTTTATGCCCACTTGAGAGGGCAGATATTTTAACATCTCATCCAAACGATAGCACCTCCAACAGTACATAACTGCAGTGTTGGCCTAGATTATATGTTCATGTCTCCAGGGAGCCTATTACTACCACTGAGCCAAGACCTGAGATATGTATGATTAATACAGTTAGCCTACAAGCAGGTGAAACCAATGTAAATAACTAGATGCTGTTTGATATGTTTTCCAAATTCATGATATTCTGTGGAATACGTTTATTTCTGGATTTCCCAAACTCTAATCTGCACCGTCACTTTATTTCAGATGGGGAGTCATCTTATTTGCAATTCCCCCATCATCACCAAATATCAGTAACAAGGATTGTTGTAATATGAGTTGGATGCTATTCAGATTTCTCTCTGTCCAATTCCCTGTCAACATTCATTAAACCCTAACCTTATTAAAACACTCCACTCTCTAGCTTCTCCGAGAATAATTGCCTGATTAGTGGCACATTACGGGCCCTTTTTTTTGGGTGGTGTCTTTTGTACATTGAGAATTGGATTTAAACTGCACAAATGATTATGCTTAGCATCCTAATTCATAGTTTCTAATAAATAAATGTTTGAAGTCAGGCAATCATGCAAAACAATATCTTAAAGAAATCTCTCTCGTTTTGAGGACAGAATGTACGCTGTAATACAGAAGATCTGGTAATCAGGGTTAACCTTTAGATAAGGTTAAGATAAATAGGGTGAAAACTAATAGCCCACATTATCCTTTGAGGACTGTGTCACTGCAACTCTTACTCCCAAGTACTTCGGGAGTTTCCATTACTTACTACAGTTGTCGGTTTGATATGTAGGGAAATGGCTAAACCTCTGAAAAATTAATGTGAATTCCATCATTGTTCTTTTCTTTCAATATACCTTTCTCAGCCAAAGCTCTTTAAGAGGAGAAAGATAGTAATGAGTTCAATTGTTAAATTGCAACTTGGCCCCACATTTAAGCAAAAGATCCAATCCAAAGACATGAAATATATATTGGTAATTAAGTAGGTTTTAGGTTTTTTTCCCCCCTCAGGAGGCACATGAGATTAGCACTTTCATTTAAAAACTGATTTTGGCTGTTGCACAGCACACCTGTTCACCAAGGGATCGGGAAGGGACTTGTTCAAAGGACCAGATTGCTATTGATGAACAGACATAAAATCTGCCCTTGTGATAGATTCCTGTGCAGGAGCCAAAACCAACATCAAAACATCATCACATTAATTGGCAAAAGAGCAGCAGATCTTTGTCCAACTGCGAGAACTCTGATCAGGTTCAACTCAATTCAAAGTGATTCTCTTTAATGTCTGGATTTAAATCAAGATCACGTAAGTGCACTTAGACCCCAACACAGGTACTTCAGTCAATTCTGTTTAAGCGAATACCTGATATATTAGTATCCGAGTTTAAATTTTTATTTAAAAAAATTATAGATTTGAATTCTGTAGTTTTTTTGTTGAATATGACTGATCTATTTTTTCCTTTTCAAAGGTTTGCTGAAGCGCTTGATGTATATGTTCGTTTAAAGAGTTGCATTTATATAGCACCTTTCACAACATAAAAACCAGATTATCTGGTCACTATCATATTGCTGTTTGTGAGAGCTTACTGTGCGCAAATTGGCTGCCGCGTTTCCTACATTACAACAGTGACTACACTTCAAAAAGTACTTCATTAGCTGTAAAGCGCTTTGGGACGTCCGGTGGTTGTGAAAGGCGCTATAGAAATGGAAATCTTTCTTTTTTCACGACCTCAGGAACTTTTATGAAGTGTTGTGACTGTTGTAATGTGGCAAATGCAGTGACCAATTTGTGCACAGCAAGGTCCCACAAACAGCCATGAAATAATGACCAGATAATCTGTTTTTTAGTGATGTTGGTTGAGGGATCAATATTGACCAGGACACCGGGGAGAACTCCCCTGATTATCTCGTGCCATAGGATCTTTTACGTCCACCGGAGGAGAGACAGTTTCTCGGTTTAACGTCTCATCCGAAAGATGGCACCTCCGACAGTACAGCACTCCCTCAGTACTGCACTGAAGTGTCAGACTACGTTATGGGTTCAAGTCTCTTACAATGGAATTTATTTTCCGTCTTTATAGCCTAGGCATTAAGCATCACCTGGGCAAGTGCAGAAAGAAAAATCCAGCAGGAGTATTGCACATCTCTAACAGAATGGGCCTGATTTCCCCTCCATTCAAATAAATGGAAGGAAACTTGGGCAGGATCTGTGCCATCCTCCCTGCCAATTTGTTGAGATTAACTTATCTCTGGTACTTTCCAATAATCAGGATCGACTGTGTAAGGAAATCAATTAAATGATTCCTCGTGATTCAGGCTCGAGCGTATTGTCCAAATGCAAGTTTATTACTCAGACACCAATAGTATAATAACTATTACGGTTATACAATAGACTCATACAACCTGGTTTCCTGCAGACCCAAGGCGATCAAGCTTGGCCTCCGTAGGTGTTGGACTGCCGACCATCCCGTGAGCTCTAACTACAAGAAGGCTGTTACCTGTTCTTTGTATCCCCCTTTTTTGAGAGTCATATCACATGATGCCCAGAATGTATATTGAAGCGAGGTTCCTTCTCGCCAAACCCCCAGACTTGACACAATAGCCACCTTGATGGTTTAACTGTTGATCAGTTCAACCTGACATGCGGCCTTAATATTACAAAAGGAACAAGACAACCTCGACAATCCCAGATAGTTAATGTGATAGTTAATCGTATTAGTTAATGTGATAGTTGGGTGCTTCCATTGTTCTGGCCAATACCGGATACTCGCACCTCACATGGGATGTAGCCAACATGTCTGCTACTTGCTACTTCCATTGTTTTGACTACTCTCCAATATTAGCATATCCTAATCAGACAATGGCCTAGAGATATGATGGGACACCTGACACAGAAGCAAGTTCTAACAGACTCTTCTTAGGCAGTCCCTCGGAACCGAGGATGACTTGCTTCCACATTAAAAATGAGTTCGCAGGTAACTGTTGCGTCCAATGCAGGACCTACAGTCTCTGTCACAGGTGGGGCAGACGGTGGTTGAAGGGGCGGGTGGGTGGGGTGCTTGGGTTGACGTGCGCTCCTTGCGCTTAGCTTCCGCTTGCTCCCGGCGAAGAGACTCGAGGTATTCGGCGCCTTCCCGGATGCTTCTCCTCCACTTTGTGCGGTCTTGGGCCAGTGATTCCCAGGTGTCGATGGGGATGTTACACTTTTTCAAGGAGGCTTTGAGGGTGTCCTTGAAGCGTTTCCTCTGCCCACCTGGGGCTCTCTCGCCGTGTCGGAGCTCCGAATAGAGCGCTTGTTTTGGGAGTCTCGTATCGGGCATGCGGACAATGTGACCCGTCCATCGGAGCTGATCGAGCGTGGTCAAAGCTTCGATGCTGGGGATGTTGGCCTCAGCAAGAACACTGACGTTGGTGCGCCTATCCTGCCAATGGATTTACAGGATCTTGTGGAGGCAGCGTTGGTGGCACCTCTCCAGTGCTTTGAGGTGCCTGCTGTACATGGTCCATGTCTCTGAGGCATACAGCAGGGCGGGTATCACTGCTGCGCTGTAGACCATGAACTTAGTGCCGGGTTTGAGGTCCTGGTCTTCAAACACTCTCTTCCTCAGGTGACCGAAGGCTGCACTGGCACACTGAAGGCGGTGTTGGACTTAGTTGTCGACGTCTGCCCTTGTTGACAGTAGGCTCCCGAGGTATGGAAAGTGGTCCACGTTGTCCAAGGCCTTGTTGTGGATTTTGATAATCGGGGGGCAGTACTGTGTGG
This sequence comes from Squalus acanthias, assembly GCA_030390025.1. Lineage (NCBI taxonomy): Eukaryota > Metazoa > Chordata > Chondrichthyes > Squaliformes > Squalidae > Squalus > Squalus acanthias. Next base: position 5,368,361 of record JASTWF010000031.1, read on the forward strand.
CGGGGGCAGGTTGGTAGAGGACCTTTGTCTTACGGATGTTTAGTGTAAGGCCTATGCTCTCGTACGCTTTGGTGAAGGTGTTGACGATGGTTTGGAGTTCGACCTCCGAGTGAGCGCAGACGCAAGCGTCGTCTGCATACTGTAATTCGACGACAGAGGATGGGACAACCTTGGATCTGGACTGGAGGTGACGGAGGTTGAACAGTTTCCCGTTTGTTCTGTAAATTAGCTCCACTCCAGCGGGGAGCTTACTGAGGGTGAGATGGAGCATTGCAGCAAGGAAGATCGAGAAGAGCGTTGGTGCGCTGACACAGCCTTGCTTGACCCCGGTTTGTACGTGAATTGGGTCTGTGGTGGAACCATTGGTCAGGATCACGGCTTGCATGTCATTGTGAAGCTGGCGGAGAATGGTGACAAAACTTTTGAGGGCAGCCGAATTTGCGGAGGACACTCCATAATCTCTCACGGTTGACAGTGTCAAAGGCCTTTGTGAGATCAAAGGCGGCCAGGTACAGCGGTTGGTGCTGTTCCCTGCATTTCTCTTGTCATTGACGTGCGGTGAAGATCATGTCCATTGTGCCCCTTAGTGGGTGGAATCCACATTGCGACTGGGAGGAGCTCTTCAGCCACTGGGAGAAGGCGATTGAGGAGGATTCTTGCGATGACTTTCCCTGTGGCAGACAGCAGGGAAACTCCTCTAACAGACTGCAACCAATATGGTGGGTATGTTGTGATTATTCGGAGGTTAAGGCGGATATAACACAGCATAGATCCACTCTCGGGAGCTCTCCATTCCACCGTTTGTGCTGGAGGCTTTTCAGGTCTTTCTTTTATACTCTTTTTATGGTTGGACCTGGGGTAGAATATAGACAAGACCATTTAACCTACAGAGGTTCCCCTTAAAACAAGGTGCCCAATGGTATGTCGAGTTCTTTGTTTAAGCCATGGAAAAAAGCCAACCCTCCTGTTATTTCCCATTTTTTAGGAGTCCTCACAACCATTACACATGGTTTCTGTACTTAACCAATCATGTCCTTACAACATACTGAGGACTGTCTTCCACTTATCTCCTGCTCATTTTCCAGAAAACGAAACTTAAGCAGTTCCAGTAAAACACAACATATACATTAACCCCTTACTTGTCTCAAGCTCTAATACAATCATCTAAACACAACAAAGTTCATACATGTAATAAAGGAACAATAAACTATTTAAAATAACAGAAAATGCTGGAAATACTCAGCAGGCCAGGCAGCATCCGTGGAGAGAGAAACAGAGTTAACGTTTCAGGTCTGGGACCCTTCATCAGAACTATTTAAATCTTGTGCTTTCAATGAGTTGATTGTCGTCCTACCTTTATTTTCAAATTGTGATTTTCAAATAAAAGGTTAAATTTTGTAACCAAAATTAGTGAGTCTTAAGTGAAAGTAGATGCAGTGCCTATATTTACAATACACTGTTGTGTTGCTGCCATCTAGTGGTAATGTTGGATAACCATTTTATCAGTAAAATGATTTGATATCCATTTCAAAAATTTCACACTACTGGCTGGTTATCTTCTTCGTCAAGAGGGCAGTTTTAGGTGTCTTGTACAAGATGATCGCCTCATGACAAATGGTGACTGCCAGGTCAGAGTGGCTGATTGTCACTGTGCTAACTTAAGGAAGGACATTCTTGCTATTGAGGGAGTGCAGCGAAGGTTCACTAGATTGATTCCTGGGATGGCCGGACTGACATATCAAGAAAGATTGGGTCAACTGAACTTGTATCCTCTGGAGTTCAGAAGAATGAGGGGGGATCTTATAGAGACATTTAAAATCCTGACTGGTTTAGACAAATTAGATGCGGGCAGAATGTTCCCAATGTTAGGGAAAACTAGAACCAGGGGTCACAGTCTAAGGATTAAGGGGAAGCCATTTAAGACTGAGCTGAGGAGGAACTTCTTCACCCAGAGAGTGGTGAATCTATGGAATTCTCTTCCACAGAAGGTTGTTGAGGCCAGCTCGCTAAATATATTCAAAAGGGAGTTAGATATAACACTCACAACTAGGGGGATCAAGGGGTATGGCGAGAAAGCAGGAATGGGGTACTGAGGTAGCATGTTCAGCCATGAACGCATTGAATGGCGGTGCAGGCTCGAAGGACCGAATGGTCTACTCCTGTACCTATTTTCTATGTTTCTATGTTTCTATGCTACGAACGATTGGGCCAAGGTGATCAACTACGAGGAGGCCATTCCTTGCCAACTGGAACTGGATCTTTGTGACTGCCAATAGGACAAACTCAACGGCAGATGATTTTCTTGTCTTTACAACTGAAGTCATAAACAAACTGAAGTTAGAGCCTCCAAATCTACCGAGCAGTGCCGGGTTTAGGGAACTACAAAGGGAAGGCAAGCTGTCAGGCGAAAGCAAAGGGCCATTAAAGAAGTGCTTGAAACCTTGTCAGGGAAAAAGACTTGCTGCAAAGATAGATTATGATGAAGCTAGAAGAGCCATTAGGGAGATGAAGCAATATTGGTGGGCTGCGATCATTCACAAAGGCACACAATTACACAGAAATAATCCTAAATTGTTTTTTCCATGAGCTAAATTCTGTTGTCGAATCATGGTCAAAAGGGTTTCTCTGGGCTTATGTCAATAACTGACAACCTTGGTGCTACATCCACAGAATCTACAGAGACCACTGTGGCAAGTTGGCATTTGACCTAAAAGCCTGCAGTAAGAACCATCAGCACGGAGGCTGGACAAGCTGGTGGAGTGTGCTGCATAGAGAGAACTTAATGAATCACTTCAACAGGAGGAAATGGATTCTGCACAGCTTTGCCCATCTAATGCCTATCTGGAAGGAGAAAAAATTGCAGGGATATGGGGAAAGAGCAGGGGAGTGGATTGCTCTTCGAAAGAGCCAGCGCAGACTCAATGGGCTGAGTGGCCTTCTTCTGTGCTGTACTATTCTATGATTCGGTAATGATGGGGCAGCACGCATGGACAGTATTTTTGCCAAACTACTAAAAGCTTGAGAGGTGGTGGTGGGGTGGTATGAGGGGAGTTGGGGAAAAAGCATTTATACCCATCTAATACATTGCTTGGAGATGGGGATGACCGAAAGGATCAAATAGATATATGGAGTTTGCCATGGTTTTAAAATATCAATGCATTTAAATCTGCTTTGCACTTATGAAATATGAAGGTAGAAGAAAATCTGGAAGCATCTTTGCCAAATAGGGTCTCATCAGTGCAAAAAAACAATGGGCTAGAAATTGCCGTCGGATGTGTACCCACCCCCTCACAACCACCTCCTCCTCAAGCTTTTAGTAGTTTGGCAAAAATACTGTCCACGCATGCTGCCCCATCATTACAGAATCATAGACTACCACAGCACAGGAGGCGGCCACTCGGCCCATCAAGTCTGTGCCAGCTCTTTCAAAGAGCAATCCAGTTAGCCCCACTCCCCTGCTCTTTCCCCATATCCCTGCAATTTTTTCCTCCTTCAAGATAGGCACAGCTGTGCAGAATCCATTTCCTCTTGAAGTGATTCATTAAGTGCAGCACATTCCACCAGCTTTTCCAGCCTCCTTGCTGGTGGTTCTTGCTGCAGGCTTTTAGGTCCTGACCCCAGGCGGCAAAGAGTTACGGTCTCAGGCCTCGAGGCAGAGAGCAGCGTAATGGCCCACGGATCCCAGGGATGCAGGCGATGCAGAAGCGTACCTGGGATCACGTGGGCCCGGTCCTCCAATCAATAAGCAGAATTCCATTTCAATCATTTACAATGGGAATCCCCTAATGATAATCTAAATTATACAATTTGCAGAAATTGAATTTTATTCATAAGTACCTTCATTGCACCAACCTCAAATTTAATTGATAATTTTATACATTAAAACTGTAATCCAGGCCAATATTTGCATAAACTCATTTAATTGTGCGCGCATAATTTTGGATATGAAAATGTTTAATTTAAGCCTTAGATATCCCCTTACGCTGAAGCAAACCGGCCTTGCATCAACCACAAAACTTACGTGGGCAATTGCTGGCCAGTCGCTGGGCAAATAGCCCAACTCTCCGCCAGTGATTGCTTTATCGGGGCCCCCACAGATGACCTGTCAACGCGTACGTTGACAGGCTGCAAGTTCCGGATTTCGCGCATGCGGAAATCCGGAACTTGCAGGGCATTCCAAAGGGAATACGACGGCGTACTCAGACACTGCAATTTCAGGGCCATTACAGGAGAAAGTACAGAGCTTGCCTATTCAGCATGCAAAGTGAGAAGATATTGCAGTCAAAGCTGGCATTAAATATTGAGTGATAGGTCAGAGTTACCTGGCAGCTTCTGGATGTTAGGAAAGGTTATCCAGCTTTTGGTACTACCATACTAGTTCTTAGAAAAACAGATTTAAGCAACATCAGAACTTATTTTCCAACTCATCCTGCAGCTATTAATTGGTAGACTAGTACAAAAAAGATGGAGGTTGGTCATTCTACAATTTGATCCAAGGCCATCTTGGACTACTGATCAGCTACATCATTTCGAAAAACCTAAATCATACCATTTTACACTGTGGAAGTTATTACATATAGCTCCGAGTCTAAAGCAACTGGATCAATATCGACATAGGAAGTGGATATATAGCTCAAACAGACTTGCATTTCTATAAAAACTCATCACATCTCAAGTGCTTCACAGAATATTTTGGAATAGTGGCAATTAGATCAGCAAATATGGCAGCCAGTTTGTTTTCCCACAGGTGATCCTTCAAGACTCCTAAACTGCCCTATTTACAGGGAGTCACATCTCAATTGTCCTTTGACATGCTAGACCCATGTGGCATTGTTCATTTACCAAGAGTCTAGTCTTATTTAGAGATGTGTAACAATACTGCATTAACCATAATGTCAGTTGTTCAGGCCAAATGCTGCACCAAGTAAACCCAACAAATATGACTAAAATCCTGAACCTTAACTACAAATCACACCATGATCTCGCCCTACTTCTACCACAGCAATATCCCCCTGCCACATTTCCTGTCCTGCACCCTCTCTAACTCACTGGCCCATTCCTTGTTCCCCATTCCCAGTGTTCCATCGGCAGCTTCCCCTTGAGCCACTATGTGCCTGCCCCCAGAAACCCCTCCTCCAGCACACGTGCCCCCAGAAACCCCTCCTCCAGCACACGTGCCCCCCGGAAACCCCTCCTCCAGCACACGTGCCGCCGGAACTCCCTCCTCCAGCACACGTGGCCCCCGGAACGCCCTCCTCCAGCACACGTGCCCCCGGAAACCCCTCCTCCAGCACACGTGCCCCCGGAACGCCCTCCTCCAGCACACGTGCCCCCAGAAACCCCTCCTCCAGCACACGTGCCGCCGGAACCCCTCCTCCAGCACACGCGGCCCCCGGAACGCCCTCCTCCAGCACACGCGGCCCCCGGAAACCCCTCCTCCAGCACACGCGGCCCCCGGAACGCCCTCCTCCAGCACACGCGGCCCCCGGAACGCCCTCCTCCAGCACACGCGGCCCCCGGAACGCCCTCCTCCAGCACACGCGGCCCCCGGAACGCCCTCCTCCAGCACACGCGGCCCCCGGAACGCCCTCCTCCAGCACACGCGGCCCCCGGAACGCCCTCCTCCAGCACACGCGGCCCCCGGAACGCCCTCCTCCAGCACACGCGGCCCCCGGAACGCCCTCCTCCAGCACACGCGGCCCCCGGAACGCCCTCCTCCAGCACACGCGGCCTCCGGAACGCCCTCCTCCAGCACACGCGGCCCCCGGAACGCCCTCCTCCAGCACACCGGTTAGCCTAACATCTGTGGTAGGTAAAATTTTGGAGTCCATTATTAAGGAAACAGTAACAGGACATTTGGATAATCATAATTTAATAGGACAAAGTCAGCATGGTTTTACGAAGGGGAAGTCATGTTTGACAAATTTGCTGGAGTTCTTTGAGGAAGTAACATATAGAGTGGATAAAGGGGAACCAGTGGACGTAGTGTATTTAGACTTCCAAAAGGCATTTGACAAGGTGCCACACAAAAGATTATTGCTTAAGGTAAAAAATCACGGGATTGGGGGTAATATTCTGGCATGGATAGAGGATTGGCTATCTAACAGAAAGCAAAGAGTTGGGATAAATGGTTCATTCTCAGACTGGCAATCAGTAACTAGTGGTGTTCCACAGGGGTCAGTGCTGGGTCCCCAACTCTTTACAATCTATATTAACGATTTGGAGGAAGGGACCAAGTGTAACATATCAAAATTTGCAGATGATACTAAGATGGGAGGGAAAGTAGTGAGTGAGGAGGACATAAAAAACCTGCAAGGGGACATAGACAGGCTAAGTAAGTGGGCAGAGATTTGGCAGATGGAATACAACACTGGAAAGTGTGAGGTGATGCACTTTGGCAGGAAAAATCCTAGAGCAATTTATTATCTTAATGGCAAGAAACTGGAGAGTACTGAAGTGCAAAGGGATCTGGGGGTCCTGGTGCATGAAACTCAAAAGGTTAGTATGCAGGTGCAGCAAGTGATTAAGAAGGCAAATGGAATGTTGGCTTTCATTGCTAGGGGGATAGAATATAAAAATAGGGAGGTATTGCTTCAGTTGTACAAGGTAATGGTGAGACCGCACCTGGAATACTGCATACAGTTTTGGTGTCCTTACTTAAGGAAAGACATCCTTGCTCTCGAGGCAGTGCAAAAAAGGTTCACTCGGTTAATCCCGGGGATGAGGGGGTGGTCATATGAGGAGAGGTTGGGTAGATTGGGACTCTACTCATTGGAGTTCAGAAGAATGAGAGGCGATCTTATTGAAACATATAAGATTGTGAAGGGGTTGGATCGGGTGGATGCGGGGAGGATGTTCCCGATGACGGGTGAGACGAGAACTAGGGGACATAGTCTTAGAATAAGGGGCTGCTCTTTCAAAACTGAGATGAGGAGGAACTACTTCACTCAGAGGGTGGTAGGTCCATGGAATATGCTGCCACAAAAAGCTGTAGAAGCTACAACATTAATTAAATTTAAAACAGAAATAGACAGTTTCCTAGAAGTAAAGGGCATTAAGGGTTACGGGGAGCGGGCAGGAATTTGGACATGAGTCTAGGTTCGGATCGGTCATGGCCCTGTGGGTAGTGGAGCGGGCCCAGGGACTGTGTAGCCTGATTCTGCTCCTATTTCGTGTGTGCAATTCTGTTAGATGCAGGAGATGGTTCTGTGATAGATAGTAGATTGGCGGTTAGGATCAGATCAGCCATGATCTTATTGAATGGCGGAGCAGGCTCGAGGGGCCGATTGGCCTACTCCTGCTCCTATTTCTTATGTTCTTATGTAGCACACGCGGCCCCCGGAACGCCCTCCTCCAGCACACGCGGCCCCCGGAACTCCCTCCTCCAGCACACGCGGCCCCCGGAACTCCCTCCTCCAGCACACGCGGCCCCCGGAACTCCCTCCTCCAGCACACGCGGCCCCCGGAACTCCCTCCTCCAGCACACGCGGCCCCCGGAACTCCCTCCTCCAGCACACGCGGCCCCCGGAACTCCCTCCTCCAGCACACGCGGCCCCCGGAACTCCCTCCTCCAGCACACGCGGCCCCCGGAACTCCCTCCTCCAGCACACGCGGCCCCCGGAACTCCCTCCTCCAGCACACGCGGCCCCCGGAACTCCCTCCTCCAGCACACGCGGCCCCCGGAACTCCCTCCTCCAGCACACGCGGCCCCCGGAACTCCCTCCTCCAGCACATGTGCCCCCGGAAGAGCATTCTCTTAGACAATGCTTTTGTCCCCCTCTTTTTCACTTCTGCTTGGTGTCTACTATTTGTCCACCATTCTGAAGTTCCTTGAGATGCCTCTAAGAGGACTACAGAAATAAACTGTTAGTGATATGGATAGCCAACCTAGAGACTGCTGCTGCTTGAAAGTACAGATTGGGTTTACAGTATCAGTCTACGTTGCTTCTGGTTTCCTTTGAACTGTTGACAATGTACAAAAAGGAAAATTGAGACACGTGACTATACAAACTCACCTTGGCTTGCACCTAGGTATACAAAACTCAAACCTGTTAAAAATGTCGAGACATAGAATGAGGTAGGCAGAAACAGAGAATATTCTGGCAATTGGAAGTCAATGATGGGCATGTGTTGGGAGTTGCAGAGTATCAGATGCATTATGGGAGTCTGCTACTTTATGGAATCTTGTCACTCAGTCTTGGGAATTTCAGCAACAGCCCCCAAGCCTCAGAGAATGTTTATGGAGACATTTCAAACGCTAAACATATTTGTAGTGTGATCTTTTATGAATTATAAAAGATTGAGTTTCTGAAGAAAGAAATTACGATTGGCAAACTCCACACAGGAAGTAAGGGCTCACTTACAGGAGTGGTCTATGGTTCTCAGCACAAGGACAATATGAGTAACCGCTAAATAACAACTGTTCCTTTTCCCCCCCAATTGAAGAAAACCCGTGCAAATTTAGCATTCAAAATCCACACTGCTGGTTCCCTGTAATTAGACTTAATTCCTTTGAATAGATAATTTATAAGCCATAGAAAGACCAATTTAAATTCACAAATCACCTTTATTGAATTCTGGAAAAACAAAGTGCATATCTACAAAACAAATGAAGGTATTTCTTTGCAAAAACAGAAAAAATGTCCCACCTGAAATCTTGGGTAAATCATCAGTCTCTTGCCTGAAAAACAGCACCTTATTTCAGAAGTATTGCATTACATTGGGCACAAAACTAGCATAGCCTAAATATTGGTCAGCGCAACTGCTAACCATGTTGCACGGCACATGCTAGAGTACAATTACATTCTTAATACTTTCACAAAACTATCGCGCGATCCAAAGTTTCCAATTTAAGATAATGCTACACATTTCACAAACTATGCTAAGAGTACTATCATAACATTCTGCCCAGTTATACAGTTCTGTCAGGGTGATCAGAATAATTGGTCCTATGTACAAAAATATATTTTTTTTACACCATTTTAAAACGTCTTCATCGTGCCTTTGTTTTATCAGCGTTCTTGTGGCCATTGTGCACCAGTACCCACTGTCCATATGGGCTTCCTTTCCGCTTGTGCTCGGGAGACTCTTTAGCAGGAGTATTTGCTGTTTTTTGATTCAATGGTTTTGCCACTGCATTCTGTAAAAGAACAAGTATAAATAGGTAATAGCTGTCAAATACAACTGTAACTGCAAAGATTTATTTTGATTATAGAGTAATAAATTAAATCCATGGGTACATTAGCCTATGTCAGCTTTATTCCAGTTCAATCCTAACCAGAAGGGGATGGTAGATTGGCATTTTTAGTGAGCTATATAGTACTATGCATTGTGTCACAGTAATAAGCACAGCACAAGTTTGAAACCACTTCAGATAGGTGGTCTTGAATCACTTTAGCTTCACATCAACCACACTATAACTTACTAATACAAAACCAACTCTGTTCACAGGCAGAAACCAATCAAAATTATGCTGGTGTAAAACCAGTAGATAGCATGCAACTGCAGCAGATCAGGAAAGAAAATGCGTACTGTGCTTGGCAAGACGCTGCAAATTTTCCAGCTAAATACATTTTCCTAACCAAAAATTTACAAGCAACCACCCAAAACTGAGATGATTGCCAAGAGGGAAAGAATGCAATCCTGTTTAGTTTATATAAGTCTACTTACTTTCACACTGAAAGCTATCCAGTGGTTTGTTTCCAACCTTGCAGTGGCACTTTGCAATTTCTGAACTGGTTCATCCTCTTCAGCTTTTTTTTTGTACTTCTACACAAAGAAAAAAAACAGAAAACCTCCAGGTTAATCTTAAAAACAGCAGCCAATGTAAACTGTGACCGACATTTAGACAGTGTCTTCAGCGTGAAACATATGTAGCATTGGTTGGACAGACCCAACATTATAACACTGGCTTTTGAATAATAAGTGTCACTATTATTCTACCTGATGTGGTAGAATCTGCAGAAGAGTTGCTATTGTTCCTTGTAGCTTGGCACCATACTATTTCTGCAAATTTGCACCAATATGGTTAACAGTTCAGAATACATCAAACCTTATTTTAGCATGCTGACCCAAGGATACAAGAATGAGTCTTAGAATGTTAAAGTTCCAGCATTTTGATCCACTGATCAAGCTTAATGGGCTTCAATGTAATCAACAATGGTTCAGATCAATATGAATTACCACTGAACATTGTTAGTTCAATGACAACTTCAACTTGAGTTCAAAATGCTTCTGAGCATTTTCAGTAATGTGTTAAGCCCTACTACAAATGTATAACTGTATGCAGCTGTGTTGATACGGTATATTCGAGGCTATAAAAGCCGATAAACTTATCTTCAAAAAACTGTTGGCCTCTTCTTCGGCAAAGATCTGATATTCAAAACCTCCTGGAACACAGTGAATAAGTTATGAGGACAAGAAAATCCTAGAACAAAGCTTATGCATGGTCAATACTGAATCCAACAGCAGCATCTAGTCAAACCTCAACTTCACATGCCTGGACAGGAAGTGCAAATGCAGGAAAGAAGAAATTTTGCATTAACTAATAAATTATGTGCTAATATTTAGTGATGTGCTGGGCAGCACAGTTCAAGAACTGATCTGAGTTATACATACTTCAGTAATGATTGTTTGGAATGTTTGATACTTTAACAACCGTTTCCAGACCATAGATTTTGTGAACTAAATTCTGTTCCCTGTCAGATGTAGGATTATAGCACGAAGCATGGAACAGTCATTTTGTTTTGTTTTCCTCTGCTTGTTGAGTGACAAGTGTGCTTCTGGACCCAGTATCAGATCAAGCACTCCAAGGTCAAGTGCAATATGGACACGTGCAGAGTGAAGCTCCCTCCATACTACCTCCAATAATGCGCCATACCTCAACCGCAAAAAGAGCACTACAACGCCACTCATCTTTTCCACTTTCAACACCATTACATGATGTCAAAATTAGTCAATCCAATGCCAAATTGTGGCCACAGACCTGCGCGGAACAAAGCAGAGACAGGCAAACTCATTCCACTTAAAGACAGACTGTCTGGGCTTTGTTCAAACTCAGCTCTAACCAAACTCTCATTTTAAACTTGGAACTCCAACTGGTGGAGAAAAAAGTCTGGTACGCTATAGGTCACTTGGATGGCTTAAAATGTTGACAGCGTTATTAGAAAAAATAGTGCGTTTGTCACACTACTACTGCACAACACATCGCCTAAATTATTTGTGCCCCCATTGCAAAAACACTGCAAGTTTTTTTCCCCCTTACATTGGCATTTACTGAGTTGCCATATTAATAGACACCTCAACACTTAGATTCAATTATAAGTACTTACAAAACCAATGGGACATTTCTTTTTAATCTAAGTGCTGGGAATATAATTAAAGTACCTTTACGGTAGGCTCAAAGGTTAGGGCATGTGGAGTCATGAGACAAATAGCTGAATGGATAGCAAACTGGCTTAAAAATAGAAAGCAGCGAGTGATGGGGTAAAGGGTAGTTATTCAGATTGGAAGACGGTAGAAAGCGGTGTTCCACAAGGATTAGTGCTGGGACCATTGTTATTCATACTTTACAGTAATGTTCTAGATTTAGGAACAAGTAACAATATCAAAATGTGCAGCTGATACCAAACTGGGACGTATAGCTAGCACAGAGGAAGAGTGCAACATAATAAAAGAAAACATTAGAAAACTTGCAGACTGAGCAATTAAGTGGCAAATTAACTTTAAGAGATAAATGGGAGGTGATGCACTTTGGCAGGAAAAACAGAAACATCACCTACACACCTTAGAAAATAAGAAACTGAATGGGGTAGAAGAGCAAAGGGATCTAGGGATACAGGTGAACAAATCACTAAAAGCAGCATCACAGATCAGCAAAGCAATTAAAAATGCTAACAAAGCACTGGTATTTATTTCTTGGGGTATAGAATTCAAAAGCAGTGCTTATGTTAAACTTATATAGGACCCTGGTCAGCTGCACTTGGAGTACTGCGCACAGTTTTGGTCTCCATACTATAAAAACAACAGTGCAAAAAAAAATTTACATGGATGGTACAAGAACAATAACTATCGGGAAAGATTGAACAGGTTGGGGCTTTTTTCTTCAGAAAAGGGAAGACTTAGAGGTGACCCGATAGAGGTCTTTAAAATTATGAATGGATTGGTCAGGGTAGATGTGGAGAGATGTTTCCACTTGTGGGAGAATCTAAAAACTAGGGGCCATAAATACAAGATAGTTGCTAATAAATCCAATAGGGAAATTGCTTTACTCAAAGTAGTTAGAATGTGAAACTCACTACCACAGGAAGTGGTTGAGGTAAATAGCTTTCAAAAAAAACGAGACAAGTACATGAGAGAAAGGGATTAGAAAGATACACTGAAAGGCTGAGATGAGGTAGATGGAATGGGAGGAGACTCGTTTGGAGTATAAACACCAGCACAGTCTAGTTGGGCCGAATGCCTATTTCTGTGCTGTATATTCTATGTAATTAAAGTAGCTACATTTCCATTAAAAGTTCTGGCAGCAAATACAGCATGATGGTCCTATATACATTGACAGTGGAGGAATGGTTCACTTGCCACTAATGCCCCCATCAAGATTTTATTATACTACTATCATTACGGAGTGCCAGAATTAAGATGCATCATGACAAGTCTCCTTCAGAAATAGGAGACAATACAGTGTATTGAAGTACCAACATACTGTACTGCCTTGTCTTGTCTTGAGTGGCACGATACAGACCCAGCTCCCCCATTTGACCATATTTCTAGAGGTAGGTGGCTCAACAGAGGTCACAGATCTCCCTGACCCAAAAAGCACAATAGAGGAGAAGGGGCAGTAAAAGCAGATGTACACTGGTTTATTCTTCCACACCTTATGCTGGGCAGGCAACTGCAGGATTGTCCTGGGACAGAGCCACATGCTTCAGCCCTCAGTACAGGAGACGTGTGGAAAACTAATATATTCACATTAGTGACATTTCACCACCACACTTAAAAGATCTTCGAAAGAGCTTTCTCACTTCACATATGGCAGTGGGAATACAGTGCCACAGTTTCATTTACAGCACGGAGCTTTTGAAAGCCAATTGTCCCTTTAATAATACAATAATGTCCAAACTGCCCCGAAACACTGCACACACGCAGATACAAAGATACCACCTCATATCTTCAAGAAGTGCAGTCCATTTCGAGGCTTCTATAAAACAGAAATAAATCAAGTCACGCAAACCGGTTTTAAAGTTTTTATATATGGGAAGTGTTTGAATGACAAGTTGACTAAAACTACAGCAGAGCTGAATTATCATTACCATACATTACAATTTCCTACATTAGTGAGTACACTTCAAAAGTACTTAATTGGCTGTAAAGCACTTTGGGACAGCTTGAAGTTGCAAAAGGCACGATGCAAGTGCAAGTTCTTCCTTTTCTCTACAGCATAACTGAGCACAAAATATTTTCTATTATTGCTTGGTAGGAATGGCTACATGCTGCAAGTATCTTACAGTTGTGCACCATCAGAAATATTACTTTGAGAATAAAACTGGACTTGATCAAACAGTCATTTGGATAATAAACCAATGCAACAACAGTTGAGCTAGAAAAAGAATACAACTCACAAAGTTTATTCTACCCCACCGCAGGAACACCAGTCTGCAAGAGAGTCAAAACGCGGGTAAATCGACGACAGCCACTTTAATAACCTAGTTCATACAACCCATTGCACAAGAGAGTGCGTGTTCAAATATTTAGACAGAAGAGACCTTCTCCTACATGTAGACATGCAATTAGAACACACATTTCATTATATTATACATAGTTCATCACTCACCCTTTTGGTCAGTTCTTTTACTGCATCGCTGTTACACTTTTCGAAACGAAAACTCTCATCTTTGAGAGGATTGGCAGGCCTCAGACTAGGAGGCAAGCAGATGTTGTCCTTGCCTAATAATTTATCAGCATTGGCCATTGCTATTTCTAGCAGCTTCTTTTTGTCTGAAAGAAAACAAGCATTTATTAAATTTTAGGTTGCTACATTTCAAGCTTTTGAAAACATGGATTAAGAGTCTAAAGTGCTGATGGGCAATAACAGTACTGTTTCACAAAAGATCCAACTTCAAAAAAAACTGAAAACAAGCTCCTACATTTGTAGTTGTGATGCCACATCAATAGACTGATATTGACTGCAACTGAAGATATTTAACCCAGTTTATTTTAGGAGAATACAAATGTTACTTTGCTTGTGTTCAGTGCACAAGATCACTCCAAAAAGTGAGCAGTCATTCACAGACCCTGTGACTTTAAACACAATACTGGGTAAGGTACACGCCCAACAGTCGAACAAAAACGCTTGGTTGCGGTCTTCAGCTTACTGGACATGCCACATGCCCAAGTGCCATCTCTCCTTGACTTTGGAAGGCAGCAGAATAAACACCATTGTGCGGCATTGTTCGTAAACTACCAAATGGCTCATTAATAAATAGCTAAGTGAATAGTAGATATACAGTAATATACAGGACTTCACTGTTCCTCAAAGTATGGAAATAGTAGCATCTGCGGGTGCTGAAACTCTCAATATAACTGGACCTGGAACAAGTTCTGACCATAACTTTGCATGCTGTTCACTGCTAACCTTCCGTTGAGCCTCCTGCCTCTGACTGGATCAGAAGGACTGCTGAACTGAGGCAAATCAGTTCAAGGTATACTTTCTAACTCCACTCAAGTACAACTAGAGAATGAAGAAAATCCAAATATGTATATCTCTTTCCCAACTGCACCATGATGGCAAACACCCACAAGACGTCAGATAATTGCTTAAGCTCCCCAAAAACTGCTTGCAAGGTGGTAATGGCTCAGGAAACTGCCCATATTTAATCATTTGCATGTGAGCAGCACCCAGAAAAATATGCATCAAATCAAAAGAAACCACGACAGTCCACCACCCACCTAACAACGACTGCTGGAAGAATCCAATTGCCATTTAATTTCAGTAGTCTCCTTTGAACTCAAACAGGGTTGCACTTTAAGGTATTTACACAATGCCTCCCTGCTACCCAAAAGACAGAATCTGTTTCCCAGGCTTTTGTGGGAACAGACTAGTTTCTTTTTGCTTTAAGTGAACAAAGTTTTAACCTCAGATACCACAATGAAAGGACAAAACAAAAAATAACACCATAGACAAAAAAAATATTGGCAAAATGCTGTATTTTAAGAGTCCCACTTCATAGAGGTATTATGACCAGATTATTATGTCCCAATTCTTTATAAAACACATTGTAGTACTCTTTTAATCCTGTTCTCAACATATTTTACCTTTTTGTGTTAAGTGGATAGATCTGCCGCTTGATCTGCTTCGGCTTCTTCTGTGTGATGACAATTGGGCTTTGTACACACAGCCATAGTAACTCCTCCGAAGTCTGGATGGAGACCTAGACCTTGATCCTGAGTGGGATCTTCTGTACCTGAAGCTAGACCTTGGTCTTTGGTATGACCTAGAACCAGGCATGTAGCACCTAGATCTTGATCTGTATCTACTCGGTGACCGATAAGACATTTGACATCTGGATCTTCGGTAACAAGACCTTGACCAGCTTCTAGACCGGGACCTTGATCTTCTGTAGCTCCTCCCCCGTGATACATATCTGCCTCTTGAAGCTAAAGAGGTAGCATCTGAACTTGGCCTGTACACCTCTATAGAGGACACTGAACTTGATCGGGAGCTGCTTGAAGAGGACACTGAACCTGACTGAGAGCTGCCTGAAGATGACACTGAACCTGATCGAGAGCTGCCCGAAGACGACACAGAACCTGATCGGGAGCTGCCCGAAGAAGACATGGAACCAGATTGGGAGCTGCCCGAAGAAGATACTGAACCTGATCGGGAGCTGCCCGAAGACACTGAACCAGATTGGGAGCTGCCCGAAGAAGACACTGAACCTGATCGGGAGCTGCCCGAAGACACTGAACCTGATCGGGAGCTGTCCGAAGACGACACTGAACTTGATCGGGAGATTTTAGACCTCTTGATGCCAAGAGTTCTGGAACGTGATGTTCTCTCATACTTTTGAGTCTTCCGACTAGGAGAAGCAAGTCTCAATTCATCCACACCAACAGCTATTTTTTCAGTCTTCTGCTCCTGTGCACTGCATCCATCTGTTCCCCACTCCATTTCAATGTCTATCTCAGACACCAGCTCCATTTCGGAATCTGATTTCAGAACATGATCACATCCTTGCTGCAAATTCGTTTTACCTGAAAGATCAATAACTATACATTTAAATGGCAGTAAACACAAAACTTCTTTCGTTAGCCATATTGAACACATACACATTTACATAAGAATCAAATCTAGTATATGGTGCAATATAACTGAATTTCAACTGCTGTTGCTATTTTCCATTATTTTTACACTGAAGGGTGAATTCAGTGGTATAATACTCACCAAATGTAACAAATCAAAGAATCTTAAAGCGCAGGAGGCCACTCAGCCCATCGGAAAGCTTTGAAACAGCTATCAAATTAGTTCCACTTCCTGACTTTTTCCCCCCATAGCCCTGCACATTTTTCCTTTTCAAGTACTGTAAATATCTCATTCCCTTTTAAAAGTTATTATTGAATCTACTTCCACCACCTTTTCAGGCAGCGTATTCCAGAACATAACTCACTGCATAAAAGCATTTCTCCTCACTCTTCCCTCAGGTTATTTTGCCAATTATTTTAAATCTGTGACCCCTGGTTACCGACCCACCCGCCAGTGGAAACTGTTTCTCCTTATTTACTCTATCAAAACCCCTGAATTTTGAACACCTCTAATACATTTCCCCTCAACCTTCTCTGCTCCAAGGAGAACAATCCCAGCTTCTCGTGTCTCTCCACATAACTCAGCCCTCATCACTGGTATCATTATGGTAAATCTCCACTGCACCCTCTCCAAGGCTTTGACATCCTTCCAAAAGCAGCATATAAACTTCATATTTTGGGGGGGTTTAGCTGCATACTACACAGTAATTCTTCCAAGTGTGGGGTAAACCTTTACCACAATCATTCTAAAACCTCAAATTGAATACACTTAAAAATTCTCAGTGTAGATAACATGAAACTTTTCAATTTTAGTTTCCAGCAGTAATGAGAAAATTCCTCTAATGGGACACAGTTTCAATCTACAATCGATTAAAGGCACATTTATATTGTTTTTCCATCTCCAATTTCCATAGCACGAGTTTCCAGAGCCAGTGACCAGTGGAATTTTTAGATCGCCAACAAGGAAGCCCCATTTTTCATGGGTTCTACTTGGCTGTTGTCGATTGTAATGGGGCTAGTAAATGCACTGCTACAGCAGGAGCTGCATGTTTTGGTGGAATGTAATGATGCTGCACCACAACGCTGCAAAGATCTGTAACTGTGCGCATGTGTATTTATCGTCAGACTGATGATCTAAAGCAACATCAGACATTAATGCTCAATGCACTCACACCGACCAATGTTACAGCCAGTCAGCATTACCTACTTGCTGCACAATCACACAGGGAGATTAGCAGCACAGCTCAAAAGCAATTTTGGGAGTGCAGTACTTTTAGTGCACTCTCTCCCGATCCAGTCAACAGCACAAAGCCCCATGAGTTACAAACATCTATTAGAATTGCTAGAGAATGGCAAGCTCTCTAATCTTTCACTGCTGTCCCAAAGAGACACCAGAGTGGTCCTCAGTGACGTTTTTAAAAACACACTTTAAATACTAAATTCATACTCGACATAGACCCTTACCATTACATGACCACTCTAATCATTACAGATCCTTTGGCTTGTAAAATAATGGAGAGCAGTCCAAAAACCAAGCATAGTTTCTCTCCCAGGCATCATGCAACTTTTGAACCACTGATTTTCAAATATAACCGGAGATCAAAAATCTAGCAAGTAGTAAAACGCTAAACTTACCATAGCTGGATTTCTTGCTCATCATTTCCCAGGATAAACCAACTGAATTTAGCCTGTTAACACAAAACACACTTATTTTTGTAAGTGAAACATAGGCAGTTTAGTTCAGAACCATATGTAAAATTCTATTTAAGGCAATTAAAATTTCCACCTTTTGGAAAAACATGATCAAAAAAAGTATGAACACAGGAGTCATTATTGGCTCCCGCACTGATCCCATGGTTAATAATAGTGCCTTTGGAAAAATATACTCAATGTACCTGATCGCCTACCTCCACAACTACCTGTGCCCATCTGTCACAGAAACCTTCACCCAAACCTTAGTCTCCTCCAGATTCAACTACTCCGATGCTCTCTTGGATGGCCTTCCATCCAAGACCCTCCGTAAACTACAGTTCTTCCAAAATTCTGCTGCTCCTATCATCCCGAACCAAGTCCTGCTCACGTATTACTATTGTCCTCATTGACCTACATTGGCTCCAGGTCTACTAAAGCCTCAAAATTAAAATAGCCATCCTTGGGTTTAAAGCTCATGATGGCTTCACCCCTCCCCATCTCTAACCTCCTCCAGCCCTACTCACCTCCACCAACTCAGTTTCCTGACTCTTCCCACATGTGCATCCTACCTCCTTCCCCATGCCTAATGGGCAACCATGCCTTCAGCCATCTCGGCTCCACACTCAAATTCACTCCCCTAAACCCCTCACCTATCTGACCGGATCCGCTTTTGATCACCCTTCAGATCTCCTTTGGCACAGCACTCATTTTTTGATTACACTTCTGTGAAGCACGCGGTGATGTTTTTCTATGATAAACGTGCTATATAAATGCAAGGATGTTATTACATGGCAGCTCGGACACAACGCGCCAGTTATTTGATAAATCCACAGTTACCTTAAAATCTAAAGAGGAGTCAACGGCAAAAAAAAAGTGTGCGTATGATTCAGACTCATCATCGCCACCCAGTGAGTCAATAGCTTTCCAGAAAATTCTCCAGTGCTCGAGAGTTCACAGAACAAACTGTGGGGCGGCCAGAGGGAGGAGCGATGATCAGGGATTAGTCAGCAGCTTGGCTCTTTAAGAGTATAAACATCCTTGTGTCGAAATACAGCCTCTCCTTTCCGAGCGCAGGAACCAAAATCGTGATAATGATCACGGCTGTCGACTTAATGTCGTTATAACAAGATACACAACGGGCTAAACTCACTGCATTTCATTTGATTTTAAAGTTAGCCTTTATTCATGACAGTTTAAAAAAAAGGAAGCACCGATAACAATCACATGCATCCTGACTTTGACCCCAATCCCTCGCCTGACACAACCCAACCCATTGACTTTGACCCCCCAATACTGACAAACAGACTCAAACAAAAGCAAAATACTGCAGATGCTGGAAATTTAAAAAAAAAATACAAAAAAAAACCCAGCAAGTGCTGGAAATACTCAGCAAGTCAGGGAGCATTTATGGAGCGAGAGAGAGAAACCGAGTTAAAATGTTTCAGGTTCGGACGAAAGGTCGTCGACCTGAGACATTGACGGTTTCTCTCGCCGCAGATGCCTGACCTGCCGAGTATTTCCAGCATTTTCTGTTTTTAAACCAGCCCAAAACACTGACTTTGCCCCCAATCCCAGCCCAGCCGTGTTTACTGCCAGTCCGACATGCGTCATACCCACAGCCAAGACCTGAAACCGCTTTATAAATTCAGATTTGCCAAGAAAATGGGAATTTAGAATAATTTTAAAGTACTCCAGTGTCTTTTTCACCCCCCCAAAAAAACTTACAGATTAGTGTCACTGGCTTGATTCTTGAGCGAATCTGGCGCAGCACATTCGTCTGTTATCGCCATCCTTCCACTGGACCCCACACGGCCGATTCCGCCTTTTATAAACTATCAGCCCGCGAGCACCCGCCCATCCCCCACTCCTCGCACTCTCATTGGCTCTTTGTTATCAATCGCCATTTCTATTGGCTCATTGGCACGCGGTGCCGATAAAGCGCAGCGCACTGGGCGCCGAGCCTCTTATGATTGGTCAATACAGCTGTCAATCATACCTTGGACCCCGCCTTTCTTGACAATTCGACGCATGAATGGTCAAAGTTACCGTCAATCAACAAAAAGAAGAGTAGAGTAAAAAAAACCTGTAGATACTGAAGAGGTCAGTCAGCATCAGGGAAGTTAATGTTTTGGGTGTGGATCCTTCGGCTCACTTGCCTGAGTTGCCAGCATTTTCTGTTTGTATTTGGTCAGACAACATCCTTTAGAAAGAAACATCACTTACACAATTAACATTTTTTAACTTTATTTATTCCTTACTTTTGAGTTTTTCTTTCTAAAATCTAAGGAGTTTATAATTGTTCCCTCTCTTGGGTACTCTTCCCCTCCCTTTCAGAACCAGAATAATCACCCTCCTCCTCATCCCATCTGCAGGAGCAGTGTTTGCCTTGCTGGGCCCCTCCATTTCACAAAGAACATAAGAAATAGGAGCAGGAGCAGGCCATTTGGCCCCTCGAGCCTGCTCCACCATTCAATAAGATCATGGCTGATCTGATCTTGGCCTCAACTCCACTTTCCCGCCCACTCCCCATAACCCTTGTCTCCAATATCTGTCTATCTCCGCCTTGAATATGCTCAATGACTCCGCCTCCACAGCTCTCTGGGGTAGAGAATTCCAAAGATTTATGACCCTCTGAGAGAAGAAATTCCTCCTCATCTCCGTTTTAAATGGGCGACCCCTTATTCTGAAACTATGGCCCCTAGTTCTAGATTCCCCCATGAGGGAAAACATCTTCCCTGCACCTACCCTGTCAAGCCCCCTCAGAATCTTATATGTTTCAATAAGATCCCCTCTCATTCTTCTAAACTCCAATGAGTACAGACCCAACCTGCTCAACCTTTCTTCATAAGACAACCCCTTCATCTCAGGAATTAACCTAGTGAACCTTCTCTGAACTGCCTCCAATGCAAGTATATCCCTCCTTAAATAAGGAGACCAAAACTGCACGCAGTACTCCAGCTGTGCCCTGTACAGTTGTAACAAGACTTCCCTACTTTTATACTCCATCCCCTTTGCAATAAAGGCCAACATTCCATTTGCCTTCCTAATTACTTGTTGTACCAACATGTACTAACATTTCGTGTTTCATGTACGAGGACCCCCAGATCTCTCTGTACCGCAGCATTTTGTAGTCTCTCTCCATTTAAATAATAATTTGCTTTTTTATTCTTTCTACCAAAGTGGATAACCTCACATTTTCCCACATTATACTCCATCTACCAAATTTTTGCCTACACACTTAACCTATCTATATCCCTTTGCAGACTCTTTGTGTCCTCTTCACAAGTTGCTTTCCCACCTATCTTTGTATCATCTAGACAATGGTACTACTTACTTAATGTGGTGAAAAATCCAATAATGTTAACCCCACCGTCTCATAAATCAAGAGAAAAAATCCTAAAAATCATGAGATTTGGCAAATGAGTTACTATTTTTTTTCCCGATCTGACCCCTTGCTAACCTTTGCTCCCGGACAAGAAGTACATTCGACCGTTACTAACTGATTACAGATATAAGAACATAAGAAATAGGAACAGGAATAGGTGGATCGGTGGCCCCGCTGTCGCGTCACTCGACTTGTTAGCTGATTTCACTAATAATATCAATTGTCATATATTTTTTCGCGCATGTGCAAATCACATTTTTTTCACACATGCACGAATCGGCGTCTTTTTAAATCTCGAAATTTAGGCGTTCCATTGCGAGAGATGCTTTATTTCGCTCCGAAATTGCATTTCTTGTGATGGATTCGCGAGAGTTGGCAATACTATAAATCCTTACAAGTACAACTGCGAAAAGGCATGTTTGCAATAGGTAATATAAAAATAGTTGATAAAACGATAGGCAATATATAACACAAGAGTAACTGACTTTGAATGATTATAAAGGTCTTGAAAAACCAATGTTATTTCAGTATATGAGCGGTATGACAACTCAGAAACTATCTTTTTGTGCAGTGAAGTCTTGTATAATATCTGAGTAGTCAAGTGGTACTTACAGCTTAAGAACTAAATTTTGTCTTCTCCTTTCTCACTTCAGTCATGACTGTTGAGGAAGGTGAGTGGGGAAAGTGAGTGGGTAAGATGAGAAGGTGACTGCTGCATGTCCCCTGGATTACGACTCTTATTATCACTCACTTGCATTCATTCTACTGCGCTCACTCGCTGATGCACAATCCCTCGTATTCACTCACATTCACTCACTGACTCACACTTTTATTGATTCACAGTCCTCTCACACTCACTCACTTTCTTACTCAGTCACTCTCATATTCACTCACCCATACTCAGTAACTCACCCTCTCATACCCCATTAATCTCATACACACTTACACTCTCACTCAGTCGTTTACTGAACCACTCACTCAATCACACTCCTTTTCTCTCTCTCTCAATCTCTTACTCACTCACTCACGGATTCACTCACTCATTCCCTCTCACTCAGTAACTCACTGTTTTTTCTCTCAGATTCACTTACTCGTTCTCACTCATTCACTCCCACTCACTCATTCTCTCACATTCTTGCTCACTCTCTCTCACATTCACTCGAGCTTATGCACTCTCTCAGTAACTGACACTTTCACTCCGTAACTCATCCCCCTTTACCTGAGAGGGAACTATACCCTGATCCCAGAGTGAGAGAGGAATTGTATTCCAACCTCAACATGTGAGGGGATTGCGCTTCTTTTCATTCTCTCTCTCTCTCTCTTGCTGTCCTGACCTCTCTTGCCAACTTGATTATACTCCCAGCCTTGCCCTATGGGACCCCAGAAACAGACCCCTACACTCAGTAGCAGCACAGTATCAGCAACCCTAAAGTGAAAGTCTGCCCCCAGAATCAGTGCCTGAAGTTCAGCCAGGACCCGAAGACCAGAGCTCCTGTCCCAGACAGACTCCCACTAACTCTGCCACTGGGACCAAGCGCCTATGATTCTCTTTCCTTTAACAGAAGCAAATATTTTTTTAAAACAATATAAAGGCTTGGCCTATTTAATTATACAATGAATCTGCAGAAAAATTAAATAACCCTCCTGATTGTACTCAGTGCTATGTTGCCCGTCAGCGTGTCTCATGGACCGTAGGTGACATTTTACTGGATCCGCTCAGGCCTCCTGACTGGCCCGGGGCCCCGTCAAATTGCATAGGTTGCAAGGCCATAACACCACCACTGCTGTTCTGTCCTTGCAAACTACCACCCTATCTCTAACTTCTTTTTTCTCTCCAAAGTTCTTGAACGATGCAGTCGCCTCCCAAATCCATGCCCATCTTTCCCGCAAATCTAAGTTTGAATCTCCAATTAAGTCTCTGGCCCTCTACACCACTAAAACAGCCCTAATCAAAACCATAAAGGACATATTCTGTCACTGTGCCTGTGGTGCATTATCTCTCCTTGTCCTCCTCAACCTCTATAAAGCCTTTGACATGGTCGACCACATCATCCTCCTCCAACTGTCCAGCTCAGTGGGGCTGCCTTGATTCCACTCTTACCTATCTGATCGTAGTCAGAGCACCTCCAGCAATGGCTTCACTTTCCACCCCTGCACTGTTACCTCTGGAGTCCTCCAAGGATTCATCCTTGGCCCCCTCCTCATCCTCATCTACATGCTGCCCCTTAGCGACATCATCTGAAGACAATGGGTCAACTTCTATGTGTACTCTGACGACACCCAGTTCTAGCCCCAGGCCACCTCTCTTGGCCTCACGAATGCCTCTGTATTGTCAGATTGCTTGTCAGACACCCAGTCCTGGATGAATTACATATTCCTCCAGTTAAACATTAGGAAGACCAAATCCATCATCAAACTCTCCGTATCCTCGCTACCAATTCCTTCCCCTTCCCGGCCAGTGTATCAGGTTGAACCAGACTGTTTGCAACCTCGGCATCCTATCTGACCCTGAACTGAGCTTCTGACCTCATATCCTCTCCACCACAAAACAGCCTACTTCTACCCCCTTACCACTGCCTGCCTCCGCTCCTACCTCAGCCCATCTACTGAAACCCTCATCCATGCCTTTGGCACCTCCACACTCGACTATTCCAATTCTCTCCTGGCTGGCCTCCCATTTCCCACCTTCTATACTTCAACTCATCTGAATCTTTGCTGCTCGTATTCTATCCCACACCAAATCCTGCTCACCCATCACCCTGTGCTTGCTGACCTACATTGGCTCCTGGTTCCACAATGCCTCAAATCTAAACTTCTCATCCTCATGTTCAGGGGTAGAACTAGGGTTGAAGGATTGGAGGAGTTGAAGTCTAGACTTGGCCGACTTGGCACAGCATAGCCAGGACGCTGTCCTCCAATGCCGGTTACCGTTCCCGTAAGACTCGAAATGGCAATGTGATTATGATCGGAAATTTAAAAGTTAACAGCTTATATTTATATAGCGCCTTTAGCGTAATAGGAGCGTTATCAAAAGAACAAACAAAATTTGACACCGAGGCATGTAAGGAGATGTTAGAGCAGATGACCAAAAGCTTGGACGAAGAGGTAGGTTTTAAGGAGTGTCTTAAAGGAGGAAAGAGAAGTGGAGAGGCAGAGAGATTTAGTGAGGGAATTCTAGAGCAGTATCAGAGTTTGGGGAGTAAAGGCACGCAGAGTGGCCTTCTGAGTCTTGGAATCTTGGTGAACAAAGTTTTTTATTAGTTATTGTTATTTATTAGTTTAATGTTTAATTTAATGTTTACTTTATTTTTCACTTAGCTATAATGTTATTTTTATGACTTATATCATTTAATTTTTGAATATAATTGAATTGAATTTGTCATTTCCTCTTTCTTATTTTTTTTAGTAAATTATAAAAAAACTTTTGAGATTACAGCTTTATTTCTGAAACTACTACTACATACTTAAACTCAAAGAATGGGTGCCAAAATACAAATTTGTCCAGGGCGCCATTTTCCCTAAGGCGGAGCATAAAAACTGGCATGGACCAGTTAGGCCGAATGGCCTGTTTCTGGGCTGTACATTCCATGTATGTAATTCTATTGTAATCACAACTGTATTGGACAGGCTAGATAGAGCAGCTGGTCTTTTTCTGTCTTACACTTTTGTATGTAAATTCTTGTTGGAAGACTTGATTTATTTCCAAACCCTTGTTATTAACAATCCTGGGAATTTTATTTAAATGAAAGAAGACTATAAAATAAAAGAAAGGTGTCAGCTGTGGCTCAGTTGGTAGCACTCTCGCCTCTGAGTCAGAAGGTTGTGGGTTCATAGTCCCACTCCAGAGACTCTTGAGCACAAAAATCTAGGCTGACACTCCTGTGCTGCACTGTCAGAGGTGCCGTCTTTCAGATGAGACGTTAAACTGAGGCCCCGTCTGCTCTCTCAGGTGGATGTAAAAGATCCCATGGCACTATTTCAAAGAAGAGCAGGGGAGTTATCCCCGGTGTCCTGGGCCGATATTTATCCCTCGACCAACATCACTAAAGTGGATCATCTGGTCATTATCACATTGCTGTTTGTGCGGGAGCTTGCTGTGCGCAAATTGGCTGCCGCGTTTCCCACATTTCGACAGTGACTGCACTTCAAATAAAAGTATCTCAAAGCGCTTTGGCACGTCTGTTGGTCGTGAAAGGTGCTATATAAATGCAAGTCTTTTTTAATTTAAATTTAAAAAAAACTGAGGGGCAGAGAGAGAAAACCAATAATTTTCACCTGGACAGAGAGACGAGGAGGAGAATAATCAGGTGCACACACACACACAGTGGTCGTCTGCCTTTTCTGCGGCCTGGAGGAGTCCGTTTTCCATGTATATATGGAGTGTGAGAGGTTGCAGCCTCTCTTCCACTATTTGAAGGGGCTGCTCCTCGATTTTTTTTGGCTGCACTTCAGTCCCACGCTCCTGATCTTTGGTCATCCAGTGCGGAGGGGAGCGGGTGGGTCGGGGGGGGGGGACCTCCTCGTAGGACTGTTCCCGGGCCTGGCCAAAGTGGCCATTAACTGGTCCAGGCAGCAGGTGGTCGAGCGTTGGGGGGGGGGGGTCGTTCGGCCAGACCGCCTGCCTCCCTTTCGCGGCCACGTTCGCGCCCGGGTGAGCCCCCGGAGACTGGGGAAGCACGCGGCGTCCGCCGTCACGCTCGAGGCCTCCCGCGACCTGCGGGCGCCGCGGGGACTGGAGTGCATCAACCACCCCCCCCCCCCACCACCCCCCATCCCTGGAGGTCTAATTTTAATTTAATGTTATTCTGACGAAGGGTCATCGACCTGAAACGTGAACTCTTGTTTCTCTCTCCACAGATGCTGCCTGACCTGCTGAGTATTTCCAGCATTTTCTGGTTTTTTTATTTTTAATTTAATCGTTGGATGTTAAAAAAAAAATTTTGTTGAGTTACTATTTTTAGTTTATTTGATGGCAGCAAAAAAGAGGCAGCAGGCAGAGGTGGGACTTTGAGGTGTAGCGCCAGTGGCAGAGGGAGGGGGCGCTCGCTGCCCCTGATCCGAGCAGGTTGCCCTGTGTGGGCCTCGGGCTCTGCCAGTGCCTCTGCCGCTGTTGCTGGCCTGGCCCCAAGTCTTCTGAGGCTCCGTCAGTGTCGGGCCCCGCCGCCTCTATGCAGTACGTCCCCCCGCAGAATGTGATCCCCCACCCGACCCAGCTCATCCCCCCTCACTTCGGCTACGTGATCCTGGTCTTCATCTACAGCTGGGTCATGCTGGCTTACCTGGGAATCAAAGTGGGCATTGCCAGGAAGAAATACAATGTCAAGGTAAGACAAAACAAAACCCCATCGCCACAGGCCTCTCTCTCTACCTGCCCAAGTGATCCCCCGCCGAGATTTGCTGTGATTAAGATTGTTAATTAGCCTGACTGTAACCGGGTGACATTTTCCAGATTTCCTGACCGCCAGGTTAAACGGTCTTAGTTATTTTTTTTTCCCACTTTATTCTCTGCTGAGGCTTTTTTTTTTGCTTTTTTTTTAAAAATTCACTCTTTCCGGCGCAGTTATTAAATGCCCACTGTTATTTCACAAGGTTTGACATTTCAATGGATTTTTCCTCACGGTCCCACTGAGTTTGAAAGGTTTGACCAGCAGTGCCAAAGGCCTCTTCTGTGTTCAGGGCCCACGACTGCAATTCCTGTGGTCGAGCTCAAAGGCTGATCTTGTTCCTGCCATAAAAAGATTGTTCGTGAAAAAAAAATTAACTTGGCAAACCTATTTTCTCTGCAAAGTACTTTGTGTGGCTGTTAATTTCAGAATAATTCTTTAAAAAAGATTAGTGACATTTCGTTGGAGCAGAATCCCTGCTGATCAAGGGTGGGAGGGAGAAGGTTGGAATCCTGTTAGCTCACTATCATTAAGAACAGGGAAAATAGGTTTGAGATGAAGAAAACCACTCCCTGATTACCACATACACTTGACTGAATCATTGTTCAATGGTTGAGAGCAGGGCAGCTAACTGACTAGGCAATTATCAGTAATCAGTCGAATGCGTATGCTTTAGCAAAAAGTCAGACAGATTTAGTATATTTATTTCCTGCAGTTCAACTAACCCCAACTGTAACCCTAATGCAGTCCTGGATGGTCCAAATATAGCTGATCATTCCAGGCCAGGTGGTAAGAAATGTGGAAAGTCTGTGTGAGGAAACCCACTTCGGACGCAAGCATTCTAGACAGGTTTTTCCTGTTTTGTTACTTTGCTCCAGAATTTTGACTGCTATTTTGTGGGTTAATTAAATGTTTGTTCTTAATTTAGCATCTGGTTCGACATCTGTGTATTGTGCAATTTTTTTCACCAGTTATTTGACAATGAGTTTTGAATACTCTTAGTGACATAGCACTGTAGGCCTCACATCCTATATTTGTGTTGCAAATTTATCCAAGGAGGACACCTCTCTGATTTTGACATATCCATACATCTGGCGAACTGTCAGCACATTCTACAGCTTCTTTGCCATCAGCTGCTTTCTCTTGACTCTGAAATTAAACAAAGTTTGTGGCTTTCTTTTCTCCGCTGCCATTTCATCAATCCTGCTTAAACTGCACCTGCTACTGACGTGCAATCATCTACATTAGTTCTGCTGTGCAAGTTTATGGCCCAGCAGAGGACAAACAAGCCTACCTGGAGCCATTATTTAAATTTTTAAGTACAATTCAAATTAACGACCTTAATAAGGTTGAGGGAAAGGACATGGGAAACAGTTTATGTGAATTAAAAGAAAGTAAAAATGACATTCTTAAGAGTGCCTGCCCCACTATAGCCCACTCTTGAGTGACTAAAACTCATTTGTAACTTTATTTATGGGGAGTTGTCTATTCTGATGTAAATAAAACATAAGGCTCTCCATAACATATCCCCTTAATCACCCATATTCTAAATATTAGAGTTTAGAAGAACGAGAGGGATCTCATTGAAACGTATAAAATTCTGACAGGGCTAGACAGACTGGATGCAGGGAGGATGTTTCCCCTTGCTGGGGGGTCTAGAACGAGGGGTCACAGTCTCAGGATACGGGGTAGGACATTTAGCACTGAGATGAGGAGAAATTTCTTCACTCAGAGGGTGGTGAACCTGTGGAATTCTCTACCACAGGCAGCTGTGGAGGCCAAGTCACTGAATATATTTAAAGGAGGAGATAGATTTCTAGACACAAAAGGCATCAAGGGGTATGAGGAGAGAGCGGGAATATGGTATTGAGATAGAGGATCAGCCATGATCATATTGAATGACGGAACAGGCTCGAAGGGCCTACTCCTGCTCCTATTTTTCCTGTGTTTCTAAAAATAATGTTGAAGGCTGATCTACATAAATATGATTTAATAACAAAACATCTGATAAGCAACTGTTCCTATAAAACAGATGCATACATTGTATATTCAGACATCATGCATATTGCTTGTTTTCATTTTTAATTAGACAAATTAAATTCAATAATACCTTAGTGGGAACCTTGTTAGTGTGCTTTTTGAACTTTGAGTTAAACGAATGTTTAATTTGAGTTAAAACAATTTGCATGTGTAAAAAGTGGGAACCCACTCAGAAGCAACGTGAATCAAGTAGGTAAAAATATCCAGTTAGTGGCTTTTTGTAGACAGGATAATAAGCAAAACTATACAAGAGAAAAGTAAACAATTTAGATAATTACATGTAAATGTTTTCTCTGCACAATATAAAACATGGGGTAGAAATTTGTCTTGCACAGTAGCACAAAATGAGCATTATCGCATTGGCCACCATTTTATACGCCATTGTTGAGGTCAATGGAACTGAATATCGGTCGGGGAGTACAACAGGCAGCCAATACGATAGCGCCCGTTTTGCACTACCGCCCAAATGTCTACCCCTTATGAAACCATTTAAATGTGAGCACACTTGTATACTTAAAAATAAATAACTTTGCGATTTCTGAAGTTTTTAAAAATTTACTAGCAAATTTGTGATGTTTCAAAACAAAAATGGGAATAGAGTACAATTCATTAGCTGACACTTAAGTCCATCATGGGGTTGCTTTTAAAATCCACTGGCAAGCTTTTCTAGAGGTAAGCCACTTGGACAGCTCAGAAGGATCATGGGCAATTTTGGAAATTCATTGGCAGACTTTGGTAAAGGTAGGCTTCTGAGAGCTGACTGGCATAGACTCCAGGATTAATTTAAATATCACTGACCTCAATATTAGGCATGTGTGTGTAAAACTACTACTTCAGGCTTAATAAAGAATTGTAATGGTATCTGGATTTTTTTTGGAATCCTTCCACCCATCCCCTTTAGTGGGACCTCCGTTAGATTTTCCACCTCATTGCACCAGAGTGCTGTCAATGAAATGTGTTGGAGTAATTAGAAAGTTCAGAAATTGGGTAGTCTTCTATCACATCTCCAACCTATTGACAGTATTGTCAATCAAACAAGTTGGATCAATCAGCAAGCACAAAATTGAGTCACAGCAGACACTACATTTGTTCCGTTCATAATCACTACAGACACATTTTTTGTATATAACTTTACCTTGGATCTTGGTTCAAATCCAGTCTAGACTGATGGGAGTAAATTTGCTAAACCATGTTACCTTTAAGAGTCCTAAATGAAACAAGTTTCAACTCACTTCCGAGTGGGTGTATGTCATGGCCTTGGAGAGGGTGCAGAGGAGATTTACTAGAATGGTTCCAGGGATGAGGGGACTTCAGTTATGTGGAGAGACTAGAGAAGCTGGGATTGTTCTCCTTAGAGCAGAGAAGGTTTAGGGAAGATTTAATAGAGGTATTCAAAATTATGAAGGGTTTTGACAGAGTAGATAGAAAGAAACTGTTTCTACTGGCAGGAGGGTTAATAACCAAAGGACACTGATTTAAGATAATTGGCAAAAGATCCAAGGGGGAGATGAGGAGATTTTTTTTTTAATGCAGGGAGTTATGATGATCTGGAATGCACTACCTGAAAGGGTGGTGGAAGCAGATTCAATAATTACTTTAAAAAAGGGACTTGGACATATACTTGAAAAGGAAAAGTTTGCAGGGCTATGGGGAAAGAGCAGGGTGTGGGACTAATTGGATAGCTCTTTCAAAGAGCCAGCATAGGCACAATGGGCCGAATGGCCTCCTCCTGTGCTGTAAGATTCTATATACACAACACAAAAACTGTCCGTGATTTAGAAACCAAAATGGCAGTGTTACTCAGAGACTAGAAAGATAGCTGGCATGGAAAATACCACACTGGCAGAGTTGCCGGTACTTTTCTGAGAATAGGATTAAAGTACATTATTTGTAGCTGATTAGAGGGAGCATTACTTTGCATCTAGTTTATGCTGTAACTGGCATAGCACTAGTTGATGCTGGCACAGGATGCCAAAGTAGAAAAGTATTTAGTCTCCAGCATCGATGTCCCTCATCTCGATGAATACAAGTTCACTCCACCCAAAATAAATGGATTAGATACTTTTAACAATACAAGTGTGAGCCATTGATGCATCAATATGCTGCTAAAGAAAGACTTGCATTTATATAGCGCCTTTCACGACCTCAGGACGTCCCAGTGAAGTACTTTTTGAAGTTATAGTCACTATTGTAATGTAGGAAACGCAGCAGCCAATTTGCGCACAGCAAGCTCCCACAAACAGCAATGTGATAATGACCAGATAATCTGTTTTAGTGATGTTGGTTGAAGGATAAATATTGGCCAGGACACCAGGGAGAACACCCCTGCTCTTCTTCAAAAGGGCAACACGGTGGCATAGTGGTTAGCACTGTTGCCTCACAGCGCCAGGGACCCGGGTTCGAATCCGGCCTCGGGTGACTGTCTGTGTGGAGTTTGCACATTCTCCCCGTGTCTGCGTGGGTTTCCTCCGGGTGCTCCGGTTTCCTCCCACAGTCCAAAGATGTGCGGGTTAGGTTGATTTGGCTATGATAAATTGACCCTTAGTGTTAGGGGGATTAAATACGTGGGGTTACGGGGATAGGGTGGGATATGTGTCGGTGCAGGCTCGATGGGCCGAAATGGCCTCTATCTGCACTGTGGGGATTCTGTGAGTGTCATGGGATCTTTTACATCCTAGGAGGGCAGATGGGGTTTCAGTTTAATGTCTCATCTGAAAGACAGCACCTCCGACTGTGCAGCACTCCTGCAGTACTGCACTCTAGAGCCAGCCTAGATTTTTGTGCTCAAGTCTCGGCAGTGGGACTTGAACCCACAACCTTTTGGCTCAGAGGAGAGATTGCTACGACTGAACCAAGGCTGGCACCTGATAGTATACCACATAGTATGCAGCTGAGTTGCAAGAGCAATGGAGAGCTAATACCAATTAAATAGTGATAGTCAACTCCACCTCGATGACTTTATATTAAATGTCTGAAACTATTTTCTAACTACAATTATTATATCCTTCTTGATTAATGAACAGTTAGCCCTGGCAGACCAAAGAGGAGAAATGCAAAGAAGGTGGAATTAGAGGATAAATACCTTCCCAAAGAGGCGGGTTTTTCTTCCCTCTCAAGAAACATTACAATTTTATGTATTTGGTCAGAGATTATGAACTTAAGTAAGGAAGAAAGTATTTTGAAGTGTACATTTCTTGTCTTTGCAGCGAAAGCTAGTCTTGTTTCAATGCACTGTGTATTACAAGGTGATAATGACAAGCAATGTGAAAGGCCCATCACGAGACTAACTGGCAAGACATTATACAATGTGAAAAATTCTTGGAAGTAATTCAGTAATGGTGTGAAATAATTAGGTAAATCAGAATACATGTTGAAATACCATTGCAGTTGGGAATTGATGATCTCCAATCAAGAAAGCTCTGTACATTAACTGAAACTAATTTAAGAGTATTGGGATTAGTAGCCAACATGCCATTTGGACCAGTTTTTAAGCAAACACATTCTGGATGGTTTCCAGCGTGTGCTTTTCATAAGGTAACATTGATTATTTTTGCATGTAACCACAATTAAAAGACAATTCTTGGGACAAATACTATTACTTAATAGGGACTTGGAGTTCCTCCATGGCACTGGATATTTCTTTCAGTTTTTACTAATCTACATTTATAAGGTTCTTACAGTCCACAGGACATGGCTTCCCCTTTGCCAGACTAATCTATGTTTATAAAGGACAGTCTGCTCCAGGAATTTCCCATCATTAGTCTACGAGAGACCAGTAACATCAATTTTCTCTTTTACTTGTAGTTGGTGCTTTTAAGTCTCATGTTATGCAATTAAGGGCCACACTGTTAATATTTCAGCTAACGTGACTACTCTTACAGTAGCGGTTGGTGTACAACAGGTTATGAATGAGCTACTGCAATTTTCATAAGAATTGTTATTTCTAGGGTTGAGGAAAAGGGTTTTAGTTGGAAGATATTGTTTTAATTCTCTCTTTGGTCTTTGATCAGTAAATTACAAAATATATTAATATACAGCACTAGTTAGTGAGCGCTGCAACATAATTTGAAGCATTCATGGAAATCTGGGATCAGTTTAGTTGAAGTAGAATTTATTTGGATTAATTTTCCCATTGATTGTCTGTAACAATGGACTTTGGAAGCTGAAACATTCACAGGAGTTTTGGAATTGGGTCGTGCAGTCGTTCCATTAGCTTTGTAATAATACCTTATATTTCCTTCCAGTATCCAGCTATGTACAGTGATAAAGAGCCAATATTCAACTGCATCCAACGAGCACATCAAAACACATTGGAGATATATCCTCAGTGGCTGATCTTCCAACTGATAGCTGGAGTTGTCTATCCGGTAAGGACGAGGATATGGCATTGTAGCTCAGGGAAATATTCTGCCATAAATAATCTGTGTTGTCCTTTTCCATGCTGCTCTCCAGCCAGTAAGGTAACTAGTTCCACAGTACTGAGAGTGGGATAACTCCTACAGCTTTTATCCAAAGGCCTGTATAGTTCATATGAGTTTGTAACTAACACTGTCTTGTTTCCACAAAGAGCAAGTTAACTTAGAAAGAATTAATACATAATTTAACTTTGTTTATAAGTGCATTGATGCAAAAAATTGATTCAACAACAAATTATTACCTGATTGACATAACTTTATCTTGCTGAAAATGCATTTCAATTAATCCTTGGGTTCACTGTTGCTCAACTGTGCCTGCCTTAGTTTCACAGAGGGGATTGTTCCTGCAGTAGTGACATATTTTCCCCTGGAACAGAGTAAAATTAACACTTTCCATCTTGCTACCTCCCACAGACCATGGACAAGTCTGAATGTGCACTGCCTCATCCTTCTGCAAAGAAAACTGTATGGGACAGGGTAGGGGTAAAATTAAGTAGGTTGGCATACATAGTTATGTTCTTACCATTCTTTGGTCAAAGAAGTTTTTCCTAAATACCCTATTGAATTTATTAGTGACTATCTTATATTTATGAGAAATACACAAATTAAAAAGAAGAAAATCTACCATTTGCATAACATCTTAAAGTGCTTTACGTACTTTGAAGTGCAGTGACTTTTGGTGTATACTGAACAGCCATTTTCTGCAGAAGAACAAAAAGTATTTATTTTAGATAAGCACACAAAACCTAGTTTACTGAGTATTTTCCATTCATTTTATTTGTTAACGATATCCTTCATTGTGGGTTCTAAACGTTTTTTCATATTACACATACTGAACAATAAAATAATCCAGTTTATTTAATATTTCACAGATCACTGCTTCTGTGCTTGGTATCATCTGGGTAACCAGCCGATTTACTTATGCATGGGGATATTACTCAGGGGGTACGTATTATTCAAATTCCCTTTTTCTATACAAATATTTTATATTTTAGAAGAAAACAAATTACATTAGATAAATAAATGTGTTTAACAATGTTATTTAAAAGTATCCTAATATTGATGGGAGAGAAAGACATACATTTCCGTATCACATAGAATGATACAGCACAGAAGGAGGCTATCGTGTCATGGCTGGCTCTTTGGTAGAGCTATCCAATTAATCCCACTCTCCTCTTTCCTCATAGCCCTGTAATTTTTTTCCCTTCAAGTATTTATTCAATTCTCTTTTGAATGAGACTATTGAATCGGCTTCCACCACCCTTTCAGGCAATACATTCCAGATCATAAAAACTCGCTGTGTCTCAGAAAAGTATCAATGCCCTTCATTTGTGATAAATAATTTTTGAGGTCCAATGAAAATGCAGCAGCCATTTCCACAAACAGCAATGAGATGAAGGGTGAGTTAATCTGATTTTGGCTAGGATACTAGTAGAGCTCCCTACTCCCCTTCAGTTAATGCCATGGGATCTTTAACGTCCACCAAAACCACTGAAACATGCAGACTGTACCTCAGTTTAATGTCTCTTCCGAAGGATAACCTCTCCAGCAATAAAATGCTAAAGCCCTGGAAAGGAGTTATGAACCCACCTCCCGACACAGAGGCAGACATTACCAACTAAGACAAACTGACGTGTAGTCAGTGTTAACGAGAAATGCTAAATAGCAGAAAAGCAATGGGTGTTTTTCACAATCAAAACATGCGGTGTGTCTTTAGCTAGAGTAGAATTCTTTTGGTGAAGTATTTTGGTGTCAGTAATTACATAACAATGCAAATATGCTAACCTCGAAAACTGACAAGCTGACTAACCGCTTCAGAAAAGCTAATATGGGCCTTATGGCACGTAAGACCAGCTACTTCCATCTGTATAACATCACTTACCGCCGCCCATACCTCAACCCAGCTACTGCTGAAACTCTCATTCATGCCTTTGTCACCTCCGGACTCAACTATTACTTTGTTCTCCTGGGCGACCTCCCATCCTCCATAAAATTGTCCAAAACTCTGCTGTGTATTCTATTCTGTATCATGTACTGCTCACCCATCACCCCTGTTCTCGCTGACCTACATTGGCTCCCAGCGTCTCAACACATCAAATTTAAAGTTCTCGTAGCAACCGGAGTCGGCCATTCAGCCGCTCGAGTCTCTTCCGCCATTCAATTCGATCATGGCTGATCTGTATCTGAACTCCATCTACCAGCCTTGGTTCCATAGCCCTTAATACCCTTGCCTAACAATCTCAGTTTTGAAATTTTCAATTGACCCCCAGCCTCAACACTTTTTTGGGGGAAGAGAGTTCCTGATTTCCACTACCCTTTGTGTGACGTGCTTTCTGACATCACTCCTGAATGGTCTAGCTCTAATTTTAAGGTTATACCCCCTTGTTCTGGATTCCCGCACCAGAGGAAATAGTTTCTCTATCTACCCCATCAACTCCTTTGATCATCCTAAACAACTCAATTAGATCACCCCTTAATCTTCTATATTCAAGGGAATACAAGCCGTGTCAATGCAATTTTTCCTCATAATTTAACCCTTTCAGCCCCGGTATCATTCTGGTGAATCTGCGCTGCACCCACTGCAAGGCCAATATATCCTTCCTGAGGTGCGGTGCCCAGAACTGAATAGTGTGCTACATGGGGTCTAACCAGTGCTCTACAGCGGTAACATAACTTCCACCCCTTTGTATTCCAGCCCTCTTATAATAAAGGCCAACATTCCATTAGCCTTTTAAATTATTTTTTGTACCTGTCCACTAGCTTTTAGTGATTTCTGTACTTGGACCTCTGAATCTCACTGCTCATCCAGTTTCTAGCTTCGCGCCATTTAAAAAATACTCTTATCTCTTTCTTAGGTCCAAAGTGGATGACCACACACTTTTCCACATTGAACTCCATCTGCCACCGTTTTGCTCAATTAATCTATCAATGTCCCTGTGCAACTTTCTGCTCCCATCTACGCTATTTGCTGTGCCACCTAACTTAGTGTCGTCAGCAAACTTAGATATACGGCTCTCTATTCCTACATCCAAGTCACTTATAAATATAGTGAAAGGCCGAGACTGCAGTACAGATCCCTAAGGGACGCCACTATCACATCCTACCCATTATCCCTACTCTCTTTCTCCTACCTCTTCACCAATTCCCCATCCAAGCCAATAGGTTGCCTCCAATTCCATGAGCTCTCATTTTTGTTAAGTCTCTTATGTGGAACCTTGTTGAATGCCTTCTGGAAGTCCATATAAATAACATCCATAGACACTCCCTTATCTACCAAGTTTGTTACCTCCTCAAAAAATTCAACTAGGTTCATTTGACCTGACTTACCCTTTACAAATCTATGCCGACTCTCTGATCAACTCATCCCATGTTTAAATCCCTTCATGGCCTTGCCCCTCTCTTCCTGTCTCTGCAACCTCCCCCTGCTCCACAATCCAAACCCCCCGCACCAAACTCTCTTCCTGACTTTGGCCTCTTTTGCACCTTCCCCTCCCTTGTACCCCAACATTAGCAGCCGGCTAGGCCCCACATTCTGGCATTTCCTCCGTAAACCATTGTGCTGCCCCATCTCCTCCTTGAAGACCCTCCTTAAAACCGACTTCTTTGACAAAGCTTTTGGTCATCCCTCCATCTTTTTTTGATTACACTTCTAAGTGCCTTGGGACATTTTGTATGTTAAAGACGCTACGTAAAGCAAGTCGCTGATATTGTTTCCACCATGACTTGCATTTTCTGTATTAATTTCAGATTTGTTGCATTTGCAGCCTTATTCCCCTCTCAATGTTTGCTTGTCTCACATTTTTGTTCATGTGGCCCTCTCCTATCTTTTCACATTCCTATCTCTGCATCATGTCAGATAATCTTTTATTAAGCAGCTTACGGATCACTTAACCCATTAACTCCATTCCCCAGTTGGTGTATTTGTCGATTCTCTCCTTTTCCAACCTTACCAAAATGCCCATTTATCTGTCTTCCCTTCTGATGAAGGCTTACACATCAGAAATATCAACCTATTTTATCTCTTTACAGATGCTGACTAACTGGTTTTGTATTTCCAGCACTTTGTTTCGGTGGTTGTTTTCTTTTGATCTACCTAAATATCAGTTTTCCCTCGTGGTCTACCTGCTTGATTTTGTCATCTCTGCCCTGGCTTGTTTTCCTCTCCCTGCCCCCTAAACCTTCATAAGCTTTTCTGAAGCCTTCAATTCCTTCCCCCCACCCTTGTTCTGCATCTGGCCTGCAAACAGTGAGGGGCGTGTGGAGTTCACTGGACCATAATTTAGCAAACTATGAAACTCCTACTTCCATTAAAAAAAAAGGAAAAAATGGTCCAATATTTATACTTATTTATAACTCTGATATACATCAAACCTGCAATTTATACTCTTTAGTTGCAAGTAGTGTTAGCTATCTCAAATAATGAAACCATATTGTGTTTTACATTAGGTACTTTGATTCAACTACATTATCTGCTTTTTCTTCACAGTGCCAGAGAAAAGAATAAATGGTTCCTATGGATACATTGGTCTACTGGGAGTCATTTTCCTGTCCATAGTTATCGCTTTTAAAACCCTCATTTTGCTGTGATAAAGAGCCATTATACATTCTATCTCTATGATGGGCGTAGGAAAATAATTGTGACTGGCTGCCCAGCAGTAGTTCTCCAGTATCGTACATATCCAGCCATTTTGAAATGAGTATCATCTTAGCCACTTCCTGCTATTTGTTTAATGGCCAATTATTTTAATATTGTCAGTCTGTGGTAGGAGTTTTCACCCGGATATGTTAAGCACTGCATTTTGATTAGGTTTTGTGGCACAAAACAGGTTTTCTATTCCATTTAACAAAAATAATGCACTGCAAAATATAAAAAAGTTGCATTTTATAAACTGGATAACTAGATAAACCCCAAACAGAAAACTAAATTCCAAATAATTGGGCAAATAGCTGTTGCATCCTCTGCTCTAAACTTGGAATTCCTCTTTACTCTAGTTAAGGGTATGTAATTCTTGGTAGTTTAAATTGAATGTGTAATCTTGAACTAAGTTTAACTTTCTTTTCCTCAGTTGTGTGTGTTTTTAGTCTCAAGGGTGCTCAATATTTCAAGTTGTTTTCCAATGGTACCTCATAGCATCAGCATGCATTATGATTTGAAATGAAATCAATTGAAAGATAATAAACAGATAATGGTAGAAGTGTACAGCGGGATGATGAACATCTGAAAGAGAAAGATAGGTTAACGGATTGGGGTGTGATTAATCATCAGAATACCCACACAACTTTGATAAAAAGAGTTACAATCTGAAACATACATGCATATTTCTTTCAGATGTCATTGACCTGTACATTTCTAGCATTTTCTGTTTTTAAAATCAGATTTTCAGGACCACTAAAAATCGTCTGTTTAAAATTTGATTCAGATGCAGATTAAATAATGAAATGCCTTGAGGTATAATTTTTTCTTGCTTAAAGTTTTCTATAGAAATTTTAATGTAACCATTTATCAGGATCCAATTGATGATTTCTACATTAGTAGATTTTTTTAATGTTTTGTTTAGGTGGGTATGCGAATCTTGCTGTGGCTTCATGTTTCACTACATTTCATTTCTAATTAAAAATCAATTTTAAAAGCAATGATTGTTTTGGGGGTTTTTTAAGTTACATTTTAGAAAATCAATGCCTTTATCCACAAAAGTAAAGTGAGCACTCGGTAAGAAAGCTTTCTGTATAGTTTAACCCACTTATGGACAGCAACAAGCCACCCCTTTCCAATTCACATTACAGGCTGATGTAGAAGCATCGAATGATATAATCTTTCATATACTGCAGCAAGACATTGGCAGGTAAAATTCTTTAGACGGATGAATTATACTGAACCAAACTACACAGTAACCAACTGCCTGTCTGAAAGTTAAAAGGCAAAATGATGGGAATCAGCAACATTGGTTAAAGAAAACACTGCATTTTGTAAATGAGTCAGAGATTAAGTTAAATGTCTATCCCTCTTAATAATGCTGCTTCACACCATGTCCAATGAGTTTATCTAGTTTGTACCTGCATCATACAAGCCATGAAAGTCACAAGCCATGAAAGTTACAAGCCCTATCTCCTGTATCATCTGAACCCAAGTAAGGCAATGGTAGGGCTGCTACAAAGTTCTTGTTAGGGTGGGAAAAAAATTCCCCATTCCCAATCGCTGTCTGGGAACCACTCCTGGAAATATTTGTGTGAGCATCAGCAAAGATAGGATCTAGCTTGGCTGCCCATGGTTAAACAGTCCAACACTGTCTAGACTCAAAGGATATTCACTTGGGTAAGGTGTCCAAGACCTATGCTGGTAAGCAAGAGGAGAAATAAATAAAATGTACTACCTTAGTTACAAGAGTGATCATGGAAGAACATTAGTTTTCTTATTTGCAAAA
Source organism: Squalus acanthias (assembly GCA_030390025.1). Classification (NCBI taxonomy): domain Eukaryota; kingdom Metazoa; phylum Chordata; class Chondrichthyes; order Squaliformes; family Squalidae; genus Squalus; species Squalus acanthias. Next base: position 5,407,998 of record JASTWF010000031.1, read on the forward strand.
AGATTGAAACTTATTTTGTGATGATAAAAAAATTCAAGTTACTTTCTCCTATTTCAGATCTCTCCCCTTTCCCCAGTTACTCCCCAATTTGTTGTAGTAATTCTTGTAGTCAAGAAATAAGAGCAGCAAAAAAGCCTTTGTCAATTCCATTTCTAATTTACTTTCTCTGTTAAAGGGCTTAGTCTCTTTCTCTACCTACCCAACCTCCCTCCCCTGTAGTCCTGGTTAATAGATAACAAGGAATGACAGGTGTAAACTGGATTTAGATCACACCATACCACATACTACTGACAATATGGTCAATGAAACACTAGGGGGATATTCAACTGCCAAAAGCAGCAGAAAGAACCACAAGGGTAATCACTAGTGGCAGAAAGAGCCACAAGGATACTCACTAGTGTTAAAGGTCTAGGTTATGAGGAAAGATGAGATAATTTTGGGCTTCAGCCTTAAAGCATAGTATCTGAGAGGTGGTCTTAGAGAGGTATATGATAAACAGTACAGAAAAGGTAAATTGAGAAAACTACTTGCAAGAGTAGGATAAAGGGGTATAGGTTCAAACTCAAAGTAGAAATTTAAGACAGGTATCAGGAAGTTTTTCCCCAGAGTGATCAATACATGGAATAGATTCCTGGATAAGAGTAATAGAGATGGAAACCCTGGAATCCTTTAAGAACCAAATGGATGCTGCAGTGGGAACTTTAGGGCCTTTCTGAATGGAGGATGAGCCAAATCATCGTCCTTAGCCTAGAGTTATACCACACCCTAATCACCTTGTCTACAGTTGCACATGGCCTACCACTTTAACCAGTTAATTTATAGGCTAGGTTTGAATCCCACTGGAGTGTTAAATCAGTACATGTTTAGCATTTTTAATTTTAAAAATGGAGACAATAAATTTGTTCACTATCGGGGAAGAACACTGACGAAGGGTCATCGACCTGAAACATTAACTCTGTTTCTCTTTCCATAGATGCTGCCTGACCAGCTGAGTATTTCCAGCATTTTCTGTTTTTATTTCAGATTTCCAGCATCTGCAGTATTTTGCTTTTGTAACACATATTTAAAGTTCAATTTTAAGTTATTGCCTAGGCCCCATTGTGGCAAGGTTTATAAAATTGACTTTGCGATGGTAGCAAATATGCTGCAATCCACTTTTCTGTTGGGAGAAAAATAAAAATGTCAGAACCCAAGCACTTCAGTGTGGGACTGATGTTTTCTACTGCAATGATATATTTTAAAGATCATAAAGTAGGCCATCTACATTATGGACAAGCTTACCTCAGTATGAAAAAGATATTTAGTAGCATGCAGAGTACACAATAGGACTACTATTCCCAATAAATAACATTTGTACCTAAACATAAATTTAGGATGTAGCCAATTAGCCTTGTTAACGATCTCAATGGGGTGTCCACAGGAAAGTACAGTTGGTTGATGATGCAGTAATGGAAGATCATGGTGGACAGTCCAGTTATTGCCAATTCGTTATAACCAAGGACTAGTCTTTCATTACGGGAAAGGATTACATATTTCACGAGGAACACTCACCTTGTAGGATATGCAGCATGCAACAGCCATATGTGTAGAGGCAATATTTAAGAAGTCAAGTTTTCTTAGCAGAAATACTTGCTCAAAGTGCTGTCCTATTTCATAAAACAGATTAGACTCAACTGAATTTTGATGGACTTTTAAAAAAAAAAAGTAAATTATTGTTTCTACCATGAGACATTGGCTGCTTGGATGCTTCACAAGAATGAACAGGAAGCATGATTTCAAACCAAAGCTGAGGGGTCCTGAAAAAGCAGACAGGAAATGCAGATTTCCCAGCCAGTAGCCTGGTTTTCCTGGATCAGGAACACTCAGACCAAATTGGAGAGGCATACCACTTCCTGTATACCCAGCGCAGAACACTCCATCACAGTGACATCATTTGAGTGGCCGGGCAAGAAGGGAGCTCCATGGGTCTTTGGTTAACATTTATCGACTGAAGTTGGGAAGTACTTTGAACAGGTCAGTAAATAAGACCACCAATCTTTCAGCCTCAGAGTCTGGGTTCAAATTCTGTACAGACTAATCAAATGAACATAGTCAGTTATAACAGGCCCAAGAGAAATGAATTTGAACAGTCTGATCCCAGTATCAAGTGAGTAAAACAAATGAACTTGCATTTATATAGCACATTTCACAACCTCAAGACACCCCAAAACACATCATAGCCAATGAAGTAAAAAGCTAGCATCAGTAATGGTGACAATGAAACTACTGGATTGTCATAAAAATCCATCTGGTTCACTAATGTCATTTAGGGAAGGAAATCTGCTGTCCTTACCCAGTCTGGCCTATATGTGACTCCAGACCCACAGCAATGTGGTTGACTCTTAACTGCCCTCTGAAATGGCCTAGCAAGCCATTCAGTTGTGTAAGGCAGCTCACTACCACCTTCTCAAGGGAAATAAATGCTGGCATTGCCAGTGACTCCCACATCCAATCTCAAGACACCCCAAAACACGTCACAGCCAATTAAGTACTTTGAAGTGTACTTGCTTGTAATGTAGGGATGTACAGCAGCCAAAACAGCAACAACATGTGACCAGATAATGTTTTGGTGGCATTGGCCAAGGGATAAATGTTGGCCAGGACACTGGGAGAACTTCCCTGCTCCTCTTCAAATATTGCATGGGATCTTTTACAACTCGAAGGGGCAGACTCGGTTTATCATCTCATCCAAAAGACAGCACCTTAGACAACAGTATTAAAGTGTTAGGCTAGATTATGTGCTCAAGTCTCTGAAGTGGGGTATGAACCCTTGATCTTCTGACTCAAGAGGAATGAGTGCTAACACTGAGCCAACCCTGGAGACCTTACTATTGGAGCAGGAAATGCACAAATGTCACATTGGTGCAGAAATGCTGGTCTTACATAATTGCAGTGAAGGCAGAATGTGGCACTTGCACTGAAAAGGTTTGAGACACAAGATAGGTTAGAAACATTCTATTCCTCTATATAGCTTCATTTTTGACAGCAGGAGTTATGCATTACTGCCGTTTCTAAATCTCTTTCAGTGGAATAAAACTGCCATGCCTCACTTCTTTTAATTATATACAATGAGTATGTTAGAATATGGAATATAATCTACAAGGAGTAACCCTCATTCTTCTACAAATACACACCAATTAACAGCTCTAGCAAAATCATATCCTCAATTAGTTAATGTGGCAAAATTTGTACAGGAGACCAGATTAAAGTTGTACAATAAGCTTCTCTCAAAATGAGATCATGCCATTTATGAATTCCTTCTACTTTTGGGCAATCAACTCACCTAGTAACACTTAGTATTTGAGATGAACAATTATTTCTGTTGGTTTACACCAAGTTTCAGGTCCAAAACAGCAGCTTCATTATATCCTTTATAAGACAGCAAAATAAACCAGGTCTGTCCAAATTATGAAGTTTATTATAGAGATTTAAAAAAAAATATTTCCACCACTAAATTAAGGATTGCAAAAAAAATGCAACAAAATAAATTGTTATGTTTAATATCAGTGCACTTCCAAGTTACGTTTTTCAGCTGGTTGGTTCAGCTACTCAAAACCATTATGGAGAAAGAAACAAGAAACTCCACATACAATTTAATCCAATATTTTATAACTAAATGCCTTTGCACAGTCAAATGAGCCAGCCACAGCAGCGGGTCTTTGATTTAGTAGATAAAAACAAAATTTAGACCTGCAAAGGAACGCGAGGATTTCCAACCATCCATCGTCTTTCCGGCCAAGGAAAGACATGTGGCACAGGAAGACCAGAAATTAATGGACAATTAGAAAGCCAGAGTGTCTTTTATCTGCCGAATACAATGGGGCAATATGTATATAACCAGAAAAATGTTACGCAAGCCGTCTGTTTTCTGCAAAATCCATAGAAATCCAGAATCAGTGGAACTCTCTTTCTAAACTGGGCATTGCCCATTTACAAATGTGAAAGTTACACAAATTGAGACTACAGATGGTCATTCAGTAGGAATCGCGGACTTGCAAGCCAGAAATCCGCTCGCATTAACCACAGCGGGCTGGTAGCAATAAAGATGGCGGCGGACATGCGACTGGCCGCAATTTATAACAAAAGACGGTTACAAATCTGATCTTCAAACGGCGACGCTGCCCTCCGACTGCCTTCGGTTCAGGGGATTTAAGAAAAGCTGCACTGAGTAAACTTCCCGCCTCAAGTCACGGCTCATCTGCCCGAACGTATCAATCCAGGTCTCGAAGGCACCATCATCGGCCGGTGAGGCCCCATCATCGGGCCCGGCATCATGGGCATCGGGCCTCCGATCGGCGGCCTCATCCCCGGGCCCACCAGCATCATCCCGGGCGGCGCTGGGCCCATCATCGGCATCATAGGCGGCCCTCCCATCGGGGGCCCCGGCAAGATAGCGGGGCGCGGCGGCGGCACGCCGACATTGCCCGGCGGAGGCGGGATGGCGGCCCCGGCGGGAGGCGGGCCGGCCGGCGCCGGGAAGGGGGCGGTGGGGGGGATTTTACCCTGGCGGAAAGCGGCTGTCGTCTTGTCGATCAGGCTTTGGGCCTGCTCCTCCATCCATTTCTGGTAATAGTCCTTGACGTTCTCTTTGTGCTTGCGGCCCTCGCAGTGCGTTTTGCGGACAGACGGGGAGTCGTGCGTGAGGTAAGTATCACAGTAATCGCAATAATACTTCGGCATTTTGTCGGCTCGATGGCGGCGCTGCTGTTGTTGCACGCATGCGCCGCAAGTCACCGCGTCCTTTGTTTTAAAAAAAACGGATGGCGTCACGTGCTGGGGGCCAGGCCCGACTAGGCATGCGCGTTACCACTTCGCTGCTGAAGCGCATGCGTCATACGGTCACCTGGCGTTTCAGAGAGCAAAAGGATTGCGTTAATAAGATCACGTGATGGTTCATGCCCCAATAGGCATGCGCGTGTGAGCACGTCGCCGCGGACGCGCCGCAAAATCTGGCGTTTTACACGTTAAAAAGATTGCGTCATTGGATGGACGTCACGAATCACGTGCCTCCGATTAGGCGTACGCGTTAGCACTTCGTTGCTGAGAGAAAGGAGTGAGCATTGTTTGTGGTCGTTTTTATCGGTGGACAAGCAAGTATGGATTGTCTTTAATTTCTCGGTTATGGTTTTTTTACGATTTAACTATTTTATTTGGGATGTTTGCTTTGCTGCTGTGTGCCTGCGGTCGTCGTTGCCGTTGTAAATTAAGGTGTATTGGGCCGTTGCCATATAATTAAAGGAATCGTCGCAGCTGAGTGTGGAAGTTTTGGTATAATGAGCATGCGCACACCCAGCACTCCTTGCATGGGAAATGTAGTTGTTTGGAGAACAGACTTTCAGCCACAGAAAACGGAGTGGAAGCCCTGCAGGACTATAAATCCCGAGAGCCCTGCAAGGCCTAGTTATTCACTTCTCAGGCTCGTCTCAGCAAAATCTTGTGGCTGCTTTACATCCTCCAATAATCTCACTACCATTAATTTATTAAATGGATCATTCTTTCATATAACTGGCAAGAAGGTGTTGGTAGTGCTTTAAACAAATGCTGTTCCTTTCTTGTTGAATGTAGTGATTTAGGTTATTTGGGTAATTTAGGATTGTAAGTATTTTACTGTGTTCAGGAATATCAATTTTAAAGTGGAAGAAACTGGTATTTATTTTGTGTACATAAGAACATAAGAGCAGGATTAGGCCCTTCGAGCCTGCTCCACCATTCAATGAGATCATGGCTGATCTTCTGCCTCAACTCCATTCACCAGCCCTATCGCCATATCCCTTGATGCCCTTACTAGTCAGAAATCTATTGACTTCTGTTTTGAATATATGCAATGACTGAGCCTCCACAGCCCTCTGGGGTAGAGAATTCCAAAGATTCACCACCCTCTGTGTGAAGAAACTTCTTCTCATCTCAGTCCTGAATGGCCTACCCTTTATCCTGAGGCTGTGGTCCCTGGTTCTAGACTCCCCAGCCAAGGGAAACATTCTCCCAGCATCCATCCTATCAAGGCCTGTAATAATTTTGTATGCTGCAATGAGATCCCCTCTCATTCTTCTGAATTCAAGAGAATACAGGCCTAGTTTACTCAATCTCTTCTCATACGACAGTCCCACCATCCCAGGAATCAATCTTGTAAACCTTTGTTGCACTCCCTCCTTTCTTAAATAGTGGCATTACATTTGCGGTTTTCCAGTCTGCTGGGACCTCTCCAGAATCCAGGGAATTTTGGTTGATTACAACCAATGCATCTACTATCTCTGCAGCCACCTCTTTTTAAGACTCTAGGATGCAGGCCATCGGGTCCAGGGGACTTGTCCACCTTTAGTCCCATTAGTTTGCCTAGTACTTTCTCTCTAGTGATGGTGATTTTTTTAAAAAGTTTTTCCCCCACCCCACACCACCTCACCCCACCCCACCCCAATAGCCCCTTGATTATCCATTATTGGGATGCTTTTAGTGTCTTCGCCCGTGAAGACCGATACAAAATATTTGTTCAAAGTCTCTGCCATTTCCCTGTTTCCCATTATTAATTTCCCAGACTCATCCTCTAGGGGACCAATGTTTACTTTAGCTATTCTCTTCCTTTTTATATACCTGTAGAAGCTCTTACTCTGTTATATTTCTTGCTAGCTTACTCTCATAAGCTATCTTCTCTGTCTCCTTTTTTAGTCGTCCTATGCTGGTTTTTAAAAATTTCCCAATCCTCTGGCCTTCCACTATTCTTTGCAACATTGTATGCTTTTGTTTTTAATTTGATACCATCCTTTACTTCCTTAGTTAGCCACGGATGGTTCATCCTTCTCTTAGAGTCTTTCTTTCTTTCTCACTGGAATATATCTTTGCTGAGAGTTATGAAATATCTCCTTAAATGTTTGCCACTGCTTTTCTACAGTCTTACCCTGTAACATATTTTCCCAGTCCACTTTAGCCAAGTCTGCCTTCAAACCTTTATAATTACCTTTGTTTAAGTTCAGGACACTAGTTTGAGACCTAGCTTTCTCACCATCAAACTGAATTTGAAATTCTACCATGCTGTGATCATTCTTCCCAAGAGGATCCTTCACTTCGAGATCATTAATTAATCCAGCCTCATTACACATTACCAGATCTAAAATAGTCTTCTCCCTGTGGTTCCACAACATATTGTTCCAAGAAACCATCCCGTATACACTCTTAAGAACTCTTCCTCAAGTCTACCTTTGCCAATTTGCTGTGTCCAATCAATGTGAAGATTAAAATCTCCCATGATTATAGCCGTACCTTTCTTAAAGCCTCTATTAGTTCTTGATTTATACTCTGTCCTACAGTGTGGCTACTGTTTGGGGGCCTGTAGACCACTCCCATCAGTAACTTCTTACCCTTATTATTTCTTATCTCCACCCAAACTGATTCTATGTCTTGATCTTCTAGGCCAATATCATTTCTTATTACTGCACTGATCTCATCCCTTATTAATAGAGCTATACCACCTCCTTTTCCTTTCTGCCTATCCTTACGAAATGACAAATACTCCTGCATATTGAGTTCCCAGCCTTGGTCACCTTGCAACCACATCTCTGTAATGGCTATCAGATGATACCCATTTATTTCTACTTGTGCTGTCAACCCATCTATCTTGTTACGACTGCTGTGTGCGTTCAGTTAGAGAGCTTTTAATTTTGTCTTTTTACCATTTTCCCCTACTCTGACCCCTCTTTCTGATGCACTTTTATGTGTATACGCTTTGTCCCTTCCTGTCGCACTCTGGTTATCATTACCCCCATCGCTACCTTGCACTTTTGCCTTCTCATTTTTCTTTGACTTTTTAAATTTCCGCTCAGCATATCCCTCTCCCCCCCCCCCCCCCCCCCCACTATTTCCTCTGATTCTTTCCATTTATGCTTCCTGCTTGCGCCCCACCATTGGCGAATGTGCCTTTGACTGTTTAGGCTCTGGAATTCACCAAACCCTACTGCCTCCACCTCTCCTTTTTGCTGCCCTCCTTAAAACCCACCTCTTTGACCAAGTTTTTGGTCACCCCTCCTAATATCATCTCCTTTCTCTTGGTGTTTATTTTTGACTGCCTCTGAAGCACTTTGGGACATTTTTTTGATGTTAAAGGTGCTGTATAAATGCAAATTGCTGTTTGTCTGTCTCTTCTCTCCTCTTAATTCTTTTTGCTTCTTTCTCTCTGTCCTCTTGCTTCTCTCTCTCTTTCTTTCAAGTGGTTTGTGATCTGGCCTGCTGTGACAGAAAGGAGATAGCAATGGCTGTAGGCAGTATTTGGTTTGGGGTTGTGGGGATAATGTGGCCCCGAGTAGTGCCTTTCCCCTAATCATTCAGCCAGTTTCCCTCGCTCCCTATCTGTTTCTATCAAAGAAGCTGTTTGCTTTCAAAATTCCAATTTTGAAAAAAATTAAAAAGAGGAAAAACAGTTGTCTGCCTTTCTCTGTTTTTCTCTTTCTCGGTTGTAAGAAATTAGAATCTTTGACCCACACGTGTGCATGTTTAGCATTGACCTTTACTAAGTGTCAGGTGGAGATAGTTAGCATCAAAATTCAGCTTTTTTGAAAATGAGAAATAATATTAAAACAAAGCACTTTCTGACTTCAGTTTCTCTCTCTCTCTCTCTCTCTCTCTCTCTCTCTCTCTCTCTCTCTCTCTCTCTCTCTCTCTTCCCCCCCCCCCCTCCCTCACCCCATACATGTGTATGTCTTGTTCTCAGTTTAATAAACATTTTTATAAGAGTTTATAGAACTCTAAACAGAAGCTACAAATAATGAGTATCAGAACAGTCAATTTTCTCTGACACAAACACAGCCTTTTTTTGGGGGGGGGGTGGTGGGATCCCACTTAATTTTATCTCAGTAAATCTTTTGAACTTTGTCCTTTTTGTTTTGTTCAAGAAAAGCTACTTGGGCAAAAAGTGCCAGGAGTTTCAGAAAAATCCCATCCATAGACTGAACAGTACTGATGCATCCTGGAAAACTAAGTCGACTGAACAATCCAAATTCTACTTCATATTTATGCCCATCTATATGGGCACAAATATCTAGACAAAGTGTAGGCTTTTAGGAGAGCCAGAGCCCTTCAAGTAAAAAGTTTAAAAACATTAATTTGTTGGATAAAATTACTCATTCCATTGCAAAATATGTACTTTTAAAATTGTGTAAACTTCTTATTTCTGACATTTAAAATTTGTTATGGAAAAAGGCGTAACAAATTCAGAAACCATTTTGAGTGATTTGTTGAGTCAGAAGATTGTAGGTGCGAGCACCATTTGAGTGGATTATTTAGGTTGATCCTTTAGTGCAGTACTGCGGGAGTGCTGCATTGACAACGGTACCATCTTTTGGATGAGAAGCTGAACCAAGGCCTTGTCCGTTTGCTCAAGTAGATGTAAAACATTCTATGCTATTTGAAGAAGAGCAGGGCGATCTCCTGATGTCTTGGCCAATGTTCCCCACTTCACTTTCACTTTTTATTCCCCACTCAACCAACACTACCAAAAACAGATTGATCAATCACTACTTTGCTGTTTGTTGAATCTTGCTGTGTGTAACTTGACTGCTGTGTTTGCCTGTATAACAACAGTAACTGCACTTCAAAAGTCATTCATTGGCACTTTAGGATACCCAAAAGATGTGCAAGTTCTTTTCTTTAAACAATATGGTGCATTAATGACACAAGGTGTCTTGGCATTTACATCTGTAATGATTTTCCTATTTGAGTGTATTTTTACGTGTGTGTGTGTGTGCGCGCGCACACACTCGAATAGTACTATTGGTTAATACAAATGGCTTGAGAGCTCAGTCTTGAAAATTTCAATTGACCTGGCATCCACAGTTTTTTTTTTTGGTGGGTGGGGGGGGGGACATATTCCAGATTTCCATTGCCCTTTTGTGTGGAAAAATACTTCCTGATTTCACTCCTAAATGGCTTAGCTCTAATTTTAAGATTATGCCCTCTTGTTCTGGATTTCCCCCAACAAAGGAAATAGTTTCTCTAACTACCCTATCAAATACTTAATCATTTTAAAGAGGTTCAATGCCCGAAATTGAACGCAGTACTCCAGATGGGTCTGACCAAGGTTCTGTACAACTGAAACATCACTTCCTCACTTATGAATTCTAATCCACTTGAGATAAAGGCCATCATTTCATTAGCCTTTTTGGACCTGTGCATTGGCTTTTAGTGATTTGTGTACGTAGACACCTAAATCCCTTTACTTCTCCGCAGCTCATAGTGTTTGACCATTAAGAAAATATACTGATTTGTCTTTCTCAGATTCAAAGTGGATGACCTCTCACTTTCCCACATTGAATTCCATCTGCCATAGTTTTGCCCACTCACATAATCTGTCTATGTCCCTTTGTACCTTCCTCACATCTTGCAACAACTCTTTAATGTCATCTGAAAACTTGGAATATGCAACTCTCTCCCTTCATTCAAGTCATTAATATATATGGTGAAAAGCTGAGGCCCCAGTACAGATCCCTATATGACTACATCTCGTCAATCAGAGAATGAACCCATTATCCCTACTCTGTTTCCTACCTTGCAACCAATTACCAACCCATATCACAAGGTTACCTCCAATACCATGTGATCTTATTTTTGCTGATAATCTCTTGTGTGGAGCCGTAACAAATTCCTTCTGAAAGTCTACATAAACCCTCCTCTAACCATACTAGTGACATCCTGAAAAAAAATTAACTAGATTAGTCAGACATGATCTATCCTCTACAAATCCATGCTGATTTTGTTTGATCAATTGATACTTATCCAAGTCCACAGTCACTCTGTCTCTGATGATAGATTCTAATAACTCCCCATAATTAATGCTAAACTGACAGTTCTGTAGATACCTGGTTTCTCTCTCCTTAAATAATGGAGTGACATTTGCAATTTTCCAATCCAAAAGCACAGTTCCTGAATCTGGAGAGCTTTGGAAAACTATGACTAATGCATCTGCAATCGCCTCACCTATTTCTTTTAATACCCTGGGGTGGAGACCATCAGGTTAATGAAGATTTGTCTATCTGAAATCTGATTACCATTTTTTAACTTGTATTAAATCCATTAAGTTCCTCATCTCGACTTATTTTTAGGTTTGCTTGTACTGCTGGTAACTTGTCCCCTTCCTGCACACTGAAAATGTTTACAAAGTACTCATTTTAACAAGTCTGCCATTTTCTTATCCATTATAGTCTTGCCTGCATCCATCTTTAATGGACCCACATTTCCCTTTACCACACTCTTTCGATTATATTTATAAAATTTTTGCTGTTAGCTTTGATTTGCTTTGCAATTTTTTTCATATTCCTTTCTGCACCTCTTACTACATTTTTTGTATCTCATTGTTGCTTTTTATAGCTGTCTGCTGGATTTCTACTTTTCCATGCATTTGTGTAAGCCTTTTCTTTTAGCTTGCTGCTCTCTTGCCTCATTTGTTGACCATGGTTGATTTAACTACACAAGTGGAGCCTTTGCCATTAAGGGTATATACTGGTTTTGTACCATACCAAATACTTCTTTGAATACTTTTCACTGTAGGTTTACCCATTAACAGTTCAGTCTAGCTTACTGTAGTCAAACTATGTTGCATCCCTTCAAAGTTTGCTGTACTTAAATTTAAAACCTTGGTTTGTGACTCTCTCTTCTCCCTCAAACCTAACTATTTTGATCAAGCACTTTAGCAAATTACTTTATCAAGTTAATAAAGCATATGGGATCCTGGGCTTTATAAAGAGGCATAGAGTGCAAAAGCCAGGAGGTTTTATGCTAAACCTTTATAAAACACTAGTTTGGTCCCAGCTGGAGTATTGTGTCCAATTCTGGGCACCACACTTTAGGAAGGACGTGAAGACTTTGGAGAGGGTACAGAAGAGATTCTCTAGAAGGTTCCAGGGATGAGGGATTACAGTTATGTGGGTAGATTAGAGAAGCTGGGGTTGTTCTCTTTTTAGAGCAGAGAAGGCTAAGGGGAGATTTTTTTTACAGGTGTTTAAAATAGAGTAAATGAGAGAAACTGTTTCCAGTAGCTTGTTTCCAGTAGCTGAAGGGTCCATAACAAGAGGGCACAGATTTAAGGTGATTTGGTGAAAGAACCAGAGATGACATGAGGAAAAACTTTTTCATGCAGCAAGTGATTAGGATTTGGAATGCACGGCCTAGTAGGGTGGTGGATACAGATTCAATTGTAGCCTTCAAAAGGGAATTGGATAAATACTTGAAGGAGAAAAAATTGCAGGGATATGGAGAAAGAGCGGGGGAGCAGGACTACCTGGATTGCTCTTCGAAAGAGCTGATACAGACTTGATGGGCCAAATGGCCGCCTTCTGTGCTGTACTATTCTATGATTTCTACATTTTCCTTAAGTCTGAAACTAGGTGGTTTTTAAAAATGTCATTTATACGGCTTTGTCTCAATTTTTTTTTTTTAGAGGTTTATAGGATGTCGGGATTTTTAGATAACATCAGATGTCCAGAATGTGAATGTATTGACTGGAGTGAGAAGCGGAATGCCATTGCATCAATAGCTGCTGGTGTGTTGGTATGTACCTCCTGCAAATCTATTTTCCTTTTTTAATATAATTATAGATGTGATTATTTGGAATAGAGTAGGTACAAGATTTGTATGTGATTGAAGAAGCACTAATAACGTGACACCGTAACCAAGCTCTATAGCATCTTGCTCAGAATTTGCCTGCTTATGCCTTCTAATGCTTTTTAAATTATTCTGTTGTGCTCAATGATTGAGTAGCATCCCTATCACTGAAGATATGTATGTTGTTGTGTTGATGCAGCATCTAAACATTTGAGTAGAGCGCTAAGTATGAGGTGTGTGCTGGGTTAGTTCAGAGTCCAGTATGTTGAATATTACATGAAGCCTACTCACTTCTATACTACAAACATAAATAAATATTTGGTTTTTTTCCCCCACCCTCTAAAATGTCATCCCCCTCTTTCCTGAAGACATTACCACCTTGCTGATTTACAATTGCATAGATACTGGGTGTCCTCCGGTACTTCATTCAAGCTAATAGTCATATGTGAGCCTTAACAGTGAGTGTCAGCAGACTGTTTCACCATGGGATGGTCATAGCTAAGCCTAATCCCATCTTCACCCAACATTGTACATCCATACGTAGAGGTCACTGCATTATGATCAAGAGCAGGAATCCAGTCTGCTTATCCCAACTGAAGGGACTGGGGCAAATTGTAACTGTGCTACTGCTGCCTTGGCTTAGTGCAGCTAATAGCACAAATGTGGGATTGGATCTGGGAGCTTCTCAGTCTGTGTTGGTTTCCTCTCCTGTAGGTGAACTATTTTTGTTGTGCCTTATTCTGCTAACTTTTTCAAGATATTTTTATTTGTACTTGGGAATATGCCAATCACTAATGTGAATTAGAGAAAATGAATACTAAATTTTACTTAACCATCCACTTACGGAATTTTGAAGCACTTTGTGTGTTTAGTTTTTCACAGGCTGGTGGATAATCATTGATGCTGCTGTGAAGTACCCAGATATGGAAACATTCAACCATTCCTACCACACCTGTGGAGTTATAGCAACACTTGCATTTCTCATGTAAGTAGAGATGAGCTTTAGCAGTGAGATTTATAGTGGCTCTCCAGTCCTTGGTGTACTCTCCTTCCTCATCCTTCTCGACCGTTCTGAAGCCAGATGACCATACTATCCTCCCCCAATGCCTCTCCTCCGTTGTTAGCTGAGTGGCCCTCACCTGGTACCACTCTTACTCATCCATTCGTAGCCAGAGAATCTCCTGCAATGGCTTTTCTTTCTGCACCGTTGCCTCTGGAGTCCCCAAGGATCTATCCTTGGCCCCTGCCTACTTCTCATCTACATGTTGCCCCTTGGCAACCTCAATCCGAAGACGTAACATCAGGTTCCTGATTTTAAACTAACAGCATCCAGCTGTACCTCCCCGCCACCTCTCAACCTCTCCACTGCCTCTTTGTCAGATTGATTGTCCGACATTCAGTCCTCGATAGTGTTGTGGAAAGAAACCACTCTGAGTCACGGATAAGCTGCGATACGGGAAAACTTTATTACAAGCATGCAGGGGAGAGTCTTCAGCACACCGAAGTGTCTCAAATTTATAATGGTCGTGGCAGTTTATTTATACATAATCAAGCTACTACCAACAGTTGATCAACCGCTAATTACCGGTTACATAGGCTTTGGCAGATGTTTCTTGTTATCTCAACTGTCCCAGTCTCAAGGCCCTTAAGTCTGCTTCCTGTGATTCTTTTAACCACAGTATCTGGCCTTCAGTTCCCCCTTATCTTTTGCTCATTATCCTTGGTTTCAAAGACAAAAACATAGTTTCGTCCAAACTGCTGGCGCCTGCAGTTTTTAACATCTTAGCTTACATATGGCCAAGCTTCCCATTATTCCTTGCGATTACAATGGCTTGTTACTAACATGGCTACTGACATTATTACAGCCTACATTAAAAGGTACCGACTTACACGTGATGGAATAATCACAGGTTCTCACCACATCAGCACATTGAGCAATGCTATTATCCTATTAGCCCCTCAAGCCAACCACTGGCCCTCCGGGTTGCCACTTCAATAGGCCGAAACTCCCTTCAATTAAGCATTGGAAAGACTGAAGCCATCGTCTGCAGCCCCCACCACAAAAGCCACCAATTCCATCCCCATCCCTGGCCACTGTCCTGGGCTGAACCGAACTGTTTGAAACCTTGGCATCCTATCTGACCCTGACCTGAGCTTCTATCCTTGTATCCTCTGCATCACCAGGACCGCCTACTTTCACTTCTGTGACATCGCCCATATTCGCCGACTCCTTTCACCCCACCATTGGCAGCTGTGCCTAAACTCCCTTGCCCCGAAAACTCTCCACCTCTCTTGAAACCTATCTCTCTGACCAAATCTTTAGTCACCTATCTTAATATCCTAATAGTCCCTTCTTTGGCTTGGTATAAATTTTTGTCTGATTGCATTCCTGTGAAGTGCCGTGGGACATTAAAGGCGCTATATAAATGCAAGTTGTCATTTACTCTTGCATTTCTTGTGTAAATAAATACAAAAAAATAAATGCAGTGCAGTATGCTAATCATGGTGACCCTCACATGCTTAGCTTGTCAGTACAGATGGGGCCCATCTTCTCCAGATCCAACTGAATAAAGCAGAGCTTTTATTGTATATTTTTTATTGTATATTTTTTATATTTCAAATAATTCTGGTAAGAGATGAGGACTTCTATTTGAATATAGCTTTTCACCATTTGTATAATTGCTTTTTAATATGTAGCTTAATTAAGCTTCAATGTTTATACAGGTAACTTGGTTTTGCTAACATGAAGCCTTGTGGACTGTGGCAAAATATTAACCTTCATCTGTACAAATCAAGAGCTACAAAACTGAACAAGGGAAATGGCAACAAGTGTAAAATCAAGTTGTTTATAAGAATAGAATAATTTCAAATCAGAATTTGTTAAAACAACAAAGATACTCTTTAACGTGAGAAGTTTTGGTTTTCTGTAATGAGCTGTGGAAAATGCAGAATAACACCATGGTTTTTGAAGACCTTATGAAAAGGATAATGGAACCTTTTTATTGATCTGTTGCTATATATTGCATAAATAATGGTTTAGGTTGGAATGCAATATAGCAGAATTTTTGGGGAATTAATTTTGTTTGAGCACAATTATAGTTTTTGACTTGCACAAGCTCACTCAATATTTTAAAAAAAAGCAAACCCTAATGAAAATTGAACATGGCAATTAAGCATTGCCAATTGGAATTGACTTCCAGTTCACTTTTATCCATTCCTGATCATCTCGTTGTTGCTCCAAGTTTGTTCTTTTTGATAAGCATGTACATTTTTAGCTTTTTGCCGTGCACAACTTCTTGACTACTTCCAATTTCTTCTGCTGACTGGAGTGATTTCACAAGACTGACGCAGATGTAGAGTCTTGCTTTGCTCTGGAAACCGAGTCCATAACTCTAACACTAGACAAGTTTAGTGTTGCACCAGTGATAAACTTATAATGCAAATGTACCCTAATCACTTCCTTTTCAAAACTGCAAATCTATTTCTCTAGTCCAGCGTTTCCCAACCTGTGGTCCGCGAGGGTACTGCAGGTGGTCCGTGAAAAAAAGTATATAAGTTTGACTCCCGTCAGCCATAGGCTGTTAAAAAAATTTTTAACGGCTGGTGGTCCGCAGAAGCAATTTTTAAACGGCTGGTGGTCCGCATGAAGGAAAAGGTTGGGAACCGCTGCTCTAGTCTTTCCTCATAACTTGGGCCTCTGGTCAGTCTCATGCCTTTTCTCAGAACTGCCTCCAGAGCTTCAATGTCTCCCCAGCATCTCAGTGAGCAGATTCCAGGTGTGGCCTGACCAGAACACTATATAGTTTCAGCATTATGTCTCTGACCTATACTCATTGCTGTGATTTTGAATAACGTAATTCCACAGGGATGCAGAAGGCTGGGTTTTCTCGCAAGTACTCAGTGATATGCTTACACAACATATATGAAACATGAGTTGTGCTTGTATGTAGTATTTTAAAATTTTGCAGTCATCTTCTAGTCTGCCTAAGGGGGAACTGTAGTAAATTGGAAATTTGTTTCACATGCATGAATTCTCAATCTCATTCTGATACTTATGAAGCTTGACTTGAAAATGTCTCTTTTTAGGATAAATGCAGTTTCAAATGGACAGGTCCGTGGAGATGGCTATAGTGAAGGTTGTATGGGCCAGACAGGTATTTCTTTTCATTCTGATCAATAATATGAAGTGAATTCTACTATCTGTATGAGGCTGTTTCTGGTTAAATTCTGTTTTTACTGGGCCTTTTGCCATTTTGTTTCTATTCTGATCGTATGGGTTACGATTCCCTATAACCAAGCTAAGTCTGCCTGAATCCTCTTGGTTTGATAACTGCTTTAACAGAATCAGTTTACAAATGAGAATATAAATACATAAATAACATTCATCAACTTTTAAATTTATACTATAAACATAAATGTTTTCAGTTCCCACTTTTTTGTAACCAATGAAGAGTGTGCTGCATCTGTACCCTGTCCATCTTTATTTTAAATTTCTGCTGTTCGAGTTCTGTCACCCAATAGAGGATATGCTTGTGGATCTGCTCACCTCTTTGGCAGCCAGAGGAGAATGTCTCTTTCTTATGCATTTGCTTATCCACTATACTAGCAATAGGAGGACGTAGTTCTCCTAACTAGATCAGGAAAGTCATTGCATCTAGGACCTGCTCTTCCATTTTAAAAAAAATAAATAAATAAATAAATAAAAAATAATCTGTGTGCTTTGCTTGTCCTTTTTATCATAGCTGAAAGGTACTGTGTTGTGGCAAGATAATAGCCCATCACAATGTTATATAACTCTCATTTGTTTATGACTTCTTCATTAATAGAGAATCCTGTCTATAATGCCTAGCTGGTTGTAGCATACTTTTTGAAAGATTCCTGAAGACTGCATTATATAAAGTTGCTACTTTATATTTTAATCAAATTCGGACAGTTTGCTCTCAGTATATTGTATGTTGCATACCCTCATGAGTAGTGATTATCTTTCAGGTGCTCGAATCTGGCTGTTCATTGGTTTTATGTTGGCATTTGGATCTCTCATTGCGTCCATGTGGATCCTTTTTGGAGGTTATGTTGTGCCACGTAAGTGAATGCAAGTAATTCCTCTAAACTGCTTTTTGAAAACTCACTTATTTAGTTCCACGCCTGACTTGCTTGAAATTTTTTTTTTATTTATTTCTAGCTTTTCTTTGAGTCATTGGGTCACTTCCCTGTCAATGCCTCCTAAATATTAAAGAAGAAAGTAAGAGAGCACATAGGTTGATCACACATTGTTTGTAATCACTGAGAACTGTGGCTAATGAATTCTTGTTTTTTTCATACATTTTGGGGTTAAACCTCAGGTTGAGTTTTTAAGATTGGACCTGCCAGTTTATGTATACTGTACAGTTCAGCGATATCCATGATTGGTTTTTTTCTAAATTGCACTGGGGGGAGGTGGGGGTAAACAATTGCTACAGAACATTACAGGACTTGGGGAAAGCTTTTTTTTTGGAAGAGGATATGTAATTGCAATCAGTGCAAGAAAAAATCTTCAGTTGACATGTTCACCACCAAATCCAGTTGAGCTGCAGTTTTGACATGAGTGCAATGCCACTTTAATGATTTCCCTTGCCTGTCTTCATGGTAACTTTGAAGAGGGGAAACATGACTTTTCCTCAAACTCAGTCTTGGTATGAAGATCAATCATGGAGTTCCTTGCAGACCCAAATACGTCATTTATCACTGCAGTAGAGGTAGTTTTTCTTGTGTATTTGTACAAGTGTCATCTTGGCTCAGTGTCTTGGCCAACATTTATTCTTCAACCATCACCACCAAAGCAGATTAGCTGATCTCATTTGTGGGATCTTGTTGCAAGTATTTGCCTACACAACAGTGACTTAATTTCTGAACTAATTTGTTTGCTGTAAAGTGCTTTGGGACATCCTGAGGATGTGAAAAGTGTTGTGTAAATGCAAGTTCTTTTCTTTTTATTTAAAGTTGCCACCATCCATAGCTCCAACATCAAATAAATCTACTAAAAAGAATCTGTTGGGATATAAGCATATGTGTATCTATGACTTGAATAGACAAAATGTTTGTGTTCAAAATTGAGGGATATTTTTCCAAGTTGTAGGTGCTATATAAATGCATGTTATTGTTGGTTCTGTATTTGTATTTTTCAGTTTTAATAAAAAAAAGGTTGATTTGATTTTTCTTTTCCTTCTTTAGAAAGGTCAGATGTTTACCCTGGTATAGCTGTCTTCTTCCAAAATGCATTTATCTTCTTTGGGTAAGCATATTTGTAGTAGTAGTGTAAAGTCTACATAAGGTCTATTTTCTAAAACCTATCTTTTTAAAATGCACACTAATTCTAAGCAACCGAAATACAGATTAAAAAAAAAAAAAAAAATTTTTTCTGATTTCTTTTCTTGCAGGGGCCTGGTCTTCAAGTTTGGACGTACAGAAGATCTGTGGCAGTAAATATCCAGGCATTGCAGTGTATTGACTATATTCTGTATTTTTCTCATACAACCTGTATCTCTTGCTGTATTTGTTTGTAACTTTTTTGCTGTTGAGTTTACATGCTGCCATTACTCTACAACTTTCCCTCGAGTTTGTCACTCATATCTGACTTTGTAATATTGATATGTGGCTTGTTTTTAAAGGGGCATTGTCAGGATGAGTGACATCTAATAATGTAGAACAGATTAAACTGTTGCCCTTAACAGTAGCAGAATTCAAAATGGTGGAGGATTGCAGATTAAGCATAGCATGATATTTTTTAATAAAGGATGGGAATTTCCTGGCAAGACGGAATTGGTAAGTTATGTCATACGTCACACTGGGTTTCACACCGAACTTCCCAACGTGAACTTGTTCCATAATTTCCTGGGAAACTAATTTGCATAGGGTACAACAAACTTGCTCGGAAGAGGTGTAACCAAGGATGGGCACCATTTCACACAGGTGCTCAATTACTTCTCTCTCAAAGCGCAGTCTATGCATGCACTGCTCCTGGGGGGAGTGGGGGGGGTGTCCTGGTATGACCATTGTCCCCTGTGATCTTCATTCTTTGTAGCATGCTCCTTTAGAGCATTGCTTGATGGATCTTGTGCCTCCATCTCTCTGTCCTTGGCTCTCCTCATAGGGAAAATCCCAATATTCTCTGACCTGGGGCCAGCTGTAACGGTCGAGAGCCAGGTGCTTGTTGGTCTTTTAGGGGGCCGTTTTCAGTGGACAAGGAATGAGTGCCTTGGAGGTGTGTGACTGCTTGAATGTCGCCACAAACAGCGATCAAACATTTTTTGGTAATTGTGACACTTCGGCAGTCCTCTTTCTGACCTGACTAATGATGACATGGTCATACTGGCAAATGCAGCAAAGACACCACTGGTCTGCTGCATTAATTTTTGCAGGACTGTTTGGGAGACAGTCCCAGTCTCCAGTACATACTGGAGAATTTGAATGATGCAAGTATTATACAGGTAAAGTTTAGTTGGAAGCAGGATGTTGTTCAAGTTTCACATCGCCTGGCACATCAGCACAATTCAGCGACATATTTCTGCCTTGCTTCGATGTGACTTGTGGAACAATGATCCCAGATGCATAAACTGCTCTGCCCATTTCACAATCTCACTTGCGAATCTAGAAATTGTAAGTCCATTCTATACACCCTTTGGGGGGGGGGGAGGTAATAGTGAGTTCGCTGCTGTGTCCTACCATGGTGCCGCTCACTCCATGCCTCCTGCCTCTGCTCCTCCTCCATGATGATGGGGAAGTGGCCAGTGGGACAGCCGCTGCAGCTGCTTTGCCATTCTGAACGCATTGAGTGGAGTGGAGATCCTATAAATATTAGCTTTAGGAACTCGCAGGACTCTGGGTCAGAAAAACTGATCCAAGCAAAGTAAGAGACAAGCCCCCCCAAAAAAAAATCAGTTCTAAAGAGCAGAAATCAAGCTGCAAATAGTCCAGCCTGGCTGAGAATCATGAATCATAAATGATGCTACTAGTAGGTGACATCAGGCCCACTTGTGCCTAGATTTCTTGGCATAACTGAACACCACAAGAAAATTAGCAAGAATCCGAGATTTGTGCTTGCAGCTGTTTTGAATAAAGGCAGAGCTATGTTAAGTTTTGGAGTGTTTCGTCGGAGCTCTCCGCAAAAATTCCTGGAAATTAGAATAGCGTTAACTGGTTTACCCGTGCCATATTTTCCTTGGATTTTTGCGCTTGGAAAAAGCTTTACAATGCAGATACGCCATTGTTATGGCAGCAGTTTCCAGGAAATTCCCATCCAATGTATCTTAAATATAGAAGCTTCTGTATATAAAAATAACTCTAATTTGTATAGCACCTTGCACAACTTCAAGATGTCTTGGCACTTTACAGCCAATGAAATACTTTTGATGTGTAGTCACCTATTGCCGTGTTTAACTACTAAAAAAGGGCCCATAAATAGCAATGAGTAAAATTTCTGCATTGTTTGTTTGTTGAAACGGTGATGATGGGCTGGTGGTCCACCATGTTGGATACTGCAAAGTTACATCAAAGGTTTCAGGGCTCGTAAGTCTGAGAATCCTGATGACAGTTCCTCTTTAAATTGGCTAGTTCTCCCTTTTTCAATCTGCTGAATCCATAACTGAATTCAGTCTGTCTAGGAAAAGCAACTAGCAATAGATGATTTGGGTAGTTCAGTGATTGAGGACCATTGTCAGATTTGATGGGGAAATGTTAATACAGGGAGGATCTTGTAATTACAATTTTACACGACAATAACCTTCATTTTAACTAATCCACTGTGTCTAACCACTTATTTGATGGTGGGGAAACTCCAGTGATCAGATAAGCAGCGGTGGCATCCTTAGAATGTTAGTTTACTTGCAAGTCATGAGTGTAAGTGGCTAAGTTGGCAGCTATGTCGACTATTGGCTACGATGATCCCCACACACTTTTTGGCTTGGTAGCTAATGTAGTAGTTTTTGTTTTGTACGTAGTACTGTAACTGTTGCATTCCTGATAATAAAAACTAGTACAAGATTCCCATAAATGCTTTTATAATCCTGGATTTTGTATATAATTTAGTTTTGCAGAGACATGCAGTGCAAACTTGCAATTATCATTTATGACCTTTCTCTTGCTTTGGTAAAGTTACTGTGGGGCTCAATCATGTATTTTAATGACTTGGTAATCAATTTTTTAATTTGTTTTAATAATGAAGTGTACATGCAATGTAACAATTATTGCAAAATTACTAAGTATTAAATCAGTTCAATAAATGGGAGCCAAATTTCAAATATGGTGTAGCAATAAACTGGACCTATTTGTTGTTGTAATAATTATAATTATGTGAGTATCTGCTAATCTAGGAGGTTATTGTATGATGTGCTGTGCCATGGAAGGATCAACTAAGGACCTGTGCCCATCATTCTCTGCACTAAATGCTTTAGCTTGGTCACATGATTAGGGATCAACATCAAACATTGCTTCCTCACAAGAAGGGGTGGAAATATTATTAAATGAGTTGTTCAGGGCTGCTCTTGCAGTCCATCAGCAGATTACAGTGTACTGGTTGCAGGGATTTTGGAACTGCTATTTCATCTGTCCTGGCTTGGAATTGTGTATGGCCCAAGAGGGAGAGGAAAATATAATTTGGGAAAATTTATGGGGCTATCAATCATTTGGAAGAAGTGGTTTGGCAAAACAAGTCTGATTGATGCTACTGTTGGGGTTAGTGTATGAACAGATAGAAAATGTGGCAGGAGAGAGTAGCTAATACCCAGATTCCTGCATTTAAGAATGAATCTGAAGAGATGTTATGTAAAGAGCACTTTAGCCTAATATGGGCTGTACAATAAAGCATTCATACTACTGGATTAAGGAACTTTGGGTGTGTAATCAGCCTCAGATTGATGAATAGTCATTCAGTATAATAGGACCTGAAATTTTGTGAAAGTGGTGAGCATTCCATAGTAGAAGGCTCAAATTGAAGATGATCAGTCCCTTGATGGGTTAAAATATTTTGCTGATGTGCATTAGCACCTTTGGTGTAAAAATGAGGATAACTGCCATCTTGTGTTGCTGTAGCGATCACCTTCTGCTTATCCTTCCTGCAAATTACACTGGGGATAGAAAGGTAAAGACCATTTCCGATCAGTAATCAAATCTAGCCTGGGGACTAATTTCAAGTAAATTATTTGGTGGTTTCAAGATGACCTGCCTATGAATGGAAGCCTGAAACCTAAATGAACCTTTGTGATGGACTTGGTAATCTGATACCTGAACCAGGTAGGTCCGCAGTACTCCAGGGTATTTTTAATAATTTACCAGCCACTCTGGCTCATTAATGGAACCTGGAGGGGTTGTTGATGGGGACCAGGATTCTTTTCACTTGGCTCTAAATAATCCAACGAGTGGGGCAGGTGTAAGTGGACAACCAACAGGAAGTAGCTCTAGAAAGTTGCAGTGTTTTAGCTGGTTGAACTCCAGTAATAATCCTGCACACACTTGGGTTTTTTTTAGGCTTGGCTTGCTAACCTGCACCAAAGCTCTGTGGACTTGGATAAATGGGATGTGTCCCTATGAGTGTGCAGCTCATTTTGGACAAACGGAAACCCTACAGGTGGGTGGAGATTTCCCAGTAACTTGATTTGGAGACCATTACATTTGAGTTTCTGCCTGTCAGATTCTTGGCTGACCAAAAAAAACATAAATTAGATCAGCACTATTAAAAACCAAGGAGTAACATCTGTGGTAGCTATGCTATAATTGAAATAGGTTTAATACATTTTGTTTTATGGGAACATTCTAAAATGTAATATTTGTATCAGATTAGACACTCCATTTAATGATTTACTTTACAGATAAGCACATGAGGAAATTGTGGCCTGTTGCAAAAATGTGTTTCATCCCATAAAAATGACACTTCCACCATCCTGTATCTTTATGCATATAAAGGTAAAAGCAATGTATTGGGGCTGACAGAAAACTAGTTTGGAGGAATGTTGTACATAGAAATGAGATATAGAAATATTTCCATGAGTGATGCGGGGTGGAAAAACTCACGTGTTGAGTGGGTTATGGATTTAGTCGGCTTTATGAATGGAAAGTACTGAATCCTATCCCACTTCTGACTAACACCTATAAAATATTTTCAATTTTGAAAAGGTTTTACTTAAAGTTGGAGAAAACCTGATGTCAATTTTGAGTGATGGTGTTGTATTAGGAGAAATATAAAGATAGATTTTACGAATATGTGCTCCTGGTGAGGAGCTTCACACCCAACAGAACATGTCGGCAATTCAGACTTTCTGTCCATTTAGGGTGTGCTGGGTTTCTTCAGATTGTGGTTTCCACTTGGTGTGCTGACCTTCATGCCCAAATCTCTGATATATGCTCTTGGCACACAAAGCTTTATACTGGAGGACAAATTTGTAAAGTCGACACTCTCTAATTTCATAACCTGAATCAACCCTCCAGTAATGTTCCCAAATGACCATTCTTCATGTGTGAGCCCAGACAGTGGGTATCGGCAGGTTGTTTGAATGTGAGGGGTACAAGAGGCAACCTTGATTTTTCTCATCTGCAGACATTTTTCCAACACGAATCACTGCATAGTGATCAGGAATGGAAACCCTATCTGATTTTTCCCATTCCTTTCTAAGGGGCACTGCACTACCCTATTGTTGCCCTGGCTGACCGCATCTTACTCAACAGATGATGGATTGAACATGGTCTAGTCTGTGTGGCTCCGTTCCACATTGTGCAATACATTTGCCAAATGCTCCATTAGGGGAGCTCACTTTTTTTTTCCTGAATATTTACTTATTTAAAAATTTTTTAACGCTAGGTTAAAGTTTTCACTATCAGAAAATGCATCCTGGCTCACATTCAATACAATTTTTAATCAAAAAGCAGACAACTGAATAATGCATAAGCTATAGCATTTTGACACAGGACCTACCGAATCCAGTGGGTGTTCAACATGTATTGAACACACTTCACATTACATTAATGCTTTGCTAAAATTCAATCTTTTTTTGTTCTTTTTCTTTGTACACTTTTTGTGAAATTAGTTCCACCCTTCTGAAATGGTTCTTAATCTCTAGTCTCTGTTATTCTTTGTTTCAAAATAGGAACGAAGTCAGCGAACATGTTTCTTTCTTCAGATTATAGTTGCCAGGTGTGGAAACTATATTTTAAAAAAAATGAATTGAATCAGCTCTGTTATCTACTTTTCAATACAGTTTCTAGCAGACATGAGTCCTCAGAGCAAAACTGCCCTCATCGTTCTTCTCAGGGGAAAAAAACCCCTCAATTTACTGAAAGATTGATGTAACAGCAGTTCACTCTTAGTCACTCATTTCTGCTTTTGTGATATTTAAAATTGCAGACATCTTAATCTTAATCTACAACATTATGATTTGAGCTTCTGAAGATGAACCAATGCTAATTTTAAAAAACCTGATGCCTGTGGCATTGTCATTTCAGATTAAAGCTGGAGACAATCATTTCAAAGGCTTAGTGGTGTTTTAGTTTCAATGAGGAAAGCCGTGCTAGACCACCAAATCTGATTTTCTTAGGGATAGCCCTGGCTTCTCAAATGATTTGCAGAATAGTTTACTGATAAACTGATACCTTATGCTGCTTAACAATTCTATGACTTGAATGTGCAGATATGGGCAGCATCTGTGCAATTAGCCTCCAGCCCAGTGGAACTGCTCTGATCTGCTGGTGTTACATTTAGAATGAGGCAGCTTATCAATTTCTTTTGAGCAGTCCACTCCTTGGAGAGTGAGAGGTCCATCACCCAGTGAGGTCAAAAAAAATAGATAAATAGGAAGATAATAGAACAGTAGAGTTGTGCCCAAAAGTTATTGTTTAAAATACTATAACAACTTGCATTTATATAGTGCCTTTTTAATGTAGTAAAACATTCCAAGGCACTTCACGGGAGTGTTATCAAACACAATTTGACACCGAGCCACATAAGGAGGTATTAGGGCAGATGAAAGAGGGAAGTTTTAAGGAGCGCTTTAAAAGGGGGAAAGAGAGGCGGAGAGGTTTAGGGAGCAAATTCCAGAGCTTAGGGCCTCGGCAGCTGAAGGCACTGCTACCAAAGAAGGAGATATTAAAATCAGGATGCGCAAGAGGCCAGAATTGGAGAAGCACCGATATCTCAAAGGGTTGTAGGGCTGGAGGAGGTTAAAGAAATAGGGAGGGGCGAGGCCATGGAGGGAGTTGAAAACCAGGATGAGAATTTTAAAATCGAGGCGTTCCTTAAACGGGAGCCAATGTAGGTCAGTGAGTGCAGGGGTGAATGGTGAACGGGACTTGGTGCGAGTTAGGATACGGGCAGCAGAGTTTTTGATGAGCTTAAGTTTATGGAGGGTGGAAGATGGGAGGCCGGCCAAGAGAACACTGGAATAGTCAAGTCTAGAGAGAACAAAGGTATAAATGAGGGTTGCAGCAGCAGATGAACTGAGGCGGGGCAGAGTTGGGCGATGTTATGGAGGTGGAAATAGGCGGTCTTAGTGATGGAGCGGATATGTGGTCAGATGCTCATCTCGGGCTCAAATACGACACCAAGGTTGCAAACAGTCTGGTTCAGCCTCAGACAGTTGTCAGGGAGAGGGACGGAGTTTGTGGCGGGGACCGAAGACAATGGCTTCGGTCTTCCCAATATTTAGTTGGAGGAAATTTCTGCTCATCCAGTTCTGGATGTTGGACAAGCAGTCTGACAATTTAGAGACAGTGGAGGGGTCGAGAGAGGTGGTGGTGAGGTAGTGCTGGTTGTCGTCAGCATTTCTGTGGAACCTGATGTGTTTTTGGATGATGTCGCCGAAGGGCAGCATCTAGGTGAGAAATAGGAGGACAAGGATAGATCCTTGGACACCAGAGGTAACTGGTTGTAACTGATAAGTATTCAGGCAAAAGAACCAAAAATAGAGAATTCACATCCAAAACAGTGCTGTTGTATAATATATTATGTGTACCAGTCAATAATTATTCATAAAATAACAAACGCCTTCACTGATAATTTGAACTTGAGTAAAATGTCATTTAGAATAATTAACTCAAAATGACAGCAACATTCCCCAAAGGGAAATAGGGCACTTCTGTTTGTGTGGATCCTATTTGCACAAGTGATCTTTCTCCTTACCTCCCAATATGCTTGGTCATCGTAGCATTTTAGATCAGGGGGCCGCTTCCAGATGTTTAACTTCAGAATAAAAGCTGCAAATTAAAAAAAAAGGGAACTTGCATAGGTTGTATCTTTAAAGGCACAAGCTTTATTCTTTTTAAAATACATTCAAGTTCCACTCCAGGACTTAAGTATCTAAACCAACAACCCAGTGCCATACTGAGGGAGTACTGCATTGTCAGAGGTGCCATAATTTGGATAAGATGTTAAACCGAGGCTCCATCTATTGAAATGGATGTTGCACTATTCCAGGAAGAGCAGCCAGCCAGTTCCTACTGTTCTGGTCAACATTTTTCCCTCGAGCAAAACTAACGAAAGCAGATTAACTGACCATTCATCTCATTGCTGTTTATGGGATCTTTCTGTGTGCAAATTGGCTACCACGTTTGCCTGTATAACAGTGATTGCATTTCAAAGCAGGTCACAGTACATAAGACACCTTGGGACATTTCTGAGAAACGTGATAAAGCACTACGTAATTCAGTTCTCCTTTACCAAGTGAATTAATCCTGTGAGCACCAAGTCCTTTCAGTTTTGTGTGTCTGCAGCATAGCACCAGTGAGTGTGGTTTTCTGCATTGGGCTCTTCACAATGCTCATGAACAGGTGAGGTAGTTGCCTTGGACACCATTTTCATTTGCCATTGGTAGAAACAAAATGGTTGTTCCAGCAAGGTCTTCTATCACATCCATGGAATAAATGTAGTATTCCAAATGTATGATTTAACAAGCATGCATCATGTGTTTTTTCTGGTCCACATGTTACTTGGGGAAAAGGTAAATGCCGAGGAATGAGAGTCTGATGTTTAGTTTCATCTTCAGATGATCCAAAGCCAAATTCTGATTTGAACCTATCAGGATATTTGTCTTTCCAAGATACAAGGAAATGCCAAATTTAACATTAAGAAAAATATATATTGTAACTACTGTTATTAACTACTGATAGTTCTTTTCTTTGTTCTCAGGATGTGGGCAGTGTTGTCAAGGCTGCATTTATTGCCCATCCCTAGTTGCCCTGGCAGAGAGAAGACTATTGATGAAGCAGTTGTAGATAGGTGGGCTGAGAATGCTTCCCTGAGGAACTCCTGCAGTGATGTTCTGGGGCTGTGATGACAACCACGGCCATCTTCTTTTAAGTCAAGTATGACTCCCAGCCACTGGCAGGTTTTCCCTTTGACCTTCATTGACTTCAGTTTTGCTAGGGATCCTTGGTGCCATACTTGGTCAAATGTTGTCTTGATGTTGAGGGCAGCTATTCACATCTCTCTTCTGGTATTTAACTCGTGTCCATGTCTGGATCAAGGTTATAATGAGGTCTGTCACCAAATGGTTTTGGTAGAACCTGAACTAAGCATTGGTGAACAAGTTATAGGTGAGTAGGTGTCACTTGATGGCACTATTGATGGCTCCTACCATTATTTTGCTGATGATTGGGAAGTTGCTACTTAGGTGGTACATGGCTGAGTTAGATTTATCCTGTTTATTTGTGGATAGAATATAGTTAGGCAATCTTCCAGGTAGACGCCAGTGTCCTAGCTGTACTGGAACAGCTTGGCTAGGGGAACAACTACCTCTGGTGCACAGGTCTTTTGCACTACAGCCAGGATGTTGTCCGGACCCATAGCCATTACTGTATCGCATGCACTTAGCCACTTCTTAATGTCATGGAAGCAGTTCAGAGAAGGTTTACTAGACTAATACCTGGAATGGGCGGGTTGTCTTATGAGGAAAGGTTGGACAGGCTAGGCTTGTATCCGCTGAAGTTTAGAAGAGTAAGAGGTGACTTGATTGAAACATATAAGATCCTGAGGGGTCTTGATAGGGTGGATGTGGAGAGGATGTTTCCTCTTGTGGGAGAATCTAGAACTAGGGGTCACTGTTTAAAAATAAGTGGTCGC
This sequence comes from Squalus acanthias, assembly GCA_030390025.1. Classification (NCBI taxonomy): domain Eukaryota; kingdom Metazoa; phylum Chordata; class Chondrichthyes; order Squaliformes; family Squalidae; genus Squalus; species Squalus acanthias. Next base: position 5,436,697 of record JASTWF010000031.1, read on the forward strand.
CCATTTAAGACAGAGATGAGGATACATTTTTTCTCAGAGGGTCGTGAGTCTTTGGAACTCTCTTCCTCAGAGGGTGGTAGAAGCAGAGTCTTTGAATATTTTTAAGGCAGAGGTAGATAGATTCTTGATAAGCAAGGGGGTGAAAGGTTATCGGGGGTAGGTGGGAATGTGGAGTAATCAGATCAGCCATGATCTTATTGAATGGCGGAGCAGGCTCGAGGGACCGAGTGGCCTACTCCTGCTTCTAATTCGAATGTTCGTATGTCACGTGGATTGAACTGAACTAGCTGGACACTGGTATCTATGCTGGTGGGGACCTTTTGGAGGAGGTCGAGTGAGATCATCCACTCAGTACTTTTGCCTTGTCTCTTGCACTCATATGCTGGGTTCTACTATGGTTGAGGATGGTGGTGTTCATGGACACTCCTCCTCCTGGTTGTGCACCACCATTTGACCAAATGTGGTAGGGCTACAGAGCTTTTGCTCTGATCCGTTGATTGTGGAACCACTTAGCTCTGTCTATAGCCTGTTGCTTTAAGTGTTTAGCATTCAGGCAGCCCTGTGTAGTAGCTTCATGTGGATCGTACCTCATTCTAAGGTATGCCTGGTGCTTCTCCTGGCATGCTTTTCTACACTCTGCATTGAACCAGGGATGCTTTTCTGCCTTGATATTAGCTGAAAGATATGGGGCCAGAAATTAGGCACTTGCCGGGTGAGTACGCGCTGTGTACTCACCCGTAAGGCCTCCTGAAGTGCCGGTTTCCTGCATGCACTGCGCATGCGCGGGAAACCGGAACTTCCGGTTTCGTGAAGGGAGTGGTTCAGAGGTGAACCGCGTGCGCGGGAGAGGCTGCGCGCACGCAGCAAACTTAGGTTTTTTTTCAGGTTTCTCCGGGAAGGTAAGTATGGAAGAAACTGCGCTTTTAAAAAGGAGGCGCAAGACCCGTTTTTAACAAGGTAAGTGGTTAATTAATTACAATTTAAAAAAATTTTCAACAGGTTTATCTTTTTTAGATACTTTAAAGAAAGGTAAGTTTATTTTTAGCACTGTTAAAGTATTTTAATTGTCAAATTTAAATTTTTGTTTAAAGTAGTTAATTTATTTAACTTATAGTTATTTTAAAAATGTGATGGTTTTTAAAAAAAATTTATTTGAAGTTTAGGTGGTGTTTTGGGGCCGATTTCAATTCATAGATTTGACAGGTCTGTCAAATCTATGAATGAAAGATGGTCTGTTGCCATTGGCTCTCCATGGCCCACGTGATCCCAGGGGACGCATCGCACTAACTGCGCCCCTGGGATACACGAGCACTGCGCGCCGGCAGCTGCAGGAGGCCCAGGAGCTGAAGTCCCCGTGGGCCCAGAGGTCAACGGCAGGCGCGGTAGGTAGGTGCGCGCGCGATCATTGCACCCACGGGAAGCCAGGGAGCCTAATTTCTGGGCCATGATTCTGTGAGTATGATTACATCAGGCTGTTGCTTGACTAGTCTATGGAACAGCTTTCCCAACTTGGACACCAGATGTTGGTGAAGAGGACTTTGCACGGTTGACTGGGCTGAGATTGCCTTGGTCTTATTCAGATCTTATGGCTGAGTCATCACCGATAGGTCCGTCCAATTTCCTTCATATCATTGAATTCTGTAGTGATTACTTAGAACTTGCTAGGCCACTTCAGAGGGCATTAAAAGTCAACCACAAAGTGTGGGACTAGAGTCACATGTAGGCCAGACTGGGTAGGGGTGGCAGACCCCTTTCCCTGAAGGACATTAGTGAACCAATTAGGTTTTTACAGCAATCTAAAAACTTTCATGGTTATTCTTCCAAACTTTGATAAAGAATGTTAAAAGAACAGTTTTTTTTAAGAACTTTCATTTTTATTACCAAACCCATCACTGATTAAAACAGACCTGAAACGATAACTCTGTTTCTCTCTCCACGGATGCTGCCTGACCTGCTGAGTGTTTCCAGCATTTTCTGTTATTACCGATTTAAAACTACGCTATTGGAAGAGACACAGGTGCAATGACCTGTATGACCTGTAGATGGAGATATTGTGCTCTTTTAATAAAGTTGCACCCCCTGTGTGGCTCAGTTGCTAAACACACTGTCTGAGATGGTGCTGAATCAAGAAGGTGCTATGTTTCATGTATCTCAATCTGCAAACTTGAAAATCACTGACAGAGCTCTAAAAATAAGAAACACTTTATTTTTACAGTGTTGTATTATGATTATTCAAATAACAACATTTTAATTTATTGCTTATGTACTTCCAACAAATTTAATGCGTTGTTATGGTTTCTACAAAACCAAATTAAGGAAGTTTAATTCTGGAAAGCACTTAATTTGTTAAACCATTGTTTTTTAGGTTAGTGCCACCCCAGGTTCATCACTATTCCTTCTGAGATCAGTATCTGATCTTATGGCTGAGTCCGTCCAATTTCCTTAATATCATTGACTTCTGTAGTGATTACTTAGAACTTGCTAGGCCACTTCAGAGGGCATTAAGAGTCAACCACAAAGTGTGGGACTAGTGGCCTCTGTCCTAATGCACGAATGTGTTCCCAACCTCCCTGTGATCACTGTCGCCATCCAATCTGTCTGTGACAAATTCCACAAGAATTATGCCAGGCTTGCCTCCACTCTCCATTATCCCCAAGTAAAGGTAAACTTTTCATTCCCGAAAACAAGTGTCACAGAGTAAGCCATGTAATCCAGCTCCACCATCAATGAGAGGAGCTCTCTCACTTTTACTGACCATGTAGATCTTAACAGCCTCTTCAAAGATGTCGCCACTGTCTGTGAGGACACCATTAGCGTTCACAAGGTTGTTGCTATTTCCCTTAATCTAGTCCAGTAGAATATATGACTAAATTTAATGTGACTCTTTTCCTTGCCATGAAATTACGCAAGGCAAAGAGCTGAATTCTAAGAATGCCTATCTAGATACTAATTTAATGTTGGCAGTGACACAAATCTGCTTAGAGTTCATTTTGTAGCTTGGCAACTGACGAAAGTAAACTAGAATATCACTGGGAGGGAGAAGGCATGGGTTTTATGTTCCTGATATCACTCCGAGCTAGTTAAGGCATTTTCCTGCACACAGATGTTATACCATCACTCCATAAATGACAGCTGCATTATTGAAATTCTATCTATATAAGATATTTTACACACTCACCTGTGATTAATCCTGTTAGTATGCTCATTGCCATGGTAATAAACATAGCTGTTTGCCAGTATTCAGTATGCAACATCTTTCTGAAAGCAAAAAATCCACAGAGCTTAAAACTGAGCCAAAAAGGAAACTACGGGTGTACTTTTTACAAGTCTGCATTGGCGGTGGGGAGTCTCACCCACCGGCAGCAGAAATTGGTAATTCAGCCACTCGATATTCAAATGAATGCTGAGAAAATGGTGGGCAGTGCGTGCCTGAATTTTCAATTTGTGCTACGGGTGGACTTGTAAAATTACACCCTCATTCATGATTACCAAGAAGCAACTATGTTGTAGATAGGTTAAGAAACAAAATGTTTTGTGTTTATCAAAGTGAACGATGCGACTGCTGGGGAATAGGATACTTTTCCAACTTTGGTATCAGTATTAAGCAGGATCCCTAGAATTCTGCAACACCTCCAAGCCAATCTCCACCACAAGCCAATCAATTACTGCAGCATAGAATAGAATCATAGAATCTTACAGCACAGAAGGAGGCCATTCGGCCCACCGTGCCTGTGCCAGCTCTTTGAAAGAGCTGTCCAATTTAGCAAGGGACTGTAGATTCTGTGGCACATTACCAGGTGAGCTAAATATGTTTATGTCTGATGAATAGTGCAACAACAGCAATTTTTTTGATTAAACAACTCTCGAACTTTAAACTTATGGTCCCTGATGAGGGCAGCAGCAGAGCAAGAGCTTGAAGTGGAGACTGCAGTGGTCAGCAGCAGAACAGGAGCCAGCCAGCCAACCAATCCGTAGTCAGCCAGCCAGCCTACAGCCAATCAACCAATCCGTAGTCAGCCAGCCAGCCTACAGCCAATCAACCAATCTGTAGCCAGCCAGCCTACAGCCAATCAACCAATCCGTAGTCAGCTAGCCATCCTGCAACCGCTACAGCCAAGCCCACCAGCACCATACGTCACCAGCAAGCAGCCAGGCTTTTAGTTTAATCTGTATCTTCACAACTATATAACCGTATATTGACACTGGTGATGGCACTTTTATCAAAGATGACTGCCCTCCAGACTTTTGCATTTAAATTTAGAAAAGAAGTGTTCCAATTTTTTCAGTTCAGCCCATAGTAATGATGGAGGTCTTCCCGCAGCCATGAAGCACCCTATTCTTTAAACCATTCCACCTGCCACGTGCTGCACTGGCCCAGCCATTAATTTGAAACTGAAGATCCGGATCAGAGACAAAACAATCAAACCTGCAAATCATCAGGGGCTGAAAGAAATGCCAGCACCCACCAATAAGAATGGGAGAAACTCCAGCACCGACCCGAATACAGCCTCTTTTTGATTCTCTGCAGAGGAGAAATTCTGCGGCAATTTCCACTGCTATAGAATCATGGAGCGCTGGAGGCCCTGGTACTCAGGGATGCCATGGGCCTTATACATCTGCCGCAAAATGAATCGTAACCCAAACCTCAAGAGAAGAACCTCATACACCTTTTTTTTCTATTTTTCACGTCAGCAGAGACAAATTTCAGGGCCATAAAGGAAAGCCACTCGCACCTTAAATTCAAATGCATGTTTAAAGTTAATGATTAGCAAACTTACGATTCCTGCAGCGGAGACTGTTTACTTAGACATCCCCAAAGGCAACCAACTGTATATTTGGAGGGGTAGGCACTTGCCAATTGGCTTTGCACTTATCAACTCGCTGAACACAGCTTGTTCAGAGTGAGGCAAATGACATTGTTCTCTTACTTTTCTGTAAAGCTCTCTGTGAGGGCAGAAATCCAAGAGCTTCGGGATCACATAAGATGTGGGGAACACAGTGAGACAAATGAAAACGAGAATGTCTGATTAAAAGTACCCTAAACCCTATCACAGGGATTGACACGCTTGCTTGGATCAGTCTAAAAGCAGCTTTACCACAATCTGTATAATGTGAGAGTGCTTGATTCTGACACAGGTACAAAAAGCGGAAATGTTTAATTCCTCAACACGAATTTAGAGAGAAAGAAAGGAACTGGCAAAAGAAATGGAAGATTTCTCTACTTAAGGGCAAACTAGACTGAAAATAAATTTGAAAAAAATAATAAAGTAACAGGGAACAAAAGAACAGAACTTGTTGAAAATTAAAGTGACACAGATCATACCAGCCTAGAAATGATGCTGTGTATTAGGAGCTCCTAGATACTTAATGCATTTATATGACAAACCCTTCATTAAAATAATATAACAAAATACTGCAGATGCTGGAAATCGTAAACAACAACAGAAAATGCTGGAAACACTCAGCAGGCCAGGCAGCAACATGGAGAGAGAAACCGAGTTAACGTTTCAGGTCGATGACCTTTCGTCAGAACTGGAAAAAGTTGGAGAAGTAACAGATATTTAAGCAAGTGTGGGGCAGGGAATGGTCTCCAAATTTTGCAGAACACCTCCGTTCAGTCTGTAAGCATGACCACGAGCTTTTGGTTGTCACTTTAATTCTCCGCTCCACTCCCACTCGGATCTCTCCGTCCTCGGCCTTTTACACTGTTCCAACGAAGCTCAACGTAAGCTTGAGGAACAGCACCTCATCTTTCGATTAGGCACTTTACAGCCTGCTGGACTCAACATCGAGTTCAACAATTTCAGACCATAACCTCGGCCCCTATATTTTCTTTTTTCTCTCATATGGCAGCTGTTGATGATTCTGCCATCGCCATTTACACCTCATCTAGAGTCATCTTTTGTTTCTTAACTCGTCCCATTACCATCTCCTTTTGCCTTGCACCATCATCCCTTTTGTCTTTTAATCGCTCCTGCCTTCCATCCTATCACAGACCTTCCCTTTTGTTCTTTCCTCCCCTCCTCCCTTTCCCTGCCCCTACACTTGCTTAAATATCTGTTACTTCTCCAACTTTTTCCAGTTCTGACGAAGGGTCATCGACCTGAAACGTTAACTCTGTTTCTCTCTCTACAGATGCTGCCTGACCTGCTGAGTGTTCCCTTCATTGAAATGTTGGATAAAGTCAATCTTGTACGAATGTGTTACACATTTGAATGCTGATATCGCACAGCAAAAGGCCGTAGACATTTTATTTAGTATAGAGTTTGAAAACATACCTTTGCAAATCCTCACTTATGGAAAGTAAGATGATATATACTATGCCTCCTATGAATCCAGGCAAGCCATGGGTATATAAAACACCACAGGTATCATGCAGACGCAAATATAATTGAAACATGGCCTAGAAGGGATGTGAAATTGTTAGGCGTTGTCTGCACACATACACAAAGAGAGGAAACCAAACAATACTTTAGAGTACTCCGAATAAGACTGACACAGTTTAAGACTAGCAAATGCAAGAATGAATCTTTGGCAGTGAAAGTGTAATTGGTTTGACAGCAAATGCATTTTTAAAAAATGATCTTTTTTAAAGATTTTAACCCCCTCCCTGAAAGTGTTGACTCTTGCTTGTGTACAGTTTCACATATGTCTGCAGCCCTCTGGTGCCCGACACAACTGCCCATTCTTCACATGTAGGCTTTGACAGTGAGTATCAGCAAGTAGCTCAAGTATGGAATGTGCACCAGAGCCAAGCATATTCCTGCTCTCCATACTTGTGCACTCGCCAGTACAAGTCACTGGACAGCGATCAGGAGTAGGAACTCTGGCTGATGTTTTTTTTCCCCTGCCTTGTTATAGCAGCCCAGTTGGTCCACCAGTCATGGCGAGCCAAGTCAGCACAGACCAGAGATCAAACCTGGGACTTTGCGGTCTGCATGGATGAATGCATTCTTACACTGACATACGCTTACTGCATTTGGCTTGCTTAGCTAGAGAGCATCTCAAGCAGACTTTCGACAATCTGCTTCTGATGGCCATCTGTGTCTAAACAGCGAGTGCCATAAAATCCTGTAAATTGGTTGCATCAGTCTAAAAGATGCACTGCTGAATTTATGTGGGGCAGCCAGTCAATTTAAAATCAGCTATGCTGATGCTATAGTTGCAAGACTCGAGGTTTACTTAAAAACCTGCAAAAAAGATTGGATTCACGGATTGGACTTCACAGGAGCTTTTGGTGTAGACCAATGACTTCTGCAAGCTGCTGGTCTTACTGCCCCGTGGCCCTTGGTTATCAACCTTGGTCTTTATATTTCAACAGAGCATTTCAGGTACATTTCTCTTTTGTCAAAGAGAAAGACAGTAAATAAAAATAGAATAACTAAGGTACATCCGTAGACACATTTTACTTTTGATGATTTTTTTCAATACTACCTTCAGATACTTGAACCCCAGGGTGGAGAGAATACCAGCAATCAAGCCGATTATCATTGCGATGTAAGCAGATGGTATCAGAGGAGCAGAAAGTCCAACAGCGACTCCTCCTGCCAGTGTAGCACTGCGGATGTGTGACTGTAGGGGCACAATTAAAACAATTAGTGTAAAGCAACAATTATTTCTGAATCATTATTTTATACACAAAGGTAGAATGTTGTCCAGTTCCTAGGTTCATTTTTCATGTTTTCACATGTTAGTTCTGTACGTGGTATTTGAAAGTGTGTTCTAACACAGAGGTGCTCACTAATTTTTTATTAGGACTGCAGACCCCAGCAATAACTTGCTCGAGGACCACGCTCACTGACCTCTCATAAACTAACGTCACGTGCTTAATTTGTTTGATCTTTTATACATTTTGCCTTTTTCGATTGCTCTCTGTTTTTCTCTGCAACATCCCAAAAGCTGGGAGGCTCTAAATTCAGGCCCCCTGACACATGGAGCTGGAACTTGGTTGAGGGCCACAGGTGAAGGGGAGGTGCATTGTGAATACCAACATTCTAACACCTTTTTCTAATATCACAAATTCTGTTTTTAACAAAAAAAAGCTAGAAATTAAAAAGGAAGCAGTTAAGCTCTTTCTGATTTTACCTCAGGATGACAGACAACAAATCCAATTGTTTATTTTAAATATGACTTTGTTCCTTCGGTTCCCGGTAAATTCATTATTTGCAGGGGGTAGCCCACATAAATATGTTTGCAAACCATGGACGCGCACACAAATAGAGCGTGCAGAACAGAGAAAAAGCCAGAATCGAAAACAATAATACAGAGAGAAAGCTAGAAACTGAGTCAGAACACTGAGTGAAAGACAGAAAGAGACAAAAGGAGTAAAAAAAAAACTACAGAACACTAGAGACAAAGCAAGATTTAAAAGAACAAAATATTCAAATGAAGAGGCTAGAAAGTCTGGCTGTACATTGCAGTCCCTCTAACCTGTCTTGTCATAACCTCATCCCGAATCCTGGGTGGGATGATATATCTATTGGGCAGGTGCCCACACCAGCACTGCCACTACTGGGGCATCTGCCACAGACCTGGCGAGATGTCACAGCCAATCTTCGCCAGTCTATTCGCAGGCAGCAGAGGTCCACAGGTCGATCTGGCCGAAGATTGAAGCTGCTCAAAAATGTTGTACCGAAGATTCCCTTGCAAGGGGGCCCCATATTCGAAGGTTTGAACATGACATCTTGGGGCTCAAATACTGCCCAGTACGACATTCATAGCTTGCAGGCAGGCGGAGTAGGCTCGAGGGGCCAGGATGCCTATTCCTGCTCCTATTTCTTATGTTCTTATGTACCGCTGGCCACATGGCTGGCAGGATTTCCCGTGTGAGCCAAGGATCCTGTCAGACGTGCCCCTAAATTGAGATAAGGATTGGGGCGGTGCAATTGGAAACCCCACCTCCCCATTGGATGTTCTTTGGGGAGCCAGTAAGGTGTGGAAACCTGGTGGAGACAGGTTCTGCCCCATTTTCCAACAGCTTTGCTCCTGCAACACCCAATTTCCACTCCAAAAAGGAGTGGAAGTTCTAGGCTCAGAGATTTTATTTTTCCTCAACAATTTTCTCCCATTTTCAGAAGGTATTGACTCCTTGCTGGTGTATAGTTCCACAGGCACCAGTTGCCCTCTGGTACCTCTCCCAAATTGCTATCTTTATGTATGAGTCTCAACACTGAGTGTTAGCAAGCTGTTTAAACACAGGAGGCATTACTCACACAACACCCTGACTTCCAGCGAGTATTGCCGGTTCTTTTGGTCGATTGCCTCGTCCCTAATGCAGAGACATCAGGATCAATTGTAGGATCCCTTGTCTGAGATCAACTAACTCAACACAGAGTGAGAATCGGAGTTATGACCATACATGACCTGTGTGGCTCAGCTAGTCGTTATCTAAACCTGCTGTGCCATTTGGGGAATCTTTTATTTTCAAGTATCTAAGGAAAAAAATGCCGCTTTATAAACAAGACTGAGGAACATGAGAGAGTGTTAAGTGGAGGGTTTGCCACGCCACGCCTGCTTTCAGTTCAGCAGCAAATAGTGGAGTATCCCATTTGGACTTGTAATTTGTTCCACTGTCACTCTTTAAATAAAGTTTACGAAAAAATAGAAGTTGTATCAAATTTACAAAAAGAATAATGGCCAACACTGGATATTTGAAACAAAAACACAATCTGAAGAGGAAAGAGAGGCTAATATTTTAGGTGGGACCCTTCATCAGAACGGAAAACCCCAGATGTTGACCTTTTAGAGGCTTTCTGGTTCGCTTTATTCCTGCATTTTCTGTTTTTGTTAAATAGAATCATGTGAAAAACAATTCCCATTGGGCTTTATGTAGCAAATAAGAGAGTAGTTTAATAAAGCTGATTTGTATATATGTGAGAAGCAGAAGTACTGCAGTAATGGAGCACAGCCTTTCAGATGAAACATTAAACCGAGACTTGTTTCCCTGTCCCCGTGAACAAGAATATCCTACTTTGGTCAAACTTAAGCACAGGTTTGTGAAGAAACAATACAAATATGTAGTATCTTGGCACGGTAATAACATACTTGTCTGCAACAAGTGCATTGAACATACAGTTCATCTTAGTCCCAAGTCTGTTTAATACTCCCACTCTGACCTTCACTCCCACTCTGACCTCACCGTCCTCGGCCTAATACACTGTTCCACGGAAGCTCAGCGTAAGCTCGAGGAACAGCACCTCATCTTTCGTTTAGGCACGCTACAGCCCTCTGGACTCAATATCGAGTTCAACAATTTTAGATCATAACCTCAGCTCCAATCACATTTATATTTTATTTTATCCACCCTTTTATTTGTCCCCCCCACCTTTTTTTTCCTCCTAGAAGCTGGCAGCTGTCCTTCATTCTGCCAGTAGATTTCACACTTCATTCAGCCTTAATCTGTCACATTAACACCACCTCTAGCCTTGCATATCTCTTAATGTCTCTTAATGTCTCTTCATCTCCTCCTTTGTTCCTTTATCCCCTCCCCCTTTTCCCAGCTTTACCCTGGCCTTAAATCTATTTGATTTCCAGCTCTTCCCAGTTCTGATGAAAGGTCATCGACCTGAAACGTCAACTCTCTTTCTCTCTCCACGGATGCTGCCTGGCCTGCTGAGTTTTTCCAGCGTTTTCTGTTGTTATTTCTGTTTAATACTAGAATGAATTGCATACTTATCACGTAAGTTTAAAAAAAGAGCTATTATTTAAGCACTGTGTTTTAATGGTATATATTTTTCACTTTGAGTGAATAATGAAGCATTGTGATCCCACTCAAGATCATTGTTTACAACTCAGAATAATAACGTGGCAACAGTAGTACAGTAATTATATGGAGGAAGCAGGGTAGCTGTCACTGCTAGAATTCTGATAAACACAGTTAAGCGAAGTAGATGAAAAGTATTCTGTTACCATGTCTATTTTCCCTTTATTATGGATATGACTGGAAATCGCGAATGTTGCAACAGTGCACGCAGCCAAGGCATAGTAGGTGTTGAAAACTGCTTTGTCCCTGTCCATATCAAGAAGTGCTGCATTAAAACTGGGCCAGAACATCCACAAAAAGATAGTACCTGTGGACATGAGGAAGAATTTTAGTCACTGGACTTAGAACTGGAGGATCTCTAACACGCAGCCTCCTGTTGTATGGAAACCACACAAGGACCAACAGTAAATACATATTAGAATTTTATCTACTTATAGAAAAAACTTTCACAACATATTATCAGAAAAGGAACACTTCTTTATGGATTCCTGGAAAGTTACTGAATCATCAGTTTGATTGGTTGTTTCCTGAATTATAATAATACTGCTGCCTTTTTTGAAATTTTACAAAGTTTTTCTTTTTATATATTTTGAAAAATTAGAAGCAGACATGAGCAAAACAATAAACTGATTGTGGTTGGATGGGTGAGACTGGGGTCCTAAAATCTTACCAATGCAGAGTATTTTTTTGAAACAGTTCTATCAGACAAGGAGATGTGAATGACCTTCAGATGAAATGTTAGACTGACGTTCCATCTACCAGTGGTTCAAGGGAAATGTTAAACATCCCTGGCACAATTCAAAGGTTGGAGAGTTCTCTGGTGTCATGGCCAGCCTTCCTCCCTCAACCAATGCCGCCAAAAGCACATTATGACACATTTATGACATCTTGCTGTAAGGAAAATGGCTGCCGCATATTATTAACCTTTCGGAACTAATATAAAACCTCATAAGAATATAAGAAATAGGAGCAGGAGTCGGCCATTTGGCTCCTCGAGCCTGCTCCGCCATTCAATAAGATCATGGCTGATCTTCTACCTCATCTCCACTTTCCTGCACTATCCCCATATCCCTTGATTCCCTTAATATTCAAAAATCTACTGATCTCTGTCTTGAATATACTAGACGACTGAGCCTCCACAGCCCTCTGGAGTAGAGAATTCCAAAGATTCACCACCCTCTGAGTGAAGAAATTTCTCCTCATCTCAGTCCTAAATGACCGACCCCTTATTCTGAGACTGTGACCCCTGGTTCTAGACTCCCCAGCCACGGGAAACATCCTCCCTGCATCTACCCTTTCAAGTCCTGTAAGAATTTTGTATGTTTCAATGAGAACACCTCTCATTCTTCTAAACTCTAGAGAATATAGGCCTAGTCTACTCAATCTCTCCTCATAGGACAATCTCCCCATCCCAGGAATCAGACTGGTTAACCTTCGTTGCACTCCCTCTATGGCAAGTATATCCTTCCTTGGGCAAGGAGACCAAAACTGTACACAATATTCCAGGTGTGGTCTCACCAGGGCCCTTTATAATTGCAGTAAGACGTCTTTACTCTTATACTCAAATCCTCTTGTAATAAAGGCCAACATACCATTTGCTTTCCTAATTGCTTGCTGTACCTGCATGTTAACTTTCAGTGATTCGTGTACAAGGACACCCAGGTCCCTCTGAACACCAACATTTCCCAATCTCTCACCATTTAAAAAATACTCTGCTTTTCTATTTTTCCTACTAAAATGGATAACTTCACATTTCTCTACATTATATTCCATCTGCCATGTTCTTGCCCACTCACTTAGCTTGTCTATATCCCCTTGAAGTCTCCTTGCATCCTCTTCACAACTTACATTCCCACCCAGCTTTGTATCATCAGCAAACTTGGATATATTACATTTGGTCCCCTCATCCAAATCATTGATGTAGATTGTGAATAGCTGAGGCCCAAGCACTGGTCCTTGCGGTACTCCACTAGTTACAGCCTGCCAACCCGAAAATGACCCGTTTATTCCTACTCTCTGTTTTCTGTCCGTTAATCAATTCTCAATCCATGCTAGTATATTACCCCCAATCCCACGAGCCCTAATTTTGTTTAATAACCTCTTGTGTGGCACCTTATCGAATGCCTTCTGAAAATCCAAATACACCACATCCACTGGTTCCCCCTCATCTATTCTGCTAGTTATAACCTCAAAAAACTCCAACAGATTTGACAAACACGATTTCCCTTTCATAAATCCGTGTTGACTCTGCCCAATCCTATTATTATTTTCTAAGTGTTCTGTTACCACGTCCTTAATAATAGATTCTAGCATTTTCCCTACTAATGATGTCAGGCTAACTGGTCTGTAGTTCCCTGTGTTCTCTTTCCCTCCTTTCTTAAATAGTGGGGTTACATTTGCTACCTTCCAATCCGCAGGAACTGTTCTAGAATCTATGGAATTTTGGAAAATGACAACCAATGCATCCACTATCTCTATAGTTCATCCTGCTATCCATCTCCTGCACTCCTTACACAATCAAACCTGGTTATGGTTTTTATCACCTCATTTGCCACTTTTAAGAGTGTTTAGAAATTTTTTCCAACAGTGACAATTTGCCCAGAGTGTGGTATGTCAAGCACTCCATAATTCGGTTTTCTTACAGTTTAAGATTTTAAACACGCTATTGTAGACACACTTGCTGTATTGCAATGTATAATGATGAGTCTTTCAAACTGCAGTCTGTAGGACATGATCTGATTTAGAATAAACATATTTTTCAAGAATGATGCCCAAATCTTTTAACAATGGAAACAGGAAGTCGTCTATGACAAAAATGCTTTATGCATACTAGTTGATCTCCCATGGTATTGGGACATGGTATTTACGGAAGCAAATAAAATAAAAGATAAGACTTGCATTTATATAGCGCCTTTCACGACCACTGGACGTCTCAAAGTGCTTTACAGCCAATGAAGTACTTTTTGAATTGGAGTCACTGTAATAATACTAATGTAATGTTCAGGTGAAAGGGGTTTAGAGGGTGAGGGGTGGGGGGAGATAATTGGGCCTGGGTTTGCAGACATAATTGGGTCCCCATCTTAAAGTCATACATCTGTCCTTTGATACAAGATGGAGGTACTACAGCACCTCCACTGGTGGGAGGGTATAATTGCAGCGAGACAAGTTTACATAGGCAGTTCCCATTAGAAATGTAGACAAAGTGGGGGCGGCGGGGTCAGATTTTAACTGTTGGATAGCCGACCAACTGAGCTTGCCAGCCGGCTAGCCGATAGTGCCGGTGGGGAGGACCGGTCCATTAATATATATGCAGTGGCTTGCGGGTGCCAATGGGCATCCTGATGCAGTTTGCCAGCTCTGGGCCAGTGCAATATCGGGCAGTCCACAGGCTGACCCACCTGGGAAATAGGTAAGTTTGGGACTGAGGTGGGGAGGGGTATTGCGATCATGGTGGGGAGCCAGGGTTGGCACTGGCCCACGTTATTCTTGTGGAGCCCGGGAAAGCATTCCTGCTCCTCCTGGCACCACAAAAATAATTTCAATACTTTCTAACTGTCTCACCAGGTGTTACTGAGCGGAGCATCCCTGCCTCACACTCCACGCAGTAGGCTGTTAAACTGGCATCGGGGTTCTACGTATGTCATCGGACTCCAATTTACAGGGATTAATGAGGCTCCTGCCTGATTTCGGTGGGTGCTTCAGCGGAAGACACCGGGAAAAATGACGGCGGAAAGCAGGAAAGGAGCAGTCAGCCGACCTCCTCTATTTTAACTGCACAACCATCCACTTTCCACCAGGTGGAGGGAGTTAAAATCTCCCCCAGGAAATTATAATGGTAAAAATTGGCACAAGATTGAATATAATGGGCCAGAAATTCGGCTCCCTGGCTTCCCGCGGGTGCAAGGATCGCGCGCGCACCTACCTACCGCGTCTGCCGTTGACCCCTGGGCCCACGAGCAATTCGGGTCCTGGGCCTCCTCCAGCTGCCGGCGCGCAGTGCTTGCGTATCCCAGGGGCGTAGTTAGTGCGATGCGTCCCCTGGGATCACGTGGGCCATGGAGAGCCAATGGCAGCAGACCATCTTTCATTCATAGATTTGACAGGACCTGTCAAATCTATGAATACAGATCGGCCCCAAAACATCCCTAAAACTACAAATAATTTTTTTTTTTAATCACATTTTTAAAATAACTATAAATTACATTAATTAACTATTTTAAACAAAAATTTAAATTTTTGAAAAAATTAATTACACTTTTTAACGGAGTTAAAACTAAACTTACCTTTCTTTAAAGTAATTAAAAAAGATAAATCTGTGAAAAAAATGTTTAAATTTTAATAAAATCAACACTTACCTTGTTAAAAGAAGGCCTTTCGCCTCCTTTTTCAATGTGTATCTTCTCCGTGTTTACCCTCACGGAGGAACCTGTAAAAAAACCCCGAAGTGCGAGGCGAACGCGCTGGCCCTCCGGCGTGCGCGTTCGACCTCTGAACCCCTTCCTTCAGGGGAACGGAAGTGCCGGTTTCCCGCGCATGCGCAGTGCATGCAAGAAACCGGCACTTTCGTTCCGTCCACGGGTGAGTACATAGTGCGTACTCACCCGTGGCGAGCCTAATTTCTGCCCCATTATAGATTATATTTGCACTTTTGTAACTACTCCTGATATTTGCATTTTACACTTCTTAATGGATTTCCGGGACAGTTTCTGAATTATCAGTTTGATTAGAGGTTTCTTGAAAAATTGTCTTTGAAATAGTCTTGAGTGTCAGCCATGGCTCAGCGAGTGGTTCGCTCGCCTCGGAGTCAGAGGGTTGTGGGTTCAGGTCCCACTCCAGAGACTTGAGCACATAAATCTAGGCTGACACTCCAGTGCAGTACTGAGGGAGAGCTGCACTGTCAGAGGTGTCGTCTTTTGGATGAGACGTTAAACCAAGGCCCCGTCTGCTCTCTCAGGTGGACGCAAAAGATCCCATGACACTATTTCGAGGAAGAGCGGGGGAGTTCTCCTCGGTGTCCTTGCCAATATTTATCCCTCAATCAACATCACTAAAAAAACAGATTATCTGGTCATTATCACATGGCTGTTTGTGGGAGCTTGCTGTGCGCAAATTGGCTGCTGCGTTTCCTACATTACAACAGTGACTACATTTCAAAAGTACTTCATTGGCTGTAAAGTGCTTTGGGACATCCGGTGGTCGTGAAAGGCGCTATAGAAATGCAAGTCTTTCTTTTTTTCTTTCTAAACACTTCACGAAAAGTTTCAAATCTATTATTATAGCACTGAGTTCATGTATAATTATAATGATACTGCTGCTTTTCTGGAACACTTTACTGAGATTTTCCTTTTCTATATTTTGAAAATTAATTAGAAACTCACATAAGCAAACAAAAATCAGACGTGATTAGATGGGTGAGACTGGATCACGTGGTCTTAAAATCCTACTAATGCACAGTATCCTTTTGAGTGGCCTCCGGGCCGAGAGTGGGACCTGCTGCAGCCTGGGACCTGACGCATTTTGGTTCCTTTCTCATCGCACCTCGTCATTACACTCATTTCTGAAGCATTTCAGGTGGTTTTGGGGGCAACATAAGGTGCGTGTTAGACACCCTGTGAGATGTTACACATCCTGCACATATAGGTGCTAACTGGGATGAGGCAGCTGAGGCAAGTGACAGAGCAGTGAGAAAACTTAGACTTTAAAATAGCTGATGGGTACTCAAGAATACATCTTTGAATTCCAAAGAGGGTGCTTAAATCGATACGTACCAATCATAGAAAAGAGGTCAGATATCCAGAATGATCCTTCCTTTTCATGGCCGGTTTGCAGCCCTGGGCGATAGAGAACCCGTGAAACTATCAGTCCAAAAATAGCTCCAAAAAGATGCAGATACATGCCACTAGTTTTACGGTCAACCTGTAATGGAAGAGCACAAGAGCTTAAATCTGCCTGCATTGCAGTGAAATCATGAATTAATATTGGAACATTATTTTTCTTATTCTAAGTTGTTTCTTATTCAATACTACGAATCGCGCTAGCCCCCCTTCCAGCCTCCCCCGGGGCTTACCTGAGGGTCGTGGCCGAGAGTCTGCTGGCCCAAATTGAAGCAGTACATAGGAACAGGAGGAGGCCATTCAGCCCCTCAAGCCTGTTTCACCATTCAATTAGATCATGGCTGATCTGTACCCCAACTCCAGTTATTCTCCCTTGCTTCATATCCCTGGACATCCTAACCTAACAAAGCTCTATCTATCTCAATCTTGTAAATTTTATTGACCCAGCATCCACAGCCTTTCGGGGGAGAGAGTGCCAGATTTCCTCTACCCTTTGTGTGAAAAAGTGCTTCCTGATTTCACTCCTACATGGCCTAATTTTAAGATTTTAAGATCCATGCCTTTGTTACCTCTAGACTTGACTATTCCAATGCACTCCTGGCTGGCCTCCCATGTTCTACCCTGCGTAAACCTGAGGTCATCCAATACTCGGCTACCCGTGTCCTAACTCACACCAAGTCCTGTTCACCCATCACCCCTGTGCTCGCTGACCTACATTGGCTCCCGGTTAAGCAACGCTTAGATTTTAAAATTCTCATCCTTGTTTTCAAATCCCTCCATGACCTCGCCCCTCCCTATCTCTGTAATCTCCTCCAGTCCCACAATCCCCCGAGATAGCTGCGCTCCTCTAATTCTGGCCTCTTGAGCATCCCTGATTTTAATCGCTCCACCATTGGTGGCCGTGTCTTCAGCTGCCGAGGCCCTAAGCTCTGAAATTCCTTCCCTAAACCTTTCTGCCTCTCTACCTCTCTCTCCTACTTTAAGACGCTCCTTAAAACCTACCTCTTGAACAAGCTTTTGTGGCTCGGTGTCAAATTTTGTTTTATAACGCTTCTGTGAAGCGCCTTGGGACATTTTACTACATTAAAAGCGCTATATAAATAAATGTTGTTGTTGTTGTTGATTATGCCTCATTGTTCTGGATTCCCCCACCAGAGGAAATCATTTCTCTGAGTCTACCCTATCGGATCCCTTATTGTTTTAAACATCTTGATTAGATCATCCCTCAGGCACTGGTAGCTTGCTGGAATTATTAAAATGAGACCTGAAGCCCAGCTTCGGGTGAGCCTCCAGCTTCTGGTACACACTTTGTGCGAGCCGACTGTACTTCACCTGAAAATGGGCCTGAACCAATTTCTAGGCCTAGATTTTTTGATGCAAAATGATTTCCTTAGTTAGCACTCAACTGTAGAACTTGACTGATTGTTTAGTGGGCAAACACACCGCCTGATGTGGTATTGGGCCACACTGACAAGAAAGGCCCCTGAATTAGTTGATTCCAGCTGGGTAGCCAGTGGGGGAACTATCGAATGGGGGACATCAGCGATGGTTCCTGCTCCTGACCACTTTTCCATGCTCCCTGTCTGAAACAGTTCAGGTAAGAACAGATTTTGAGCTCAGCTGTGATGCCCCAAGAGTCAATCAGCCTGCCAATGCTCACTGTCTGAACTCGCACATGAAGTATGGTCACTTAGATGAAGTATCGAATGGCTGTTGGTGCCCATGAAACCATACCACAGGATGAGTTAAAATGGTGGGGTGTAAGGGGAGAAAACCAGAAAAAACAATTGGAAAGTATATTAGTCTGTGGATAATATTACAATCCATGCGTTTGTGAGTACTTATATGGAAATGAACTGATACTCCCTGTTATCACCTTTAGAGAAATAGTACCAGAACTATGGTAGATATAAGAAAAAGCTGACATAGCATTTTAAGGAGCGCTTATAATAGACATATTTTGCCCTCCTAATTTTTCACTTGAATGTGATTAATCTCCACTTCAAAAAATTCCCAAATACAATTTTTCCCTTCCCTCTTGTTTGCTTACCTCTAGCAAAAATTTCAGGAGCCATTTATTAACAATGAAGGATGTCACCTCCAAAATGGTCATCAGGAGTAACTGCACAGGACTGGTGTTTCCTAGGACTGCTCCCATCGAGACCAGTGCAGATACTGCACTCAGGTCCGCATGGATTATACTAAAAATAACAACAAGTCCTGTTAGTTATGATAAGCAATCATAAGAATGAACCAAATTCAAATGGAACCAGTTGGGGATAACATGAAATGTGGTATCGGAGCCTTGGGAAATGTACCTGTGGAAATTAGACACTGTAAATATGCAGGCAGCCATAGAATATATCAGATTTAACTATCAGTTTCATTTTTTTAGGCTGCAGTTACATGCTTTTGCATCAATGTGGAGCAGTTTCTTATGCACATCAATGCAAACATTGGCAGCATAATTCAGGTGCTCATCTGATACCAAGCACACTCAAGCGAAGTGGTGTGATACTTCCTTACATCGCTTCTAGTTTGCATCAGCTGTGGTATAACTCCAGTCCAGTGTGATGCTGCATTTCAAAAGTGCTTGAATAGTGCCTGGGATCTCAGACAGATGCAATATAACAAGGGTCTGGAGACCGTCCATAACAGGTGGCAGATACCACTCTCAGACATCAAGTGGCAGACATCACTCTCAGACAGCTGCAGTACAAATGCCAAGTCAATTTTTTCAACTTTTTCCCAATCTTTTTAAGGAAAGATAACATCAGTAAAATGATGATCACTCATAAAATATGGAATTATTGCTCTTACTTTCTGACCACCAACATTAAGACCACCACTATATTAACAGTCAATGGTAGTGAGATTAGCATTTCAAAGCTGCAGTTTGACTTTGCTTTTTAGGACCCTTGTTCCAAGCTAATTCTGCCCCTAATAACAACAGCAACCACAACCAACTGGGATTATTTTTACTTTTGTGAAATCCTGTTGTTTGTGGTGTATAACAAGGTGAATTTACTTCTTCACAGAACAGTTTATTGAAACAAAACTAAAAAAAAAAATCATATAGATATAGAGAGAAAATCAGAAAAAAAGAAATGTATAATATGCAATATAAAGCTTCACATATTTGGGAACACAGATAAATGTGACCCTTCATTGGATATCCCACAGTCTAAGACCAAGGTCCAATATGTAAATAGTTCTTTCTGATATATGTCCAATTTATCCCCAAAAGTACGGACTAAGTGCCCCTCGCCACACCTGGTAGAATTCAGCTGTCAATTCCACAATGACTAGACAGGAACTGAAAGAGAGCAGCGCCACAAAGCTATGTCTAGTCTGGCCGTTGTAATCTCCTACATTGTATGCATCCTTTGATCTCCCTCCATGTACAACATTCCTTTTAAATTCTCTGCACAGACATCCAACTCTGATTAAGTTTTGCCATTCTGCTTAAAACTTAAAATTGCAGTATTCCAATTTACCAAGCTTCAATGGCAGGCTTGAGACTCTTCCAACTACAAAGAATTCACTTGTAGGCTACCAGATTTAGCCAAGTGTTTCTGGTTGAGACCACAGATTGCTGTTATACTTTTTTTTAACTATACGCAGGTATAGGTTTAGCAGGAACACAAACGCAAATCAGCCCAAAGGAATAATGCAATTTCCCTCAGAATTTCTGGCACTTTCATGGAAGTGTATTAATTTTTACATTTTATACCTAGGCAGCCATAACTATTCCAATTCCTAGCTTTGCACATGCTGATTTCTTACTGCTCATATTATACCTCAATTATTCTTTTTATTTTTGTCCCTATATTTATTGCTATTTTCCTCTCTTGTTCTCCTTCCACTAAACATTACTACCTGACCTAAAATTTGTAAATGACCTGCTGCTCATGCTTTGCCTACAATGATTTTGAACTGTCTACCATGTAATATACAGGAGCAGTGAGGGTTGATTCATCCCCTGCTTTTCTTTCCTTGCTTGTGGGGAAGTGCCATAACTCTACTCAGCTCCTCCTCGGACATCCCAATGGATTATAATGGAGAGCAAAACCACATCACACTATTGTGTGGAGCCATGCATCTGAGCTCTTTGTTTGAACCAAACGACCATAGGTAATGATAAGTGGCATCAGGTCATATGACCTAGGGTGACTGTCTGTGTGGAGTTTGCACATTCTCCCCGTGTCTGCGTGGGTTTCCTCCGGGTGCTCCGGTTTCCTCCCACAGTCCAAAAATGTGCGGGTTAGGTTGATTTGGCTATGATAAATTGACCCTTAGTGTTAGGGGGGGATTAAATATGTGGGGTGATGGGATATGTTAGGGGGAATTAAATACGTGGGGTTACGGGGGTAGGGTGGGATATGTGTACTGTGGGGATTAAAGCAGGGACAGGGTACTGAATTTGGATGATCAGCCATGATCGTATTGAATGGTGGAGCAGGCTCGACGGGCCGAATGGCCTACTCCTGCTCCTAGATTCTATGTTTCTATGTTTCTATATTGTCGAATTAGTGGTTTATGAAGAAGGGTGAGGGATGATGGTTTGTTACATAAATTCCCCCATGTTAGCCATCATGATTTCTTGATCACAGCCCAGAGTGCAATAGCAGAAGAAACAACTCTGCTGATCAGGGTGCAGCTAATGAGTTAAACCAAGTCCTGTGAGCCAAACTGCTCTTCTGCTGCAAGTTTAAAGCATTCAGCATTCTGTCCTTACGAACAGCTTTGCTTTACAAACCAAATAAGCAGTAATGGGGAGCCATATGTCTAATTGGATGAACTATCATGGATGCAACAATGTTGTGTGCAATGCTCTTGCATCAGCAGGAAGTTGAATGATTTACTATTCCAATGCTCTCTACTTTGGAGTTGGCTAAAATTAAAAAGCAAAAGCATCCTAACTGTGACAAGTGAAGTTTAGTGGCAGGCAGTTTTGGAACTTGAATTTAAAGCATGAGCGTCTATACAAATGCAATCGCTACGTTTATAGATCACATGATTTCTTCTTTAAAAAAAACGAGTTATGTAGGTTAATTGCAATCATACTAAAAAATGAAGCTAATATACTCTATCCTCACACATCATACAGAACACATACTCTCAGTGGTACAACAGCTTGTTCCCAGTGTATTACACAATTGCCCTAAAAGATCAACCTGCAAGAGGAGGAACTGTTCAAGGCATTTTAATAAGGATTCTATTATACTTCAATCTCTGTTGATCCAGCATATGACTCTTTTCAAAAGCGGCAATCATAAATATCTCATTAAACCCAGCATCTGTCCAGGTCTCAAGTAAGCATTTCCTGGTTAGCAATGGCCCCTCAAGTACCAATCTAGATTTATAGTCCTGTCTCGTTTAAGTACAGTTGATCTCCTAGGAATGCAAAGGCCTGGTGAAGGAGACTCAAAGCTGCAGGGAGCTCTGGGAAAGATGAGGCACTGTACTTCTCTCCAAAATTTCTGCACTCTCAGGTAATCCCACAACAGGCACAATTATTTACTATTCCAATATGTTTCACTTTGGGAATCAGCTAAAACTATTAACACAGGATTAATAAAGGTATTCGCATTCTGTACAGCCTAGTGAGTTTAAGGTCATTTCTAATAATGAGGTATAAAGAAAATTTTACCTGCTCGGGCTTATTCGTATCTTTGAGTCCTCAAAGTCAAAGAGCAACCCTTCTAGGATTGTGGCCCACTGAAGTGCAAAGGCTGCAAGGAGCATAGTAAAGGCAATGCCGCTGTGCCCATATCTCCTGAGGAATGTTGCCAGGAAGCCAAAGCCGACAAAGACCATTGTATTGACATCTTGAAATACTATTATTGAAAATAAAGGTGAAAGAGAGTGCAGTCAAAACTGAAACTTTAATCATTGGAAGAGAATTAAATCATAATCTAAAACAATACATGGCTTTATTGGTTGTGTTCCAATATTACTCCACTTCCACTATAGTAATTACAATTTGTCTTTGAAACAACTTCAATTAATTGTAATTTTGTTTCAGAGCCAGCTATAAATCTGCACTTTCGCTATAGGTTTCCTACAGTACAACAGGAACTGCTCTTCAAAATTGGCTGTAAAGCGCTTTGGGACGTCCTGAGGTCGTGAAAGGTGTTATATAACTGCAAGTGCTTTCTTTATAGGTGTGTAGTATACATACATTTACTTTAACGTCTGCTATATACAGTTCCCAGGTTTCACTACAAAAGTGGATGGCGGTAAATGGCGCTACTAAAATCGGTACCAGTATATACAGTATCTGTATTTTATTGTAACTTGAACATACTGCAAGCCCCAATGTTAATTGTTGCAATGGTAAATAATTTGAGTTGTTAATCCTCCCCGATCCTGTGGATCAGGTGGACATTGAAGATCCAATGCCACTATTTGAGATAGAGTAGAGAGTTCTCCCAGCGTCCTGGTCAACATTCTTCCCTCAACCAACACTATCAAAACAAACTCATTCATCACGTTGTTGGATCTTGCTTGTGCAAATTGGCTGTTGTGTTTGCCTGCATGTGAAGTGCTCTGAGATGCTTCCAAGAAATGTGACTTGGTAACTGCGAATCTTTAATAGTAATAATGTGAAACAATGTAAATATCAACATTCAATGGGGCGGTAACCATATGGATGAAAAATATTATTTGCATGTATTTTCTGACAAAAGAAATACTTTTTTCACAGTTTCTAATTTTTTCTGTACTGTGTTTCTTAGTTTAAAATTGAAATTAAGATAAATAGAATTCCAAAGTGACTTTTAAAAAGAAACCATTAATGGTTTCTCTTATCAGCATTGTCAAAGTTTAACGCCCAGTTATTTTGACACTGTAATTAGTGGCTTGGTCTTATCATATCTTGGGAGTTTCTGCTGTGAACGACTGATCTTTATAGCCTCGCCCAAACATGTTGCATCAGAAGAACAGCCAAAACATGGCGCTTGAACGTCTCCATTTACATCCGATGTTGTAAGACACTTTCACAAGCGTGCTTTAACTTTGTTGCTTACAGCCCCTGGTAACAAGATATACTCCTGCAGATGAACAACATTTAAAACTCTTCACAAAATTGTTTTCAAATAAGGTTGTGATGTCCAGCAAATTATGCATCAACAAGCAAAACAAACCCATCAAACTGCTAACATTTGGGTTTGGACATCATTTAATTTAAAAAAAAAGATACAGGCACATTAAATCCTGTCTGAATTTCCATAATTTTTCCTTATCATGTTTTAAATATAACGGGGGGAAATTCCACATTCCACAGTGATCTGGCTTGTCGGTGACATGTTGCCACATAGAACACATCATACAACATATATTTTAACTTAAATTTACTGGACAATACAACTTAGTTGAATTATATTGTTTTGGTTCCTGGGTTTCACCCTATTGTAGTTAACCTTTGAGTTCCAGTTTATAAATAATTCCAGTCACTAGAAATCACTACTGACTCTATTTAATAATATATACATTTCTTTTTTACTTTGACAAAACTGAAGGTGATTAAATAATTAATGCACGGAAACGTCGCAAGGCACTTCACAAATGTAACATTTTAATTCACAAATTAACAGTATATCAGTTTAAAATGTACTTTTCCTTATTTATTAATATTGTGAATTGAGAATTATTGTTAGACTAGGATATATGGCTCTACTTTTTAATAGAACATTCAATGTTAGAAACATAAAGAAAAAACAGCAATGTGGTGGTGCAGGAAGTATTGCTCCAGTGAGCTGTGCCAACTAACAAATAAAAACACAGTTTCCACCTATAATACAGCACACGACAAATTCATGACTTTAGCCGTACATTAGGGGAAGACTGATGATGGGTTATTCCCCATAGCAAATAGGGAGACATTGGAGGGTGAGCCATTCATGCCCCCTTGATACACCGCTTACCAAACGTCAGTCAAGTGTGAAGTGCAGAGAAACCTAACAGGAGGGGAAAGATAACTTAAAAGTGAAGG
Source organism: Squalus acanthias (assembly GCA_030390025.1). NCBI lineage: Eukaryota > Metazoa > Chordata > Chondrichthyes > Squaliformes > Squalidae > Squalus > Squalus acanthias. Next base: position 5,461,289 of record JASTWF010000031.1, read on the forward strand.
GGGAAGAGAATAGGTGGAAATAGAAATATACAGAAAATTACATTTTGTTAATGTTACATAAAAATAAGCTTGGGACGTCAGTGCATCAATCACCCTAATGAGTGGAACCCGCTACAGACAATTCCGAAATTCAGGAAATGTCGATCTCGATCTTTGCGTCTGCAATTTGTTGCCTTCAGTCTGGGACTATAATTTTCCTTCATCCACTAATGCCAATGAAAAAGTGGTCCTGTGTATCAAACGGGGAACACCGTTTTACACTCACAATCACTCTTTTTTGTCCTCACCAACATGAGCTGATTCCTTTAATTATTCCTGTATTTCTGATGTAAACATCCCAGTCTTTACAAAATTTACAGTTGTTCTTGACTCTGTTTACTATATGTTTTGCAATCATTCTACAAATGCACCTACAGATGCAGACAACAATTTTGTTATTGAGTTTCTATTATACAAGGCCCAATATAATGAGCTACATGTATTGAAAGTCTGTTAGTGGTTAAATGATGGCAGAAGACTAAATGTTAGAGCCCTGTCTTCTGACTTGTGGCAGCTAAATCCAAAGCTAACCTGGACAGACTGGTTGAAGGTTTCTTATGTCTGTCGGTTATGAAGGTTCCTGTGTGAAGTAAGTCTGGTTAGTCACAAGCCCTTCCCCAGTGGATAGGAATTAACAGCATTAATCTAAAAAAGCACACACTTAACATTTTAAATGCTACGGGAAATAGTTTTATGCACACTTACCTGGGTATGTGGCGATGTAATTTCTTGGACTATCTTTACTGTAATCAGCAAATAATACAAATACTACTATTATTGTACCTTGTAAAATCAGAGCCAGCAGAGGAAAGCTAATTCTGATGCTTGGAGCTAGCTTCTGAGACATTATGATTTTTCTAAATATTTTAGGAACTTTCTCCTACCAATTAAATATGTCAATAAAATGAATAAATATAAAGTCCTCGGGAGTATTTGTCAGTTTCCTTTTACCCAGTCACAAGCAAAAAGCTGCTGTTAGATAAATTATATTGGACACGCCTATATCTTCAAGGGGCAGTGACTTAATAGGATGCAAAGTTATCCAGACACACTCATCTAATCAACCAGCAAGCAAAATATTTTTGCCTTCCCCTTTAAGAGCTTTATCAAATTATGGTTAACATTTATTGTCCTCTTTAATATCTCCTTGGCACAAACTTATATTTAGGCTTGGATATTGACTTTAATCAACATTTGTTGCTCCATTTTATGAAGTTTAATAATGTCCATTATCCGTGTGCCAATTATCCACCTTCCTGATTACCCACCAGGGTTTTTATGTGACAAGTTGAGGTGCTGCCTCACTACACACACAGCCGACACAGAGTTCCTCCATCTCACGTAAACCTCACAGCCCAAGGGACATTGGAGATGATTTTCGTCTCACTACTGCCCCATTTTTTGGGGGGGGAAAAGGGGCGGTAACGAGACAAAAAATGACAGCTAGCCGCTGGAGGTCCGCCCATTCCCATTCAGACGGCCAGCGGTCCCATAGGAAATATGCAGGGGCCTAATTAAAATATTTGAATGGAGGTCAACTGACACTGTCAGGGCCCCCAGTGCCATTTTCGTGTCTATCATCAGCACTGCCGCCCCTACTGCCTCAACCCAGGGAGGTGGCCATGTACTGCACTATTTAAAGGGATCCTTAACTGCAGTGACGGAAAGGTGGAAGTAGGTCTGGCAGTCATTTTTCTTGAGAGTTTTGAGCCTTCAAGGCTTTATTAAGTTCAGCTTCCTGCTGCTGTGTGTGCTCATCAAACGTCCTGCCACCGGAATCTGCTGCTCTGTTTAGCGCCTGACACTTTCAGCCCTCCCCTTTAAGATGCTGCTGCAGGCCCACGATGAGTTTCTGCCCGGTCAGATTTCCCACCCTCTCAAATGGCGAGCTGCCTATAGGCAGGGTGAATAGCACCGACAGCGCGCTTGTTCAATTTAAAGGAGGCCCAGACCATCAAAAGGCAGGCGGGTGGAGCAGTGGCCCCGCCCACCTCCCGCCCGATCTGCACTCCACACCAAAATCCATACTAAATTCAACTTATGGTACCCCCAGCAAATATGGTACGTTGGGAAACACCACACAATGCCCCAGGACCAAGTGTCAAGAACCCCTTCCCTTAACTACTGGAAAAGTACAAATAATGACACGTTTCTTTGTTTCAAATGAAGTTCATGTAGCTTAGTGTTCTTTCACATTATAATCCATCGAGGAGCTGAATGGCCTACTCCTGTTCCTTCGTTCCTATAAAAGGTTATAAAAGCATTGTTCTGCCAGTCAGCACCAATCCTGGTGAACCAAAGGAACAACACTAAGAAACCCATATCATCTTTTGGAAAAAAAGATCCCTTGCAATGATAATCTCTCTCCTCACTCTCCACCATTTCTGCCTATTGCCTATGAAACCCAGGCTTGCAAAAGAAAAGCATTTGAAGGAAGCCATTAAAGTGGACAGGAGGGAAGACAGCACCCAATTTATCCAATTAAGGGGAAAATTAGTAGAGAGCATGTGGAATAAACATGTATTGGATAGCGTTTTCAAAGAGTCGGCACAGGCACGATGGGCCGAATGGCTTCCTCCTGTGCTGTATGATTCTATGGGCCACAAGAAGGTTAGAAAGGAATGCAATCAGAGAAACGTGGAAGAAAGTATGGATAGAATGCGTGAGGTTAAGAATGGGTTTGAAAAGGGAATGATGGGCGTAAGACCTGGTCCAACAGAAGAAGTGGATGCTATTAAACAGTATCTACTTCCAGACTTTACCTTTATGGATATTTCAGCTTGTCTGGCACAATCAGGCTTTTCAGGCCACACAAATAGTGTTGTTCCAACACTGCTCCCCACAAAGTGACTACTGTTTGAATCTGAAAACATGAAAGCTGTGGCAGTAGAATGGTCTGTTTGTAAATGTTTAAACCGAGCTGCATTTTCCATTTTATACTCCTTAGCACAATAATAGCATATGTTTGTTACATTTATTTTGGGTTTTGTATTTAAATCCTTACACTATATAAGACTTAGGTATAAAAATTTAAAAAATTATGTTTAACATGTGTCCGTCACATTACATTTTTCAAAGGAGTCACACCTCCAAATTATCGCACACTCTTAGAGCAAAAGATTGTGATTGGCTCAAATAACCACTCTCCTGTTAAACTGGCAATATTGTGAATCCACTGGGAGAGGTATTGCAAGAAAATAAATATTTTATAATGTAAATAATGGGAATAAGAGGTTTTGAAGGGTCATCTGTACCTTAAGGAAGTTTTATAAAGTGGTGGTAAGCAATATTATTATACCTGTGAGGCCTGTATCTTTCAGTATCAGTAGATATGAATGTAGGAGGTATGATCAGTAAGTTTGCAGATGACACGAAAATTGGTGGGGTGGTAAATAGCGAGGAGGGAAGCCTCAGGCTACAGGACGATATAGACGGGTTGGTCAGATGGGCAGAACAGTGGCAAATGGAATTTAACCCTGAAAAGTGTGAGGTGATGCATTTTGGGAGGACTAACAAGGCAAGGGAATACACAATAAATGGTAGGACCCTAGGAAGGACAAAGGATCAGAGGGACCTTGGCGTGCATGTACATAGATCCCTGAAGGCAGCAGGACAGGTAGATAAGGTGGTCAAAAAGGCATATGGGATACTTGCCTTCATTAGCCGAGGCATAGAATATAAGAGCAGGGAGGTTATGATGGAGCTGTACAAAACGCTGGTTAGGCCACAGCTGGAATACTGTGTGCAGTTCTGGTTGCCACACTATAGGAAGGATGTGATTGCACTGGAGAGGGTGCAGAGGAGATTCACCAGGATGTTACCTGGGCTGCAGCGCTTCAGCTATGAAGAGAGACTGGACAGGCTGGGGTTGTTTTCCTTAGAGCAGAGAAGGCTGAGGGGGGACCTGATTGAGGTGTACAAAATTATGAGGGGCATAGATAGGATAAATAGAAAGGAACTTTTCCCCTTAGTAGAGGGGTCAGTAACCAGGGGGCATAGTTTCAAGGTAAGGGGCAGGAGGTTTAGAGGGGATTTGAGGAAAAACTTTTTTACCCAGAGGGTGGTTGGAATCTGGAACTCACTGCCTGAAAGGGTGGTAGAGGCAGGAACCCTCACAACATTCAAGAAGCATTTAGATGAGCACTTGAAACGCCATAGCATACAAGGCTACGGACCAAGTGCTGGAAAATGGGATTAAAATAGACAGGGCTTGATGGCCGGCGCGGACACGATGGGCCGAAGGGCCTCTTTCTGTGCTGTATAAATCTATGACTCTATGACTAAACACGTATCCGATTTATCTTTAGTCAGAAATGTGATATATTGCTTCAGTAAACTGGCTGTATTACAGTCATGGACAAACCAATGTCATGTTTAGGCTGCTGTGGGACTGCAGTAAACATCAAAAACCACACTCTAGTGCCCAGAATATCTGTGAAGAGTGCCAAGGAAGATTCCCTAGCTAATACTTAAAATGCCATACCATTTTAGTGCTCTATAATTTAAACAAAAGGTATTTATGTAGTAAGTCCTCAAATTACTTCCTATGAAAATGATCTTTTCTTTACCATTCTCCTCACAAACATCCGAACCTTATGTGAGTAAGTGCCAAAATTACTAGCAAAAGAGTGATTACCCACATATCAGCATTTACATGATGTTGTTTTCACTCCGCGTCCTCCATCATCATCCACAGTCATTTGTAACCTCAAACATGTTAATGGTAACACCATGCAGTGTTGCCATGTTGCGCAGGATACAACAGAAAACAATTGCAGCCATTCTTAGCTCTGCGATGTGCTTTGACCTTGTGAGACCTAAACATACAAATCCCAGAATACCTCATTTGTAATTGTTCTCCTTGTGGTAGTGTATGCCCCATTATGTCTCTCTTTTGGTTGGATTGGAGAGGCGAATCAAATAGCATCTATTAAATGTCAAATAGGGACTGACAGTTTTTTTTGGAAGCAGGCACAGATTCACAACTTGATAATTTACTTACCAACCATCCAGCAGACTATTCTTTGCCTAGTTCAGAATTGCAAGGGTAAAATTATGATGGATGCTACCAGTGTAACTGATGGTCATGTTCTTGATGATATTCCTGGCACTAAATACCACCTGTGCATTTAAAGTTTTTCAGTCCGGCTAACCGGTTGCTTAATTGCAAAATCGATACACCATTTACTGCTGTTAAAGGAATGCCTATAAATTCTCAAACATTATTACATTCACCTTCAGTACTATCAGCCCCTTTCACACCATGAAACAACCGTGGGTGTCAATCAATCAGTAATCTCCAGTCAACATTGCCACTGTTTTACTCAGGCAGATACCTTGTTATGTCAGGTTCTCGACTTCCCAGCAGTAGTAAAAGAGAACCAAAAAATTACCTGTAGCTAATTTGATGGCTCAGGAAGTTTATCCAGTGAAACAACAACTTCTTGCATTTATATAGCGCCTTTAATGTAGTAAAACGTCCCAAGGTGCTTCATAATCAGACTAAAATTGACAGGTGACCAAAAGCTCGGTCAAAGAGGTGGGTTTTAAAGGAGCATCTTAAAGGAGGAGAGAGCGGTGGATAGGCGGAGAGGTTTACGGAGGGAATTCCAGCGCTTGGGGCCTAGACAGTTGAAGACACGGTCGCCAATGGTGGTGCGAAGGAAATCAGGGATGCACAGGAAGCTAGAATTGGAGGAACGCAGAATTCTCGGAGGGTTTTGGGGCTGGAGGAGGTTACAGAGATAGGGAGAGGTATGGCCATGGAGGGATTTGAACACAAGGATGAGAATTTATCATTTGCATTGGTGGACCGGGAGTTAATGTAGGTCAGCGAGCACAGGGGTGAAAGGTGAATGGGACTTGGTGCGAGTTAGGATACGGGCAGCAGAGTTTTGGATGAGCTCAAGTTTACAGAGGGTGGAAAGTGGGAGGTCGGCCAGGAGAGCATTAGGGTATTCAAGTCTGGAGGTATCAAAAGCAGGGTTTTATCAGCAGATAGTGGTGGAACATATTTGTTCTATAGTCTGTACTGAACTAACTGATCTCAGCTGCAACTATGGTAGTGGTGTTACAATTTCCATTACTACAATGCCAAATCTCTTAGGTTTGATTGATTGTAGCTCTATACCCTGCAATTAATGCATACATCTACTGGAACCAAAAAAGCTTCCATCTGATGAATAGGTGGTATTTATAAACAGATGTTGAGCCCCTGAAAGCAAAGTCTCGTACCTCCCAACCAATTTCCAACCCAAGTCAAAAGGCTACCTCCAATTCTGTGCGCTCTCATTTTTGCCAATTATCTTTTGTGTGGAACTTTATTGAATGCCTTCTGGAAGGCATTAGGAGGGGCAGTAAGTAGTGCAGGTGGGAGCAGGAAGTTGTAAAGGGACATAGACAGAGTAAGAAAAATGATGGCAGATGGAGTTTAATGTGGGCACATGTGAGGCCATTCACTTTGGACCTAAGAAAGATAAAGCAGAGTACTTTCTAAATGGTGAGGCACTAAGAACTATAGAGGATCAAAGAGATTTGGGAGTCCAAGTACACAAATCATTTAAAGCTAGCAGACAGGCACAAAAAGCAATCAAAAAGGCTAATGCAATGTTGGCTTTTATCTAAAGGGGACTGGATTACTAAGGGCTGAAAGTTATGCTTCAGTTGTATAGAGCCTTGGTTAGACCCCAACTGGAGTATTACATTCAGTTTTGGGCACCGCACCTCAGGAAGGCCTTAGAGGGAATGCAGCGCACACAATGATACCAGGGCTTAGAGGGTTAAATTATGAGGACAGGTTACACAAACTTGGCTTGTATTCCTTTGAGTATAGAAGATTGAGGGGTGATCTGATTGAGGGGTTTAAAGGTTCAAAGGATTCGATGAGGTAGAGAAACTATTTCATTTGGTGGGGGAATCAAGGCCGAGAGGACATAATCTTAAAGTTAGAGCCAGGCAATTTAGGAGGGAAATCAGGAAGCACTTTTTCCACACAAAGGGTAGTGGAAATCTGCAATTCTCTCCCCCAAAAGGCTGTGGCTGCTGGGACAATTGGAGCTTTCAAGACTGAGATTAATAGATTTTTGTTAGGTAAGGGTATCAAGGGATAAGAAGCTAAGGTGGGTAAATGGCGTTAAAGTGCAGATCACCTATGATCTAATTGAATGGCGGAGCAGGATCGAGGGACTGAGTGGCCTACTTCTGTTCCTATGGCTCAGCTTTCAGATAAAGAAAGTATGTTCAGGCAGGGTGACACAAAATAAATTCAGCCCCTTTAAGAAGCACATTTCACCCTTTTTAAGAACCAGCGATTTTACTTTAGAATAAAATCTCCTTGGGTTAGGTTTAACGTGACTTTATTTTCTTGAAGGAGGGATTATTTTGAGGGAGCAGACTCTGTACTGGGTTGGACTCACAAGAGAAGGGACACTAACAGGTTGGACTCACAAGGGGAGGGACACTAACAGGTTGGACTCACAAGGGGAGGGACACGGTACTTGGGTGAATTCATTGGGGGGAGTGGAAACTTTGTACAGGTATGGATTCAGTAGGGATAGATACTTCACTCGGATGGATTTGCCGGTGACATGACATGTTACAGGGACGGATGGATTTCATGAAAGGTGATCGCACCCCATTTAAATGATGGCGGGGAGGAGCCAGGAAACCCAATGAATGTCTCTGCCTCCTGCCTCAACTGTTGCTGACTCTAGGGACCATCAGGAGAGGGGAGGCAGTGGATCCTGGGGCAGTGGCAACAAACTCACTCTCCCAAATTTTAGAAGGCGGCCTAGTCATGGGCTCCTCTCCCTCGCTTAAGGCCCCTTACGCCTTTTTTGAGGTCCTTGACTTTTTGGGGTTCTCCGCCCTCTTTGAGTGTGGCACATCTTTTCCGGTCCTGCAGTGGGTGTCTTGCTGGAGCACTGCCACTTCTCCTTCCCCAGCAGTGGCTGGTGCCCTCTTTGTGGTGGAGACCCCACCTTGAGACCACCCTGTATAACTAATCATCCCCGACCCAGGAAAATGACCTGGCATCACGGCGGGCAAAAGTCCCATTCTGACCCTCCTCCAGTGGTGAAACCACCCCAAGTGAAAGTTCAGCCCCTTGTCTCATAGTTACCTCTTGTTGCCCCATTTTGTGCTTTAAAACTGTTGGTTACGGGCAGCCTGGCAGCAGACCTTTTATGCCAAATGTCTCCTCCTGTGATTTTCATAAAGTTCCATCCCAGTAACATCATGAATTGGAAAATGCATTGTGGGTAGAACTCTCCATTCATGATGTCACAGGAAAGGGGAGTTCTACACAAAATGTCTGCTTCCAGCGGTTCTACAGCGTAAACCAGCCCACAAGAGGTGACTGTGGGACACCAATTAGGTATACAGGTATTTCACGGAATAATAATTAAGATTATGAGGCAGTTTAGTAGAATAGATTTTAAGTAAAGCAAATAATAATGGCAGAGAAACATTGAAGAAAACTTATTTAACTCACCAATACAGTTCTATTAGAAGCAACTAATGATCGGCTTAAATCAATATTAAAATTAAAAAATAAATTTTATTCTAAACTATTTTAATTTGCTGTAATATAAACTGTATTATGAATAAGAAAATCTTTAAAAAAAAAAATTTTTTGTTGACTTATTACCATAATACTAAGATACATAATTTTGTTTTAAACAGCGGGCAGGGAACTTCTCCTGAAACATCAACATCTATATCACGAGTAAGCTTAAACTTCCTCCCCCTCCCAGAAACCTAAAACACGTCTGACTCTGGGTTCTTCCGTCATGTCCATATTCTTGGGATGACTGTTCTGATACATTGTACTCAATGTTACCTTCTTGTGTTTATTCCCCTTTAACCCCCAAGTATTCTCCCACACTCCTTCGCACTACTCTGAGGATCTAGTGCCTAACTGCATTATTACATGCCAACATTTCCATAGACCCATTGAAGTTTACAGCACAGAAGGAGCCCATTTGAACTATCAGCCTTGATATTAACACCCCCCTCACCCATGACGGATGGGATAGGGTTGGGGGAGGGGTTAAGGACTTAAATATGGGGACCACGTCCCCAACAGGCCTCCCACACGCCCACCACCTTTTTGTGGCGGTGGATATCGTGGTGGGTGAGTATCCCGTCGTGGAGAGGTGGGACTCATCCCTAACATATTTAAATTGGGCTCCCACAGTGCCATTCGGAGCCCAATTTAAAATTCACTGCTGCTGCACCGGTTTCCAAGGGGTCGGGAAACCCGGCAATGGAAGGGAGCCGGGAGCAGCCAGCTCCACATGGTGGGTGCCTTTTCCTTGTGGGCCAGGAGGAGCAGGAGTGCTCCCCCTCTGGTCGCTCGAGGAAGCCTTCGGCCGCACCCCTGCTGATCACGGCCTCTCTCTCTCACCTGCCGCAATGGCCGATATCTCTCCAAGCCGCGATGGCCAACCTTCCCCCCCCCCCCTCCCTATTGCCAGGGACCACCCACATTATCAAAAAAATGATCTGCAGCCCCGGCCATGCCAGGTTCTTCGGCCTCCCCCTGCACCCTCCCCACCTCCCTGTAAATATTGGGGCCATTATGTCTGTGATGGCTCTTTGCTAGAGCAATCTACTGCTTTGATGTCTTCCATTAGCCCTGCACTGTCTACTCCTGATAACAAAGTAATCTTTTGCACTAAAAAAAATTGAAATGTCTAATAATTTGAATTAAGCAATATAAATAAGACTGTAAGGTAGCAATTTAGTGCTAAAAAATTCAAAATATCAATTAATTAAAATTGATTTTGAATTATTTTTTAATTCATTCTCGGGATGTGGGTGCTGTTGGCAAGGCCAGCATTTATTGTCTATCCCTAGTTGGCCTTGAGAAGGTGGTGATGAGCCTTCTTACTGAACCGCTGCAGTCCGTGTGGTGAAGGTACTCCCACAGTGCTGTTAGGTAGGGAGTTCCAGGATTTTGACCCAATTCATGATGGTGTGTAACTTGGACAGGAACTTGGAGGTGATGGTGTTCCTATGCACTTGCTACCCTTGTCCTTCTAGTGGTGGAGGTTGCGGGTTTGGGAGGTGCTGTTGAAGAAGCCTTGGCGAGCTGCTGCAGTGCATCTTGTGGATAGTACACACTGCAGACACGGGTTTGAAAGCACAAAATCTTAATGATCTCCCAGAGAGGGAAATTTTCTGAGCTGGAAACATCAGTTTTTGAAAAGTGTTCCTCAGTCCTTATGTTGTTGCGGGCAGATTTCAATCCCTCACTGGCTGCCCTTCTCCATGTCGTAGGTGACAAGACATGAGCATGCGATGGAACCTTTCCAGCTGACTCATCTTCCTTAATGGCACAACACTTAGGAACCATCCACTTGCCAATATTGTGTGGCTTTAAGTCTCAAGCTCCCTTGACACCTCTTTGTCTGTTACTTGCTAAACTGATACAGAAGGAATTGCTATTCCAATTAATATTCATAAACGTTTTCCTGAGTTTCATAAACCAATACAAAGAAATCGGCAACAGGAGAGCTTTCAAATCCTGCTGAAGTGCAACACATTAAACCACGAGCTGATCTCCCATGGCACGGCCCATGGCGAGTTGGAGGTTATGTTGTTGCAAAGGGGGATGCTGTGGTGTGGGAGTGGGAAGAGGAGATGCTTGCATGTAATCTGCTAGGAAAGAAGTGATAGGCAACAATGGAATGAATGGAAAACCAATGTAGAGGCACGGATCATTGTGGGGCAGCCCAGGATCCAACTCCTTGTTTGATGGCTAGTAAAGTGCATGTGGTGCTGCGTGAGGTAGTTGTGTACCTCTGTCTGTAGATGCAGTTGTGAGGGTACCAGTGACTGGGTACAGAATACTTCTGTTGGCTCTCATCTTCTTCCTCCAAAAAGCACAAATGTAGGGACTTCCCATGGGGAAAACCCATTGTGCCATTATTGTCATCATTGACAAAAAAATGGCTATGCCACAACAATTGTTCAAAATGTCTCCTGGCCACCTTCATTCCGAACAGCAGAAAAATAAAAAAATAGACAAGAAAAAAGATTGAAAAATAGCCCGAAATGTTCACTGCAATCCTCAGGTAGAGTTCTTGTAATCCACCGATATGTGTCTGTGCTCAGCAACCCTGAATGCTCACTTTTAATGGATGTGAACATGAATTGGTGCTTTGTCCGCAGGAGCTCTGGAAAATTGTCTAAATGCTGTGATGGGAACTTCATTTCAATATTAATATTAAGCTCCCACCAGTTTCAAGCAGAAACATCCTGCCCTCAGCTAACCCATAACTGGAAAAGTGAATGAGGCACACAATGGACATTACAGAAAATCTACCACTGTGTTACTAACTACTTACATAAGCATGTCTAAATTCAGGACTTTTATTCACAACCTCCCTCTAGGCTTGAATAATGGCACAATCCTTTCAGAATACATCGCTGTTTATGTTAAACCTTTTAAACACAAATTTTAAAACGCAGCTAACAGAATCAACTTAGAATACATTCTAAAATGTAAATGAAAATTAAACAAAGGCAAAATTTCAAACAGCAAAGTTTTATTTGCCAAACATGTAACATGCTGTTTCATTTGTAACACATGTAGCATGCTATATTTATTAAATAAGCAACCCCCCTGAATACAGGAACTTAAACTGTAGTTTGAGCAGCTACCTCCAAAAAAAGCAACAACAACAATGTATTTATATAGCGCCTTTAAAGTAATAAAACATCCCAAGGGGCTTCGCAGGAGTGTTATCAGAAACAGCACATGCTTTTGCTTGTGTAGATGTTCTTTACCAACAAAAAAAACTCCAATTACTTTCACTGCCCCATAAAAATTGTTCTTTAGTGGGTTTTTGCCCACCGTCCTCAATCCTCAGTAATTTTCCATCAACGCACAGGATCGTAGAAGCGGTGCGGGTTTACAAACAGTATATTCTGGAATACAATGTAAATGGTCAACCATAAAATCATTCCGGTTGTTGTACTTGCAGATGCATGCCGGGAGTTATAGCCTGCTACCTTGTTGAATCTGTTTAGCTAACTAGCGATAAGCCTCTTAGACAGTCACAGGCCACCAACGGAAAACGTTGTTAGAGACATTCCAAACGAAGAAAATGCTATTACATAGAGAGGTTTAATCATTTTCTTATAAATTTTATAATTTTTTTAAAACTTTATTATATTGCAAAGTTTATTCAATGCTAAAACCCCAACTTTGTAGAAAAAGCTAGATGAATCACAGAATCAGTCTGCGTTTGTCCACATGTGCTCTGAAGGTGTATAAAATTATGAGGGGCCTAGATCGAGTGGATAGGAAGGACCTATTTCCCTTAGCAGAGAGGTCAATAACCAGGGGGCATAGATTTAAAGTAATTTGTAGAAGGATTAGAGGGGAGTTGAGGAGAACCTTTTTTTCACTCAGAGGGTGGTGGGGGTCTGGAACTCACTGCCTGAAAGGGTGGTACAGGCAGAAACACTCATCACATTTAAAAAGTACTTGGATATGCAATCGAAGTGCCGTAATCTACAGAGCTACGGACCAAGAGGAAAACGGGATTAGTCTGGATAACTTGTTTTCAGCCGGCACAGATACGATGGGCCGAATGGCCACCTTCTGTGCCGTAAACTTCTATGATTCTATGTGCTACTAATTCTAATCCCACTTCTGCACACTCCTCATACCCTTTAGTTCCTTGTTTTCAAGCTACTATCCAATTCCCTTTTATAAGAATTTATGGACTCTGTTTCAATAACTGTGGCAGAGAATTCCACACTCTAACCAGCCTTTGTGTACAGAGTTATTTCTGATACCTTCCTTTTTCCATCTTTAAATTAAAGTGTGATGTCTGGATACGCCGACATATTATCTTACATTACAATAGTGACTACACTTCAAAAGGACTTAATTGGTTGTAAAGCACTTTGGGAAGTCCTACGGTTGTGAACGGTGCTATATAAATGCAAGTTCTTTCTTTTTCTATCTCTACTGCCTTACCTGAGCAGACATAAGGGCCAAAAAGATTTTGGAAAATTATTTGGCGTTATTTCTCTTGGCTATTGGTAGCTGTTTGTCGACAGCCAATGCTTGATTGGAATTTTGATTGGTATGTTCTGTATCAGTTCAGTTATCATTTGCCACTGTTCTATGAATATGTATTTTCAGTCAATCAAGTGCAATTGATCTAAGTTACACAATAATACAGTCAAAGTGTGACACAGGAAATATAACAAGGAAAATGCATTCTAGATGTAATACACTAGGGGAGCTGTTGTGGAGCTACTCAAAGAAGTCAGATGATATGCAGTTTTATAGGGCGGTGTTTTACCAGGTATTGCACAACTTATTATTCTGCTAAGGTAGAATAATATCCCTTAAAGTCTAATTGTTGTGAAATAAATACAGACCCACAGGTCAGTCAGAGATAATTTAGTTGTTTGATGAGGTAACTTGAGATTGGAAAACGCTTGGCAGTTTCAGGCTGCAGCTGAGAAGCACACAGCATTTTAAGATTGCTTTACATCTGTAACAAATTGTGGCATTTGAAATGTGATATCTGGAGTGTAGTGGCTGCACATGCAGTCATATTACCTTCAATATATTAAGATAGACAGATCAATTCAGTTCATAGTAATTAAACATCACATTCCCTGGCCTCTTTTACATACTAAAGAACTTGTTATTCCGATCAGTATGTGAAATGGATCTGAATTCCTGCAATTTTAACGCTTAAGATGAGTTAATATTGGGAAAATAAAAAATGTTTTGGCTCTTGTTTTTAGACTAAATATTATCTTTGTGTTGACATATATGCCAGACATGAGACCTCACCATTGCAGCCAGGTGCACTGTCAGCGGCAAACTGACCGTATAGATGAAGCACCACTGGTACTGCCAGAAACCATATCCACCAGCAGAAAAAACAGAAAAAATTGCATTTATATAGGAGCTTATCATTTCTCTCAGATATGTCTCAAATTGCTTCACATACAAGAAGTTACTTTGAAGTGCAAAACGCATTGAAATGAATGATCTGTTCATCGACTTTTGTTGGTGTTGATTGAGGGAGAAAAGTTGGGCAGGGCATCAGGAGAACTCCTTCTTTGAATAGTGCCATGGGATCTCTAACATCCACCTGTATCATTGAAACAGGCAGGCATGGTCTCAGTTTAATATCTTATCCAAAGAAAGGCACCTCTGTCAATACATACAAACATATAAATTGAAGGGTGAGAAAGAAACTTGCCCCATCCAGCAACCCCCATGATTAACCACCCCTTAACATTCCACTGGAGTGTCAGCCCATATTTTGTGCTTAAATCTTGGAATGGGGTTTGAACCCATAACCTTTTGACACACAGTTGAGAGTGCCACCAACTGAGCCAAGTTGATACTGTAAAAGAGATTGTTTCCACAGATACCTCATGAAGCTGTACCATGGTGTAATAGCTAACCAATAACATCATACTAATCAGGCAGAAAAAATACATCGTGGAATGGCAAGAACACACAGAGAGAAATCTACCTGTCCTGAGAATACAATTTAAATTAGGTACCAGACTTCAGTAGGGATTCAGGGCTTTCTAGAAGGTCCAACTTTACCAATGATTCATTTTTTTCTTGTAAAAAAATCTCTTAACACTTTCTTCAGGTAACACATCACCACTACAACAAGTAATTACATATTGTATTGTGCATTACATTATTTTATGCAAACTTGAAGTAGCTGCGCTGTCAATACTACAAAAACCACTTTGATCCAAAACAATACAAGATAGTTTTCCTCAGTTTTGCTCTATTGAACCTCTCATTCCCAATGTATTTTGCTTTCATGCACAGCTCCTTTGCTCACAAATCTCTAACAGAATCTTTATCTGAACTAGCGCTGCGGTGAATAAATCTTGACGGTATGACACTCCACATCTTTAATTCCTTACACGGGTCATACACCATTTGTTTATTAAATCTCACTCTCAATGTGGCACCCGTCTGTAAAATTTATTTGACATCTGTAGATCATGAATGATGGCTCTCTTTCCACAGCACAACCATGTCAATTTCCCCAGTTACTGTCCTTCATGCGAGAGCTTGACTACCATCTCAATGAACAGCATTTCACATGAGGAGGCATTTGTCAAGATTTTTTTGCCTCTAACCTAGCTTATAGAATAGTAATGTTAGCATATGATGTATTAAGGGAGTACATAGCATGAGCACATAACGCGCCAGTGTGCATAACATGTATAATGAGTACACAGCACATATCTCAATGCCTATGTTGTCAAAAATGTACTGCTATTGCGGAACGGAAGAGAATTACGGTCGGCCAAGAACACTTCATTAACATTATTTAAGTTTTAAGAGTTGGTGCAGTACTCTTTTAAGTGTCACCATACTTTGAAAGTGTAGAATTCACTGACCAAAATAATGAGTTTGAAAGCAGGAAATATATTCTCCTCCACTTTTTTTTATTTTCAAAGCAAAAATATTTCAGGGAGGTCTGATTGAAGCAGAAACAACTTAAAATCAATATGCATTTGCAGCAAGTATTGACATTAAGGTAATTTCATTAGAGTAATTATAAAAGTTAGTTTCTAACTGAACTGGATGATCATTATTTGTTTTATTTAAAGATACTAGCATTACTCACACTTGGATGTGGAATGTGGTTGTGATACTTATCTACTATCCTCATCAGTCCAGATAACTTATAAAGTCATAAGGGCAATCAGAATGCAGTTGCAAGTGCTTGTAAATTTCAGGTGCTTGGTCAATGATTGACACTTTTAAGATTATTTTGCATCCATAACATCTGTTATAAGATGTAGGGTGTGCTATATCCTTTCAAAATCAGTAATCTATAAAAAAATTGTACATCTGTGCATATTTCATGCCCTTGTCTGATTACGCCTCTGTGAAGCGCCTTGCGACCTTTTCCAACTTAAAAGCGTTATTTCAATGCAAGCTATGTCCACATTTATAATGGAAAGACCTATGTAAATCTGTAATTACACCCTCTGCACAGTGCAGATGCTGCATTATGGTGAAGTCAATCAAAGTTAAATTACGCTTTGGTGAGGGAAGGTTGCAAATTTAAAGATTATTGTAAATTTTAGGCCAAAGATCACAAACAAGGATGAAATACCTGGCTTTCTCCCTTTTTTAAAATACAATTGCAGGCAACAAAAATTCTGACTTCTATGTCAATAGGATATTTCCTGTTGATGGGAGAGTTTCTCTGTACATTGCAAATGATTGCTTTTTTAAAATATATTTTTGAAGTGTGGCACAGGAATTTACATATAGATAGGTGCGATGAACAAAACGTGTGCTAAAATATATGTATCACCACATTAACAGTGCAGAATGGGAGTATTTGATTGCAGGGGGGCGATTTTATTAATGGGGGCTCGTTGGAGGCGGGACTGCTGCTTGGCGGGTCGATGTCCCGCCTCCATCGATTTGTGGCCAACCCACGCTATTTTCCCTTGATTGACCTTGTTAAGCCCGCCCAGCGGGCTTAGCAGGCCAATTAAGGGAAAGCCGGTTGCAGAGAACGTCAACGTATGACGTTTCATCTGTCATCTGCAACACGGAGGTCCGAGACTCTTCGCATACAGACCGACTGAAGCCTGCAGGAAGAAACAAAGGTTAGTACACTTTTAAAAACACTTTGCACTTACCTCAGATACTCACCTCTACACTCTTGCACCTATCACTTACCTTCACACCACACTTTTGCAACCCCCCCCCCCGACCCCCGCAGACCCACTACTCGCCTCACTGAGCTGGCGTGTTTTGGAGCCTTCGGGAAGCCCACACTTGTGAGCGCAAAAAGGGGATAATCCTATTTTCTGCCTGTTAACTACCTGTTAACAGGCAGTTAATAGGCTTTAATCCCTTCCCGCCTGCAAGGAGACGGGACCCGGCGCGCGACGGCTACCCGCCTCCTAGGAAGATGGCATGGAGGCGGGTTGGGGGTGGGTTGGGCACCTGCCCCCAAATTCTGCCATTTTCCCAGCAGTCCCGCCTCCATACCCGCCTCCCCAGGGCTGGCAAAATCGCCCCCCAGGCTTCCCATCAAGTTGGATCTATCTTTATCCCAATTATTGTTACAGAAATGTGCCGAGGTTTGCATGGGGTTAGGATCCCAGATCAGCGTTATATCAATGTTTTTGCAGATTCTATTAAATTGCTGATAATTCATCAATTATACCCATGGAAATCTGTGTAATGGGAATGCAAAAAACAAGTGTAATTGATAAAATCTTGGTAGCACACTGAAAATGATTAAATGTTCTATTTATTACATGGATGTTCTTTGAAACAGTGTCTGGAGTGTGTCATCTGCTGGCCAGTAAAATGAAAACTGACTGCAGTGAGACATAACTTATATCTTAATTACAGTTAGCATCGAATTTCTGGTTAGCAAAAATATCAATAACACAAAGTGATAAAAAAAGGATTTTGATATAAATATTTCTGCTCTACTGCTACTCTAAGCTAGCAATTAGCTTTTAACAGAGAGGACGTTAGCACAGGACTTTTTCAGAGAAATACTTTCATTAAGTCATTATATTTATGAATCATTTATCAACATATTATCAATTGTTCATACTTTATCAGTCATTAGTGAATCTTCTGTGGCATTGCTCACTGCAAGTAGATTGAGATCCTATTTT
Source organism: Squalus acanthias (assembly GCA_030390025.1). Classification (NCBI taxonomy): domain Eukaryota; kingdom Metazoa; phylum Chordata; class Chondrichthyes; order Squaliformes; family Squalidae; genus Squalus; species Squalus acanthias. The sequence continues at coordinate 5,479,007 of JASTWF010000031.1, forward strand.
ATGCTTTGCAAAGTACAATACATTATCAGTGCCTTCATGATTGAGTACGTCAAATTGCAATTTTATAAAGAGTATTGAAGAACTTTTGTTTGATATTTTCAGGTTCAAATGCTAAGATAATTTGCATATTTGATGGAAACTGTAAATCGCTGTCTTTGTTTGCCATTAAATGTTTGTCTAACAATGTAGTTCATTTTTTTTTTTAAAAGCCTAAACTACAGAGCAAAATGGGAGAATTGTCCTGGGGTTTAGGAGTGGGGTTTAGGAGTGGGGCGACATTGGGGTGGGTGTGAGGATTCGCGAGAACCAGGAAGGGGGGATTGTGGGATGTAGGGGGAGAGGGAGAGGCAGTTGTGATATTTGAAAGCGCTAGGAAGGGGATACCAGGCTCCGATAGGGGTGTGAGAAGGATGCCAGGGTATAGTAGCGCTTTGAGGTGCTGCGTTGTGGTCCGAAGGGATGGCAACACTGGGAGGAGAGTGCTGGGTTTGGCAGTGGTGGGATAGTGGACTTGGTGTGTGGGACCATTGGAAAGAGGGGGTTGCTAGATATGGGCGAACTGGGAGGAGGATTGCAGGGTGCCACTGACAAAAGCGTGGTGATAAGGGTTTCTCAGGAGCAAGGTTAGCTGTGGGGTAAAAGGCATGAGGGACTAGTGTGGAGGGATTGGAGGAGCGCAAAATGGCAAGAGGTAAAGGTACATGTGTGGTAAGCGAGGGCTAGTTGCAGCGGTGGGGGGGGGGCGGTCCAGGGTGTGTCCGTGGTGAAGGAGGTTCAGTTGCATTGGGGGGACTTCTTAAAAGGGTTTGCCTATCAGTGACTTTGGGAAACCTATATTATTTAACATAGATACTGCTACTGTCTCCACGCCCCACCACCACCTGACTTACAATCCCAGAACAAATGCTGTGCATCATTTCCCGCCCGCCTTGCGTCACTACTGCATGCCCCACCACAACTGGACCCCAATTCCTTACCTCGAGTGTGATGGAATACTCTCCACTTGCCTGGATGAGTGCAGCTCCAACAACACTCAAGAAGCTCAACACCATCCAGGACAAAGCAGCCCGCTTGATTGGCACCTCATCCACCACCTTAAACATTCACTCCCTCCACCACTGGCGTACCGTGGCTGCAGTGTGTACCATCTACAAGATGCACTGCAGCAACTCGGCAAGGCTTCTTCGGCAGCACCTCCCAAACCCGCGACCTCTTCCTAGAAGGACAAGAGCAGCAGGCACATGGGAACACCACCACCTCCAAGTTCCCCTCCAAGTCACACATCCTCCTGACTTAGAAGTATATCGCCGTTCCTTCATCGTCGCTGGGTCAAAATCCTGGAACTCCCTCCCTAACAGCACTGTGGGAGTACCTTCACCACACGGACTGCAGCGGTTCAAGAAGGCGGCTCACCACCATCTTCTCAAGGGCAACTAGGGGATGGGCAATAAATGCTGGCCTTACCAGCGACGCCCTGATCCCATAAACGAATAAAAAAAAAACTCCCAAGACTCCCAGATGCATTTTTAAATGCCACCTTACCAGCTGCTGCCAGGAACCATTTTCCAGTGCTTTTATGATTTTGAAAACACATTTAAAATGCACGGCTTTTGGGATTGCTGGTGGGTGCTTTGTAACTGGAGGCTGGGGGGTAGGGTCTGGTACTGCCGGGGAAGGATCAGGTCACAGTGGAATGGCAATATCAGCTGGAGGAAACAACAAGCATCCTTGGTTGCATGGGACACAGGAGCCATTAGATGTGGCAGCCAGGAGAGGGCAGTCAGCATCGGGCCATCGACTTGATTTTTAGCTGCTCCAAAACAGATGGCGCTGTGGACAATTGCGCCATAGCTCCACCTATCATTGGAAATGCAGCAAAGAGCTTGCAGCAATAAGCAACAGCACCACCTGCCTTGAAGGCCAAGTTTGGAGAACTCAATCCGAGCAAGTAAAATGATTAGGCAAGTATGATCACGACAGAAATTCATGCCAGAAATAGACACGGCAGGAAAGTGTTACAGGAGGTAAGTGCGACACTTAAAGGCTGTGTGTACATATACAAAGCTTTAAATATAGTACATAGATGTATTAATAAACAAATAATTATACATCCCATCCAATTTTCTATCCCACTTCCTGAAGATTGTAACTCATGCTTGGTTTGCAGCTCTACAGATGCCATCAGCCTGCCGATACCTTGCCCAAGTGATTATTCTTCCTGCGTGACAGCGTTAGTGAGCTGCTCAACCTTGAAGGCCACTCAGTCAAGTTCAGTGCTCTACTGTCACCACCTGACGCCCACAAACATGCACTTTCTAGCAGGCAGGAGTCACTGACTAGTGATCAAGAACAAAAAGCCTGGCCGACTTAAACCCTCCCTACACCAAGACAAATTGTAGCAGACCTTCTGACATCCAGATGAAGTGAGCTTACTCAGCACAGACCATGGATGGATCTGAGCCTTTCCTGGTCTCTAGAGGTCTGTACCTTACTGCGTGGTGTGTTTACTCCTGAAGCCACCAGGAGAAATGTATCATTATTATACATTAAATGCTACACATAGAAAATTACTTTGCTCCTCCGTATTTTGTCATGTAATTATTATAAATGCATTCAAAACCATGTTGTTAATAACAGAATTGAAGTATTGTGTACAATGCTCCCTTTAATTTTTGGGGGGTTCATGGCCCCTTTAAGGGGCTGCGGAGCCCATTCAAAATACCGGGCATGCGCGGCTTTTCCTATTTAAAAGCCGGTGAGCCGGCTGCACGGGAGCTGCAGTGCGCTGCGTGGCCGTGCAGCTTAAAGGGAACATTGATTGTGTATATTTTAATTGATAATACCAAGGACAGACACTTAAGTATAGAATAGATATTTCATCAGTTATAAGCTATTTTAATTACTTCGCAAGTATGAGGAAATAATGTGTAATGCATAGTATGACCGTGAGTTTTGATAAATACCTCCACAACTGAGGCCAGGTGTATCTGGTTAACCTCACATGTAAAACTATTTATCCCATTTCACAACTGGCCATGACATATCCTCTCTATAAGACTTGCAATGCTTTATTTAAATTGAGGAGCCAAGGTGAAGGGCCAAGGCCCTTCGTGCTGGGCAGCATCGAGCTTAAAGAGTAGAATAAATCAAGAAGTAACAGTTCACGTTGGATGTTAAAAGCCTGCAGTTCAGGTGGATATAAAAAATTCCATGGCACTATTCAAAAAAAGAGCAGAGAGTTCTCCCAGTGTCCAAACTACCAACATCATTAAATGATTACGTTCATTTGGTGTTTGGGGAAGCTTGCTGTGTGCACATTGGGATACCAAATGTCACTACACTTCAAAAGGTAGAGTTTCATGGATTTTTGGTGTTAGGAAAGAATGAAATAGAGTGTAGGCAATGTGTTGAGTCTTGATTCCAACATGGTGTGGTTGCAGTGAAGAGGAAGAACATGTAGGATTGTGTATTTGGAGCTGAGGGGTATTTTATTTAGAAGTATTACTGTATTTTATGACTCTAGGCTGCAGGTTATGCTTTTATTGCACTAGCTGCTATGGCCATTACCCGTTTGTAGCCTTTATGCAAACTTCACTGCTCTCGTTCATCTGGTGTTTTCTCTTGGCGTCAAGTGTCAGCTTGGCTCCGTTGTGGCACTCTTTCCTCTGAGTGAAAAGGTTGTGGGTTCAAGCCCCTCTCTACTGCCTTGAACACATACGCCCTGATTTTAACTCGGGGTGGGAGTCGGGCGGGCGTTTCTCGAGGCAGGCGGCAAACTGTCCCGACCTCGGCAGCATGAGGCCCGGGAGATTTTGACTCCCGGGCTTTATCTGTATAACCTCAGTCAGTCTCCTGCCCGAAACCGGTGGGAAGTAGCAGTTGGCCGGCGGGAGGCAGCTGCTGGAGTCCGAAGGAGGGGCCCCAGCACTCAGGTAAGTCACCCGGGAGGGGCCTTACGATCCGGGAAGGAGGGGGGAAGCCCGGGGCAGGGGAGGCCTAAAATTTCTTTGTGGGGCCCTGATGAGCATTCCTGCTCCTCCTGTTCCTGCAAGGAAAGTCACTAAAAGTAAAACCGCTTACCTTTTTGGGCCTCTTCTGGCCCCGGCTCCTCTTCCTACTAGGTTGGCCTGGCCTCTGGTTCCAATAGCAGTCGGGTCCCGATGGTGTCATCAGAGCCTGATCTGCATATTTCAAGAAGGACCCCGACGGTTTCCAGTGGGTGTCCCTCCCGCCTGCTCAGAAGAGCAAGTTAAAATCGGAAATTTTGGGAAGAGAGCAGGACCTCAGTGGGTTAGACCCCCGGCTGATTTTAACTGCCCGCCCGCCAGCGTTCCCTCTAAGCTGCGTAGCTCTCTGCCAGTCCCGTGCAACCCGGGACTGGCTTCTTCAATGTTAAATTTCGAGAAACTGTGAATGGGCCACACAGCCCTTAAAGGGGCCGCACCCCCCCAAAAAAAATTAGGGGGAACATTGCTGCCCGCTCGTTTTCCGCCAGGCAGGTAGGGTTAAAATTGCCCCAATAATTGAGACTGACACTTCAGTGCAGTACTGACACAGTGCTGCATTGTTAGTGGTGCCATCTTTTAGATGAGATGTTATTAAACCAAGGCCACGTTTGCTTGTTCAGGTAGATATAAGATTCCATGGCACTATTCAAAAAAAAGCAGGAAGTTCTCCCAGGGTCCAACATACCTACATCTACCAACACCATCACAAGCAGATTATATGTTCATTTGGTGTTTGTGAAAACTCTCTGAGTTCACATTGCCATAACAACTGTCATCACACTTCGAAGGTAATCCGCTGTAAACCACTTTGAGATGACCTGAGGATGTGCTAAAAGTGCTGTTTAGATGCAAGTTCTTTCTTTATCTGCTTTCCCCTCCTGCTAGCTAAAGTGGTCCTGCCTGATTTGCACTCTGTCCCATGCTGAGCCCATCATCATCATCCACCACAACCAGCTTGAGCATACAATAAAACTCTGTCGCGCGGCCCCAGATTCCAGCTGCTCTCTGCTGACTCTTTGCCACTCATTACCTGAGGTCTGGTATTCTGCTTCAGGCTACAAATCCAATTCCCACTGCTTCTGTTCCCCTCACCATCTTAGTGCTGGGAAAATGCACTCTGTCTCCTCATATGCTAAGTCATCATTTTTATGCTGGGTAAAGACGTTTTCTGTTTATTGCAGGGACAGTTGCCATCTTTGTGCTGGATAAATTATTGTTGTTTCCACTTAGGCCGAGTCATCACCTTTATTTCTGGCTTATGCATATGTGCGCTCTATCTGCTTTTCTTACTGAAATGAAACTAATGAATGTATGCAGCCTATACAGGCGTGCAGCCTATAGCCATAAGAATATAAGTGTATTTTCATCTAAAAAGCATATAAATTTAATTCATATTTTTAAAGCCCAAGAAAGCGCAGAAGAAATTACCTGATGATGTATTTTTGTCATGGTGATGTTGTACCAGGGGAAATATCATTTTTATTTCCTCTGATATTTCTACACATGAATGTTGAGTTGTGAAAAGCTCCCGCATTTGTAGGAATATTGGCCATGCAATATTTTCTTTTGATTTTATGGATGTTGTCACCAATCATAAAGAATTTGGAGGGTTAAGTGATAATTCATCATGATGATTGTGTCACCAACAGTACAAATAATAATACAAATAACAATTTATTATATATTAAAATATTGAGTGGTCTCAAGATTCAAAAGGTACTGTGCCTATAGGTGGCTCTGTGAATGGAACGTTACATGACTCGTTGAGTTTAATGGGGCAGCACTTAACGCTGTATCACTACTAAACTCTCAGTAGTGCAAAAGCAAAAAAATCACAGTACTGGGCCCTGGATAAGTGCAAGTGTGTGGAGCCTATTAAATATAGCAGCTTTATAAATTCCGATACTGCTGTTGAAAGGTCAGTGAATGTTTATTGAATACTAATGCCTAGGTAAGCAGTTAACTAAACAACTGCAAAATCTTGTCAGGAAAGTTGCAGGCACATGGATAGTGGTACATTATTTAAAACTGGCTGATAAGATTTGCAGTAAAATGAGAACGCGTTAATGCAGACACCCCTCACCTCGCCTAAATCACCAGCTCTTCACCCGATGCCCAAGTTTGCCGACATCGTTATCACAAACCGCTTTTGAGCAAAGATAGGCCAATCTGCAATGACGCAAGTAATGAACAACCCGATACTCCCCTAACTGCATTGGAAAAACTTCGGTCACCAGACCTTCCAAGTAAAAAATAGCAGACTTCTTGAAAATCCAAACTAGCACATAGCAGGCCATACATTACTACTTGATCCAACCCCCAACCTCCCCACCGAGCAGAGATCAGGTACTGCTGTCCATATCACTAAATACCAAACTTTTAGATGAACCAAACCCCCTCCCCACAATGAGCAGAAAGCAGGAACTTTCCCACCTGAGCCCTGATGATCAGAAATTGGGTTTGGCAGACCCAACCAATTGAACAGACACTGAGACGAATCACTTAGCTTACCAAGATCGGTTGTCACATCCCCCCAACCTCCACTGAGCAGGCATCAGACACCATTTCCCCAACCACCTGAGTATATAGTCCGACCAGCCCCTCCCTATTCCCAAGAAGAGTTCGAGCACCATTTCCCATAACAGACTGACCAGACAGTGTGCTCCCCTCTCGCTAAGAAGAGATTAAGCGTCATTCCTCTGACCCAAATAGCCCCGCCCAAGAAGCAGAGATAGCAGCCAACAACCCCTACTGACCAGAAGCCTCCAGCACCACCTCCATCATACCACCCTTCAAATGAGCAGAAATGGCTGCAACCATTCCCCCTTTTTCTTCCCTTCCCCACCCCCTCCCAGTCCAAATGTGAGAAAATGGATCCAGATCCAGTGCCATGCACTCTTCATTGGGCTCCATTGCCTCCTATCCTCCACCTCCTCCTCCTCCTGCCCATCCCTTTCCTCTTCTCCTTCTCACACTGCTCCAATCCCCGTCCCCCACGCCACTCACCTCTTTTCCCTGCCTATCCTTTGCTCCTCTCCCAACTATATCCTCACCTCTCACCCTCCATCCATCTCCTCCTCTCCTCCTATCTCTTTCCTTCCCCACTCTCCTGAACATCCTCCCCCTTGTAGGTCCAGTTAACCCACCGCTGTCTAACCTGTTTGACCTGAATTATTGGGCTTGGTCTTGACTCCCCATGGGGAACGCCACAGCCGATCAACTAGTGAATATATAATTAGTGTGCTGTAATTCAGTTGAGCAATTCTGGTAATATCATAAACTGGGCAATGTATTATCTTTTTGTTCCTGTATATAATATAGACTAATAAGGTACTGTATTATTTTGTTAAATATATTTTCCAAGTTCTTTAAATAAAGACAGCCCTAAGCACAGTTATACGGGACAGGTAGTGTGCACTAGGTGAAAGTAACATTGGATCAGAAATTGCCTGGGACCATGTGACAAGCAGTAAATTTGAGTTTTTGGGAGCCTGAGTTAAACTGATAAATGATAACCTTGAAATTATGCCATGTAAATATTACCTTAACGCAATCATATTAAGTTCCTCTATCCAAAACTTTAACAGAGATATACACCTGCTTAAACTAAAACAGCAGACAGAGGAATGTCATGCAAATGAGTTAAATATTTGTACATTAATATTTGCCCAGCATAATTTAAGACCACATTGGATTGTTATATAGAATACACCAGTGATGGTTAGTGTTGCAAAAAAACAAAATCTCCACAAATTATGAATTATTTTATGCAAGTAAAAATGAAATACAAATGGTGAAATTTCTGTCTATTTTATTTTACCTTTGAAAAAACACTGGGATGAATTTTCCTGGACCCCCAGCACACTTCAGGAGCACTGCACCTGTCCAAGCTCATCTCTATCTGAATTTGGTGGGCCGAGTCATTTCCATGGCCCAGTCACACACTTGGCACAGGCCCGCTCCATGGCCAGGCCTAACACCTGGGGTGGAGCAGAAATATTCACTGCTGCTGTCGGCTTGAGAGGCCTTCAAGAGTAGCAACACCTGCCATAGTTGGGGCCTTGTGGCTGCTGCCCATCAACAGCAACAAGAGGACTCCAGTAGATCCCTGGCCTGAGTCCCTAGACACAACAGAAGGGTCTTACCGGCAGGGCTGTTACCAGACACTCTCCAATCAGAGAGCAACCTGGGGGCATGGCTCCCATTCCCTCCTATCCCAGAAAAAGCTCTGGAAATCCTCGGCCTACATAAAGAAGACAGAGGCCCAACATCATGTGTCTTCGTCGCATTTCCTGTCACTTAGTGCCCAGTGAAAAAGCATTCCATGCGCGCTAGTGACGGAAAAATTAGTCCCAGTGTCATTATGACTGGGGAGGAAGAACAACTTAACAGTTCTGCATTATTTTTTGTCACAATTATAAACTTTCCAACCAGAGGGGAATTTTATGTGAGTGAAGACTCAAATAAGAGCTAAAGGTGAAAGCTACCTGAATTTGCTGGGGATTCAGGGCTAATATAGGTTCCCCGAAGTTTAAAAAAAATCTTTTAACATTTATTTTGTTTGATACTAAATATACCAGCAAATTAAGTAATGGTGTTAGTCAGTCTAGCTATCTATCTGTCTTGTGCCTGTGCATCTGTTGTATTGTACGATTGTAATGAGCCTCTAGCATTGCTTCTTGGTCCATGTGCATCAATCAGATCCTAATATTAGTCCATGCACCTTGCACCAATCAGATCATTTGAAAATAAATGCTGATCTTTTTTCAGCCAGCATTATATTTTCTCATCCAGTTTAGTACATCATTAATACATGCAAAATTCTGTCATTCACTAAAAATGTTCTAACTTCCCCTGCCCCTTTCCAATCCAAGTCAAAGTCCTTGACCCCACATCTTTCCACATCCCTGTACTCCAAGGCCTGCTCAAATTTCATCCCAACATTTTTCAGGCCCAAAGTGAAGAACACACAAACATGTGCAAACACAGCAGACCAAATGCATGTGCATGCTGATGATTCCACCGCTCCTTATCCTCTGATGCTGACTCAGCTGCTCCACACTCTCTTCAACACTCTTGCTTAGTGCAGACTCTTGCCACTCCCTACTCATTTCCTCCGACACTTCTGGTCTAAGGAAGAGAGCAACAGAGATAGAAAAACAGAAAGAGAGAGGGTAACATGGACAGATTAATGGGGAAAATACAGAGAAAAAGTGTTAGATAAATTGAGACTGAGGCAGAAAAAAAAAGAGTAACAGGTACACATTACAAGAGTTACAGAAGGGTTGAGTGCAATAGAGATAAAAGCAGTGAACCAAATATACATGGGAAACCATATAACAGCTTCTCCGGTGATCTCCAAACTTCCTGACATGGATATGCATATTAGGTGCATGCAAAATAGACACATGGAGCCACAGGGGCAAAGCACTGTCCTCTGTTACCCAAATAATCACAACCCAGAAAGCACAAAGCAATCCAGAAGCAGCACCCGCAGAACCAGTCCAAATTCAGCCTTGGTAGCCTATTGAGTGCACCCAGTTTCCAACTCATCCCCAATGGATAAAGTCAGCAACAACTGCTACAAAACAAAGATGTAGCATCAGCTCAATAAACGTAATATGTGTAGAACCCAACACTCCACACCTCAAAACTACTTAGGAGCATTGCTACATTAAAAAGCATAGGTGATGGTTTAGAAATGTGGATGCCACCTTTAAAATAAGGGTGAGTTGGAAGTTGGAAATTATGTCATGTGTGACCACATTTTAAAAAAACCACTATCATATGCTTTAACATAAATTATGTAACGACATCCAAGTGTTTGGTGAACAAAAATAGTTTGCAAAACGCTTTTTGACAAAGGTTCCAATGTGTATTTGTTCCAACATATGCTAGGAAGCCACTTGTTCAGATTCTGGTGTGATAGTTCAACGTAATAAAATTGTTTATAATTTCACGATAGTAAATTATCACATGAGTGAATATTCCAATTTAGGGAACGAATGCAATGTAATTTTGCTGAAAACAACATTGTCTTTTAGCCCACAACCCTAGCCTATGATTTAACACACACAACCTGCATACGTGGAAGCCCAGGCACACTCCCCCACCCACCTAGGCAATGCACCGCCCAAATACACTTCAATCTGCAAAATCGCCCCACCCCCAACCCCCACTAATTGGTTCCACGCATTTGATTGACAGCGCTTGGAATCCAAACTCAGGCGGCAATTGCTCAGAAGCGGTGCCAATCATTGCCCACGAAACTTGTCTGCCTCCCTCCTCCCTGTGCAATCAGCGCGCCTGCGCTGACTTCTCGGCCCCCCCCACTTGACGTCTCAAAGTGCCCGCCCTTTACGCCCGTCTATTGGGTCATCCCGGGTGATTGACAGCCAGCCGGTGCGGGAGTCTCTAAGCGTTCATAGGTGGTGAGGCGTGGCAATCACAGAGATCGGACGATTATTGGCCAGTTGGCGGTGTTAATCATAGTGATCGAGGCAGACAAGCGCCCTAAGTCCCTCCCCCCTCCGCTAGCCTGGAGACCAAAGACACAGAGAGAGAGAAAAAATATTGGTTTGGACCGAAAGGGGTTGGTTTCATTTGATTTAATTCTTTGTTTGAAAGGAGAAGAAAACGGAGGGAGGAGGAGGTGGAAAAAAAAAATATTATTTTCCGAATTTAAAATTATTCCAAATTAATTTATTTTTTCCATTTTTTATGTAAAAAAAATTATAAAAAGAGAAGGAAAGTGTTTTGAAGAAGGGAAAGGCAGCGAAGGACAATGAAGAGGCGCAATGCTGATTGCAGCAAGATCAGGAGGCCGTTAAAACGGAACAGAATCACCGAGGGGATATACGGCAGGTAAAAACAAAAACTAAAAATGCAAACCTTCAACATCTTAAAACGTTTAAAAAAAACAAAACCCCCCCAAAAAAATCGTTCGGCCTGAGGGAAGCGTCTGAGGCGCTCGCTGGGTGTGTGTGTGTGTGTCTTCTGGAACTGGTTGGACTAGGCCGCGTAGAAGCCTGGGACTCGCGTAAGAGAGAGAGGAAAAATAATTAGAAGCAGCATATTTTTTTGGTTGGGGGGGGGGGGATGTTCTAGAAACCTGCTTCCCCCCTTTATTTTTTTTACAAAGAAAAATTATTATATGAAGGATTTGAGGATTTTAAACGAAAGTGTTCGTTTCGTGTGTTACTGTTTGGTGCTGTTTCTAATGACATTGTAATAAAAAGCAGAGTGAGGTGCAGCGAAGGCTGCTGCTCTGTGAGACACTCCAGTGAGAGCTGTCATAATATGGTCTCTGACTGCCTGCCTGCCAGGGCTTCAGGTAAAGTTCTAACCAGACTCTGCTGAACTGGAATATGAAGTATTTTTGAAGTTTTTATATATATATATTTTTTGTTGGTGTTGGAAATTACTGTGCTCAATTTTGGAAAAACTATATTCCGTATTACTACTTTTTTTAAAGTAGTATCTAGAATGGGTACAAACTATTGTGGAATGGTGATAATCATGTTTTTCTTTGTTAGTTATTCTAGTGGACAAGGTTTAGTATGATTTCCCAAGAACCAATTTTGCTCCCCTCCCCCCTCCCCCCCCACCTATTCTTTCTCCCCAGTTTTACTTATACAGTCACTTTCTCCAGGGCCAAGTTAGATTATCTTTAATATAGTTTTATACAGGGAAGACCCGTGTCATTGGTTATAGTTATCAGTGTTGTTGAATACCATAACTTTCTGGAATTTTAATCTCTTGTCTATGTAAAGGTATTTTGTTTTACTTACTTCAGATCTGTCTTCATTTTCCTTTTAAGGTGTTGCAAAATGGAAATTGTACCATGAAATGTATTTACTCTCTCTGTCTGTCTCTTCCCCCCCCCCCCCCATTATATTTTGCTATGTTTAATCTAATAATCTTACTATAATTAGCTATGAGTGTTTTCAACTGCCACATTAATTATTACTTTGACTGGGATATTATTTTAAATGTAATGTAAAATTGAAGTTACCCGGCAATGTTAGGAATGAGAAATCCTGATTCTTTAGCTTTTGATATATTAAAATGATTATTTAAAATCAAACATATTTGTACCTGACACAATTACAATGCTCCAAGTCTGCATTATTGGACTTAAATAATTCACAGCCAATGAAGTACTTTTGAAATATAGTCACTGTTGAAATATAGGAAAACGTGGCAACCAATTTGTACACAGCATGGTCCCACTAACAGCAATTAAGTAAATAACCAGATAATGTGTTTTTTTTTTAGTGGCATTGGTTGAGGGATATTTTTTGGCCTGAACACCAGGTGAACTCCCCTGTTCTTCAAATAATGCCACAGGATCTTTTATGTAGACTTGAGAGGGCATACAGGACCTCTGTTTCACACCTCATCGGAAAGATGGCACTTCTGATAGTATAGCACTCCCTCAGTACTGCACTGGAGTGTCAGCCTAGATTATGTACTCGAGTCTCTAGAGTGGGACTTGAACCCGCAGCCTTCTGACTCGGGCGAGATTGCTACCACCGGACAGGGTGACACCTTGTGTCCTTGAAACTCTGACCTGCATTCTTGAGGTAAGAGTTGAGAGATTGTTGTCAACAGACAAGATCTTCAACTGATACCTTTTTAATTGTATTTTTTTGCAGTTCTTAAATATTTACACTACACATGTGGATGCTAATAGTTAAACCTTTAAAAGTCTCTGAGTGGATTCTTTGAACAGCAGATTGGCGATTAGTGTACAGTTGTTGAAAGTGTAGGCTAATGGTACTGACACCATCGAAGTAAAATTTGATCCCAATTGGAAGTAACGTTATTCACATTTTGTTATTGAGAAGCAAGTTTTATTCAGAAGCAATTAGAAACTGCAGCAATGTATTGATGTGGGGCAGAGAAAGTTATAGTTCATGCTTCCTTTAGTGTCCCATTTCAGTGTTTGAAAATAACCCAGTGCAAGTCTAGATAAAGAAGGCTGAAGTTTGATGATCTGTAATTCAGTTAGATCCAAAGTGGTTAAAGCTAGAAGTTGACAGTTTGCATAGCTTTCCCATGTACGTGGCAGCCTAGCCCACTACATGATTAGCGTTCTGCAAATTGGGATAAAAATGTTATCTCAGACTAGTATCAGAAAAATGGAGCCAGCTCTTCAGTTGCCCCTTCCCTTCCTGTACCTGAACTATAAAAGACCATTTTTACACTGCAATTTACAGTTCGGATGTCAAGCCATCGGGTGCTGGGAGGCTTGAGTTTGATGACAGCTGACATTGCTGCTGGGAGCCCCTATTGACACACCACCTTTAGTGCTCTACTATGCTAAAGTTAGTGTGTGGAAAGCATCAGCAGTAAACTTGTGGGACCCTGATGATTTATTTCACTGGCACTAATGCCTTTAGTAGGTTTGACCAAAATACTTCTGTGGTGGCAGTAATGTATAATACTGCTTGGATTATTCTTGTGTTTGGAATGAATAATGTTTACATAAGATTGATTTACAAGTTGAATGAGAAAGTTGCCGTAAAATAAATATTTTAATAAAGTTTAAAGTTGGGGCTAGCCAAAAGGAAACTTGAATCTAATTTTATATCTGACAAAAAACAAAGATACTGAAAGCTTTTTGGTACTGCACTGACAGCAAAGTGGTTAACTATTTGAAATCTATATTGCTGTACAGTGATTGCACCATGGTGTTATTGTCCACAGTAACACAATGCAATTTGGATAAGTTTTTAAAATTGAAACCCAAAGGCATGCTTTGAATTGCAAATTCACCTGCTAACAGTGTCCACGCCATGTCAAGTATAAAGGTGTTAGTTTGTCATTTTTCATTGCAACAGTTGTTAGTTGGGGTTCTTATTTGAGGTATTTAAAGATTGTAGTCAGTCACTGGCATGCCATGACATTGAGACACATATCTGAGACCCCCACGTAGGGAGACGGTTAAGGTCATTTTACTGTTTCGTCATTGTCGATTTGTGAAAGCGTGTACATAAAGAAAAGAAAATAATTTATTCCATCCAATTTATATTCTGTAATTCAGCGCCAGTACAGGTCATTTTCATTTTCCTCCTGTCATGGCACAGAGTTCATATCATTGCACTCTATTGAATCTTGGGTGATAGTTAGCCTTTTTCAACTTCCGTGTAAACATATGTTGAAACTTTTAACTTGTTAACCTCAAGCTGGAACGAATTTACATCAGTTAAGCTTCTGACCTGTAATTTGGTGCATACTATTCATTATACTGTAAATTTTATAGAGGAATGCATGAAAAAAGCCTGGCCTATAGGCTGCTGTTTGGTTTACTCGACATGCAAAATAGAATAGTTAACTCCCGCTTGTTCGGTCCATAGAAACATGTCGGGACAGATGTGCTAGTGAGGTGCCTTTTTCCTGCCTGTAGTGCAAGCTGTCAGGAAAAAAATGAATTTAAACATATTGGGCCAGATCTTGCTGGAAAAAAACCATGTATTAACGACACTCTCAGTTATTAATGCACAAATCGGCCAGCAAGTTCAGGGGATTAAGAGATACGGCATGAGTTGCGAATTTCCAGAACTTGCTGGTCGATTTACGTCGCTCCACTGTTTGCTTTGCACAAACGGCATCTCACCCTTAGCCTCCCCGTTATTTATAAAAACTTGCTGGATGTGCACATTAATTTCCCATTAAACTCACCGCAGAAAGTTAGGGCTGGAACTTGGCATAAGTACTTTATTAACAACGTGATAATTGTTAATGCAGTGCCAATCAACCTCTCTGGCCTAGAAAGGGAACAATTTTGAACTGTTCAATCTCATTCCTGCATGTAGTAAATTGTTGTTGGAGATTTTAAAAATGTTAAATTTTTACATTTTTTTCTTTCCTATCTCTCTCTCTCTTGCTTAATCCAGTCTTTCTTTCCCTCTATTTCTCTTTCCATACCTGATTTGACTCTAATTCACCTGCTGCAATTCACCCTCCTTCTGTCGTTCCTCTGGTTCTTTCACAATCCTTAAATCTCATTGGTTAAGGAGCTAGACCATTGGTTCCTCCGTTCACTCAGGTTCCAGATGCCTCATTGCCCTCGCCATGCTGTTATCAAGATACGGTGCGAAACATTTTTGAGCTGAAGGGTGCAGGAGAAAGCCTAACTAACAGCGTACACCGCGAGATGCCCCGCTCCAGCAAGATCTGGCCCATAGATGCAGTTTTCCCACAGTAGCATGGTTGCAAGGTGATGGGCCTAGCATCGGAGGTGTAGCGCAGGTTTTGCTTTTGTTCTCTTTTTTAAAACAAGTCAGTCTTTGTACAAGGTAAAAGCTTTATAATGTTAAACCTTCCATCAACACTTTTATTTTCTATAATATACCTGTTAAGAATCTAATTTTTTCAAATCTGGCAGGGAATGGAAAATTAACTTAATGCCGGTTTTAACAAAGTCTTGATTTTTATTCTTGTTTACTTGTATGCTATATTTTCTGTTTTGTATGAAGTTTATCGGTAAACAAGAAGCTTGCAAGTGACTCTTGATCCCTCTCTGAATTCTGTTTGTGTAAGCTTCTCGCATTAGACATTTTTATCTATCCATATTGTAATGGCAGCTGGGGCGAGAATAACAATCATAATTGATTGTTAAAAGAACCAGAGGAGAGATGAGGAGGAATTCTTTTACGCAGCAAATTGTTTTGAGCTGGAATGCGGTGCCTGAATGGGTGGTGGAAGCAGATTCAATGGTAACTTTTAAAGGCAATTGGATATACTTAAAGGAAAAAATTGCAGGGCTATGGGGCAAGAGCAGGGAGTGGAACTAATTGGATAGCTCTTTCAAAGAGGCACGATGGGCCGAATGGCCTCCTTCTGTGCTGTAAGATTGTGTGATTTTATGATAATGGAACGATTCTGTTTTGTGTGTGTATTTCTGAGGAGGTGTAACTGGCAATTTCTACTACCTTTTCTTTCAAATAAGGAGAATTTTTAAGAAGCTCCAGATGCTCCGCTGTTTACTTTTATGTGTTGCCATATGTACTAAATACTGAGGAGGAGCAATAAGATTAAATTAGTTGCACCAGCAATATTGTTTCTTACTTGCAGGTATATTTATTTGTGCCATTTTCCATTTAACCTGGGGATCCAAAATTAGTACTCTGACAATTTGATCACCAATGCTGAGATGCACACATTAACTTAGTAGCTGTTGTCTTGTCATATCAGTTGTTGCTGCTCTCTGTATACTGTGTAAAATAGAATTAAAATGTTGCTTCCTATCCTACTTTTAAAATGCATTTTGGTTTTCTGGTTGTCTATATTTTATTTTGTATTTCTTGTGTGGAGTTGAGTCTTGAAACCAATTTGTTTTTAATATGTATTTGGCACAATAGAATGATAAAGTAAAACCAAAGCAAAATACTGCGGATGCTGGAAAGCTGAAATAAAAACAGAAAATGCTGGAAATACTCAGCAGGTCAGGCAACATCTGTAGAGAGAGAAACAGTTAACATTTCAGGTTGATGGCCTTTCATCAGAACGGAGTTCTTTTGATATTTTGTGATGTGCTTGTATGACTCTTGACAGCAATGCAAGTTGCTCCCACTACTACCACTCACAGGCCTATAACCAACAGTCGTTCACCATCGTTTATAGAACTCCGTATGTTCTCTCCAGGCACCACCCAAGTTTGGAAGAACAGAATCTTTAACTACGCTGTCAATATTTTTCATGGTTCAAGTAGACATATTACAAAATATCACATTGTGCGTTACAGAATTCGTAATAACCCCACTGCTTTATTGGAGCCTTTATTGCTTATTGTACTTCATGTACATTAAGCAGCTACTTGCAGAACTTAACAAGAGAATGATCTAGTGACCTTGTGACAGTGATAAAAATAAGTTCTTTTAGCATTCATGAGGGCATGGTTTTATAAGGTACATTGTATTATTTACTGTGTTGTCACTAAGTGTATTTAGTTTATTGATAGCGATTTCCAATGCAAATATCACTTTTAGGACCAATATCCTTTTGATATTTTGTGATGTGCTCTTCTGCAGTCCCCTCCCCATATTTCTATTGTATTTTCTAGAAATAAGCTTCTACTGTATCCTACAGAAATGTATGTTTTAAGATCTTTTGAAAATTGTCCTCCTGGATGTATGGGAATTCTTCACACACAATGCTATGATGTAAGGCCCTATTACTTTAAATTGATTTAAAGAAGCCATTTAGTAAGAACCCCATGGCAAGTGAAGCATTTCTTTTATTCATTTACTCCTGCTTTATTTTTAAAGACTACTTTATCTTCCTCTCATTAAGGGCACTGTAGGTTTAAAATTTCCAAAAGTTAAAGGAAAGTAAAAGATTGTCCCAGCAGCTTGTGTGAACATTTGAAACTGCAGAGGCATTACAAGGATTTTCTGGCTTGTAAATAGTTATTGAAAGTGCCACCCTTGCAAACCCAATGTAACTTTTATGGTATTTTTTTGAACCGTTTCAGAGATGGCATCCACATCTGAAAAGTTTAATTGAACATATTATCATCCTTTCTTGGTCTAGTGGAGTGAGTGGGTGACCTGCTACGGACGCTTCCGTTGCAACCGAACTCTGAACTTCGGGGTGGAATACACAAAGCTGTGAGGGAAGAGGGACGCGAGCCCAGCCGGCCAGCTCAGCTGAATTGCACCCCAATATTCTGCTTTACAAATGGCAATACAAAGCCTAATGTGCAGTTTATTCTTTGAATACTAGTATTCTCCTCAGAGGCCAACTGTTAGAAAATATTGTGATTCTTTTTAAATTGACATCAGCACTTACTGCTTTTAAAATCTCAGTGCCAGCAGCCCTTTATATTCTTTTCTGACTTTTCTCCTCTTACCCTCTCTTCTGAAGGTGAATCTCTCTAGTACCTCACGAGGTAGTTTTTCATTTGTGAGCCTAGTGAGTGTTAGTGGACATTTCAATTATGGGAGGTATTACAGCTGACCCAATCCTGTCTCCACCATTAAATCCAACCATCCCATCACTGTAGATGCCAGTGTCCAACCAATTCAGTTCACTCCATGTGACTTTTAAGAGGCGGTTGAGTGACTGTACACAACAATGGCGACGGGCCCTAACAACATCACGGCTGTACTGTGAAGATCTGTGCACCAGATCTAGCTGCCTCCCAGTCAAGTTATTCCACTGCAATTATGGCACTGGTATCTGACAATGTCCCATCTACAAAAAAAGCAAGGTAGGTCTAAACTGGCCAATTACTGCCGTATCAGTCTCTTCCCAATCATCAGCAGAATTATGGGAGGAGCCATCAACAATACCATCAGGATACCTACTCGCCAGTACCTGGTTGGTTATGCCCAGTTCAGGTTCCGCTAGGACCACTCTGCTCCAAACCTTGTCACAGCCTTGATTTGAAGAATGGACACAAGCTGAATGCTCGAGGAGAGGCATCAAGGTAGTATTTGATTATGCAACCAAGGAGCTTTAGCAAAGCTGAGATCAAGGGGGAAAATCCTCCAGTCACTGGAGTCATACCTGACACACAGGAAGATTGCTGCGGTTGTTGCTGGTCAAGCCTTGCAGCCCCAGATCATCACTGTTGGATTTCCTTAGGGCAGTGTCCTTGAACCAACCATCTTCAGCTCCTTCATCAATGACTTTCCCTTCTTTATAGGATCAGAAGTGGGGCTGTTTGCAGACGATTCTAATGTTTGGCTCTATTTACAACTCTTCCGATAATTAAGTAAGCCATCCCAGCTTGCATCAGAATCTGGTCGACATCCAAGGACCGGAGAGTGACAGGTAATTTTTGCGGCACGTAAGTGCCTAGCAATGGCTTTCTCCTATAAGAAAAGGTCCAATAACCTCCCCCTGATCTTTAATGGCCCCTCCATTGCCAAGCCCCCTCACCAGCAGCATCCTGGATGGAGGGGGCGGTCATCATTGCCCAGAAGCTGAACTGGACCAGCCATATCAACATTGTGGCCACAAGAGCAGGGAGATTGAGTACTATGAGTGGCTCCCCTGTGGCATCTCTACCATTTACAAGACTTAAGTCAGAAGTGTGACAGCATACTTAGCACTCACCTGGATGAATACAGCTGCAACAATATTTAATAAGCTTGACACCATCTAGGACACAGCAGTCTGCTTGATCATTGCCCTGGCATTGAACTCAATATCCACCACCTCTACCACTGCTTCACAGTGGCTACTGTGCCTACTATCTACAGGATGCACTGAACAGTTCACTTAAACAGCACCTCCCCACCCTCATCCTCTATCACCAAGAAGGACAATAGCAGTAAAATCTTGAACACCATCCCAAGTTGGACATAAATCGCTATTCCTTCATTGCTGTTGGATCAAAATCCTGGAATTACTTTCTTAAGACCATTGTGGGAGCACCATCAGCACAAGGACTCCAGTGGTTCAAAGATAAAGCACATCAGAACAAGAAGGATGGGCAATAAATGTGGCTTTGCCAGTGTCGCCCACCTCCCAAGAACAAGAAACTATTCCCGACGGGTAAAAGGGGGTGGGTGGATGGATCATGTGTTAATTATCACGAACATCAAATATTTCTGTGTTTTTTTCCCCTTTTTGTTCGCTTGGGGAATGCTAAATACACATTGTAGGTCATGGGTATAATAGACATTTATTTAAAAAGTGGGAAAAAGGGATTTTCTGACAGCTGCAATTTTTCAGAACTGCATGGTGGGCCTATTAGCATGGGTAAGTGTTCTACTGTACTTGCAATTTGAGCTGTAAATTGTAACAACGCATTATTATGTGACTCGTGCAATTCAAAGTTTTCCTTGACTTTGTTTCTATACAACCGAACATTGCCTCTCTCCCTCTTCTTTCAAATGCAAAGTGCATAAACCTTCAAAGATCAGGAAAGGGCTTGTTACAATCCCGTTACAACCATATAAGCTAGCCATCTCCCCAAAAAAATTGCTTAAAAAGTGAGAGGAGGTAGAGAAAGCTGTTCCTCTCCATCCCCCTCGCAAAAAATGCTATTGCTGCCTCTTTATATTTTCAAAAGTTCTTTACTGTTCCAAATGAAATGGCCTCGAGCTCCTTTCTCTAATCTCATACTTCCCTTTTGACATTCATAAGTTAACTCTGCTCTGTAATCCTTTGATTGCGAAGATGGCAGGTTGAGAGCTATTCATTTGTTAATGACTCGCTCATGGCTGTGTAGTCAAATCCATCAAACATAAGCCTGCCCTCAGTGTATGCAAACAAGCACTCTGTTTTGAGCATTTGGTTTTGTTGCTCCTAATACTGTTCCCGCAGCAACTTTTTTTTCATACTGTTGACCATGCAGTATTTCAAGTTGTTCCCAATTTGTGAGTATTAAATATCATCTTAGTCTACTGCAGGCATATCCTAGTTCCATTGCCAGGTTGCATTTCAATGCATTCTCAAAGCAAGATCTGTCCAATGCACAAATGCTTAGCTCGCTGTACAGAACTTGCTTGGAGGTGTTGTCATCTATCCAATCATGTCCTGTCCATAAGCTGATCAATGCTTTTATTAGTATTACTTTGTGATGGATGTTTGTCCACATTTTAAAACCTTGCAATTGATAAAGTTGTCCTGTCATTTGATTTGCACAAGGTGGTACAGCTGAAAATTGTCCACCTCTTTGATGTGACGTGGCAGCAGTCGTAGGACCGGTTTCACAGCCATAAAGAGTTGAGATTACAGCTGTCTGGTAGACTTTTGAGTTTAGTTCTTTCAGTCCGCCAGGCGTTCACTGTCTAAACCTGTAATTCTCCACTGCTGTGGCAAATCCATCCGCAATCAGTTGTAGATTTTCTTGGGTGTAGCTTCAAGTGTATAATCATCAATAGCCAGAAGCTTGTTAATGAGCACCTCGCTGACTTTGCCTTAATTGCACATTCTGATCAAGTTGAATAGCTTGCTTGATGTAGGAAATCTGGTGCGCACACCTGTATCCTGAACTTTGTAATATCAGTCAGTGCTGCAGAGAAGAAACCAAAGAGGCTTTGTGCAAACTGTGTCTGTTCCATTGGTCAACAATTAGTCTGAACTGTCCTGCGCAAGTTGTTGTGACATGATTTCTTCATCATTGAATTAAGATCAACAAAGGTGTTCATGTGTATTCCCTGGCTTTTCACGGTGATGTATTGCTGTCTCTGCATAGTTATCAATGTGAGAAGTCGCACAACACCAGGTTATAGTCCAACAGCTTTATTTGAAATCACAAGCTTTCGGAGCCCTGCTCCTTCGTCAGGTCACCTGACGAAGGAGCAGCGCTCCGAAAGCTTGTGATTTCAAATAAAGCTGTTGGACTATAACCTGGTGTTGTGCGACTTCTCACATTTGTCCACCCCAGTCCAACACTGGCATCTCCACATCATAGTTATTATCAAACCAATCCCAATACCTTTTTTGATTAAAGTCCACGATGTCTTCTACAGCTTAGTAAAGAGTGTTGCATTAAATGACCCACTCAGCCTCAACATCAGTTTCCTTTTCTGGTGTCTTTTTAGGTAGTTTATTACTGCAGTGATCTTGTTGCATAGCTTAATTTTGGTGTTTGGATCTTTGAGACACTGATGTCAAGCCATTTAGTTGGTTTAGATTTTGCATTTTATTGGAGAACTTGGGCCTAATTCTGTGATATTCAGGCCAACATGGATTGCTTTAA
The DNA here is from genome assembly GCA_030390025.1 of Squalus acanthias. NCBI lineage: Eukaryota > Metazoa > Chordata > Chondrichthyes > Squaliformes > Squalidae > Squalus > Squalus acanthias. The sequence continues at coordinate 5,500,679 of JASTWF010000031.1, forward strand.
TGATTTTTTGATAGCCTGTGCATCTTGCTGAACTATTACATAGTCAATAAGATGCCAATGTTTTAAGGATGAATATAATCATAGCACCCATTACTGGACAGATTATTGAAAGGTTGTGCTTGTTATGACACATTTGTATTCTAGATATTCGGGAGTCTATTGCTTTTCATCATGCTTATGTGATCAATTGCTCCACGCCAGGTGGTGATTGTCAGTGTCAACTTGCATGTTAATGTCACCCTTGCTAAGTTTGTCCTTTTTCAGGAGTTTTTAAATAGTGTTCTACAAGTCATCTGTAGAACTGTTCCTTCATACCTTTACTGGTCATAGTTGGTGCATAATCACTGTTAGCAGCAAAGCACTTGCTCTGTAATAGCTGTTGCATTTTTGAAGTGCTTATTTATGCCTTTTAGTAGACTCTAACTTTGCAACTTATTTATGTATTGCAGAAATCATGATAGCAATAATGCTAGGCTTTTTGGTAGATTTGCTCTGCCAGAACAGGTGTACCTAGCTGTAACTTTTCAATTGTCTGGAATTGGACAATCAGGTTTTGTGCAGTGTGTAATGTCCACACCACCATGCAGGCCAATTCTTTTGCTAGTCACTGCTGTCTGTTGCTCAGTTTGAGAGGAGTTTTGATGATCTGGAATTATTCTTGTTGCAACTGTTAAATATTTGTTGACTACAGTTGTGACTGACTTATCAGCTGTGGTATGCTGGTTGGACTAATATTTGGGGCACCTTTTTTGCACCCTCAGAATGAGCAGTGTGATTCTTAATGTAGCTGCTCAACTATCTTAGGGTACTGCTGATTAGTATTGCTTTCAAGGCCAACACCAAATTTCCAGCTACAACTTACGGCACTACCACAACTAGTACTTTGCCACTAGCCCATCGTTTCCTTGACCAGCCTGCCCATGAAGGAATTGAAATGAGGATGATTAGTACTGGACCATATCATAAAACAGCTGGTGAAAATTAGGATCTAATGCATTCAGTCAACAGGTATTCGAGTGCCACTCCATCCCTTAGTGTGACAATACATGTTACCAATTTTACTGTCTCTAGAGTTACCCTCCGTGTACCCCACACATTGTGTTTAGTGCCTTTTCTACCATTGAACATCACCAGCCTCCTCTGGTAGTTATAACCACCAGCTATGCTCACTGGTTTATTCGGTCAGCTGAGATGGTTGCCTGGGAAATGGCTTTTGCCGTCCACTAGCAACTTCTTGGGGCTACAAGTGAGCTCAGCATCTTCCAAGGACCAAGGCTGACGTGTTATTCCTGATGTGCCTCCAGGAATCTGTTGTATTGAGTACTAGAAAAACACCTCTAATGTTTTGTGCATTGATGAAAATAACTTCAACATATTTAACTGTCTTGGGGGGAGACTGGGACTAATACTGAGTTTTTGAAGTGTAATAACAGTCATAATGTAGGAAATTACGGCCGCTGATTTACTACACAGCAAGGTCCCACAAATGGCAATGATAAAAATGACCAGGTAATCTATTTTAGTGATGTTGGTTGAGGGATCTTCATAATCTACTCATGACTTTATTACTCATGATTCTAGATGTAACTTTCACTCCTGGGGATAAATTGTGTATCCTATTATGTTCTGTGGTGCATCCTGTCTGTGTTCAAAAAATCCCCTGAGTGTTTGGCTCTTAGGAGGATAAAACAATTTTCTGCACCTCTGGCAAATGCTTCCCCTCCAGGACCTTTTTATTGTGCTGATCAGATTTAGGCTCTCATAATGAGACCATGGTTTTTTCCAATAATTGAGCATATGATGTATCAAATTATCGTCTGATGCTCTAGGATTTAAATACGACTCCAACAACTGAATTCTAATGTGTGTTTTGAGGATGTTTTGTGAGTGCAAGATTTTATTCTATACAGTGTTGCCATTAAGATTTCAGTACAGCAATGGCTGTGTAATATTCTTTGTGCTCAATATGACCTAGGAGAAACATACAGTAGTACAATTAGAGATTTTGTCTGTACATTTTTGTCCTTGCTCTTTGGGATGTCATGAGGTCCTGAAAGGCGCTAAATAAATGCGCGATCGATCTCTCTTTGCTTTCTTCCTTGCTTTTTTTCCCTCGTTTGTTTTTTGTGTCTCTCCTTTTTCATTTTTTTTTTCATCTATCATTTCTTTTCTTTTCGTCTCTTTTGTCTTTTAAGAGTATAAACAGTTGGGAGGAGTTAAGAAATGGAAGGAGGCAGTGGAAAGAGGTGTAGGTGCAAACTGACCTGTGCTAGGCTGAGTAGCAGCATCGTTGTTTCGCTACTTCATAACTCTAACTGATTTAGAACTTTTGTAATGAGGATTGTGTTTGTGAAATCATTTGGCCTCAAAAGCTACTTGGCCATAAAATGGGAGCTGTAATAGTTACCAATGCAGTCTGTTTGGAAGAGATTTTTTTTTTAAAGCGCGCCTACGGAGTTTTAGTCTATAGACCACAACTCTGGTTCATACATCAATTTATTCAAGCACTGCTTCTTGTTGTAATTTGCCTGCTCACATCTGGTCCTTAGCAATAAAGATCTTGGGAAAGAGCACTGTCTGAATTAACAGTTGTCTGAGACAGAATTTCCATTTGGAATGCAAAACCTAGTCTTAATAACTGGCCATGCAAACCTGATTGGAGCTTTGAGCATACAATCATTTGCCAAATGTCTAAGTATTTGACCTTTTCAGAGGGTTTAGGCAGAGTCATGAGAAGAAAATTTGCTGAAGACTGAGTTAGTTTTTGAAGTAATAAAAAGCACATTGGTGCCAATTTCTTTTTTGCTTTGAGTTTCAGTACCTTGGACGACATTGCCTAATGAAAAGTTGCAATTTTTAAGATTTAAAATTGCATCTGTCAATGGGTATCAGAGTATTAATGGGAAAATTAAAGATGTTTCTCCTGAAGATTTAAAATTTGGTTTTACTGCCACTTAAGGTGATTTTGAGGTAATCAGAGAATAGTAGGTGCAACAGAGTGGGTGGAGATGAGAAGGAGGGCGGGGGGTGGGGGAAGAAAGAATCTGAAGAACTAAAGTGTGCCAATCCCCAGCGATAACATCCCTCACCTGGATGAGTGAAAAAAATCAACATAATAAAACACAAATGTTATGGGTGTCAGTATTTTGTTTGAACCTAGTTTTTGAGCTTGTTTTGGATAATTACTACAAAAAAGGAACTGAGACAACACTTTTAAACTTAATATAATTAGAAAAAGCGCAGCTTCAGTTGTAAAATACTGTCCTGTAAACTTTTTGGCAACACTCATAGGAGTACATCCACGTAATATACATTTCAGTTTATAGCAAGTTCCAGGATTCAACCGTTTAGGTATGATCTGTTTGACACAGATGTTCTGAGAACTCTATTGTTTATGAAGAGCATTATAAACAGCTGTCAGAAATTTGACTTGTTAGGGAAAGTCTTGAACTGCCTTGTTCATTGACTTGGAGCTGCTAGTATAGTTTGGTGCCATACTCTCAAGACACTGTGCAAAGATTTGTTGCCACAGCTTTTGGTACTTAAGTCTAAAAGTGGATTATTTGAAAATCGTGGGGACAAAAACTTAAGTCTGTTGTTTTCAAATTATATATCTATTAAAATATTTTTGAGAAAAATCTTCTTGCTGCTTTTATAACCAGTATATTCCCATGCATATTGGGAGATTTTAGAAGATTGAGATTTTTTTATTGCTCTCTTATGGAAAGCTACAGCATCTGGAGCTGGTGTTAGTTGGGTTGGACACAGAGAATTGTATATGTTGGCCTGGAATTTGCGGTTGTAATGATGGCGAACCTGTCGGCGTTTGCCGTCATTACTCTGTAAAACTGACAGCAACTTCTGGCGTCTGCACGTGCGCAGTTAAATGCAGAAATCTGGAAGTTGCTGTCGGTGATACCCTGCTCCTTCACAGGGTGTGCTGTTACAGTCCTCGCTGATGTAATCAATTAGAAATCACTGATTTGACTTCAACTTTTTACACACTATTCTCGCTGTAAAACCCTTGAAAAAGTTGAGTCTTATTGAATGTGTAACTGGGTTTCTAACCACATACTAAGTCATAATTACTACTGAACAACCTCTCTGACCCTGAAAAACTAATTTTATATTGTGGAGTCTCATTTCCTCCATTCCATGATAAAAAAATTCCACAGAATTTTGAAATTTTTTATAGCTTGTTTGACCTTTCAGTTTCTACCTTAATCTCATGTGTGTATGTCCCAATCTTTATTTCGCTTTCTGTAAAAAAATTATTTAAAAAGTCAATGATAAAACTTGCTTTTTACTTCCTGGTTTGCTGTCTGAGAATTCTTCAATGTGATTGGCTGCTTAGCCTGCTTGATGACATCACTGTTGCTGGACGCCACAGATCCCCTATAGATGGCGCCAGATGGAAAATCACGTCAAAAAAGGTGAAGTCAATGGCACAGAGCCTGCTAAAACTTCGTTGGAAGCTTTCTTCAAGGTCTGTGGCGGGCACAGTCACTTCGCCGCTGACAACAAAATCCGGGCCACTGTTTGTGATTCTGGCCAATGTTATGGTAACAGTATGGGTTAACTGCAGGGCAAATTATTACAGCACACAAAAACGTTGTTCCCATTTTCTTATCTCATTTATGTGGTATGCTTGGATAGATTAGAGCATATGTTTTGTGCTGTATAAAGTTTTCATTGTCTATTTCAATTTTTGTATATTTTTCTTTTGTATGTTCTAACGCCCCATTTATTCCCTGACTGGATTTTTAACCCTTGTTCTGTAATATTCTATGGAATTGTTGAGACACAAAACACTATTAATTTTGTTAGCCTAAATAGACTGATGATTAGGGTAGAAACAGAAAATTGTATTGTGGTGCTTGAGTAGAGATGATAAGTAAGTCTGAAAAACTTTGATCAAGTCATGGATTAATTTGGTCAAATCTTATTTGTTTCGTAAACTACTGACCCCCTATGGTGATGAAAATAACCCTGAAATGGTTATTAGCCAGGCAGTGAATGCATTAACTGAAAACTCTAATCTGAGCAAGTTGTGATTCAGTGCAGTGATCATATACAACCTTATGGGACTCAAAATACAGACGTTACCTTTTTTAGTTATATTAATGGACAGGTTATCTAAATTGATATTTTATAAAGAAATGAAAAGCAGATGGCACAGCATTGTATGCTGGAGAGGCACTATGTTGCGGGCCATGAAATCTTAGTTTGAGTAAACCTAGGCTCTGATGTTTACCATTTTTTCTTATGAAATGTTGATCGCTGGGTTGTCCAACCTTCTACTGAAGTGAAGAGCTGTACCAGCATCTCTGTGTTTTGAGGGCTACTCCCTAGGAGCCCTTGTGAGAATGTGAATGTGTTAAGTAAAACCAGGTTGACCAGTTGCAGCCCACACTTTGGTAGGCATGAGCACAGAACATCAATTGCCAACGATTAAAGACTGATGGGTAGTCTTGTTTATGTCCCTGGTGTCCACCTAAAAGCTTTGTATTTGATTACTGTTTATTGCTTCCCTCACCTTTCCTTTGCTTCCATACAAGTTCAGCATTTGGTTTACTTTGCTGCTTTACATATAAACATACAAAAAAGGAAGACCAGGTAAAAACCACATTACTGTTCCATTTGAGCCTGTCCTACACTGACATGGTATACTTCCTGCACACCATGATTCCCCCTTCACCACCTGTCTACCAGCTACGCAATCTCATGGGAGAGGCAAAAAGCTTAGGCGTATTTCGAAAAACGCTCTAGGAAATTCCTCTCCGCACTCTGGCAATCTGACAAGTTCCAGGAGACCACAGTAACTGGGTGATGCATCCCCCAATACTCACCTACCATCTACATGCAGTGACTTGACATGTTAGGTGCAGAGTCTGTTAATACCAATAGATCCTGTAGCTATTTCAAAATGAAGATTCAACTATTATCCCCTCGTAAATCCCCCCCCCCCCCCCCCCCCATACCAAAGTTTGGTATTATCTGCAAATTTAACTTTTGCATTGAGCTTCTGAATCTTAAATTTGAAATGAAATTTGAAGCATTATTGGTCCTAATACTGATTTATGCCCCACCTTCAAGCCAACATAACAGTGATGGGCACCAGGCTGAAACATTAGAGAGGAGAAACCAGGTGCACAGAGGACTGGAGAAGGCAAATAGCACTAGAGTAAAGAATAATTCAGAAATAGGAGGGATCAGATGGGAGCAAATTCAAAGCAGTCTAAGATGGGCTTGGAGTGCATGTACGCAAATGCATGAAATGTGGTAAATAAGGTTGGTGAGCTGCAGGCACAAGTTGCCACATGGGACTATGAGCTAGTGGCAGTAACAGAGACTTGGCTCAAAGAAGGGGAGGATTGGGAACTTTAATATTTCTAGCTACAAGGTCATCAGGAAAGCTAGGAAGGAAAAAAAGGAGGGGGTGGCAGTATTAATCAAAGAAACTTAATAGCATTGCAGAGGGATGATGTAGTTGAGGGGTCAAAGGCAGAATCTATTTGATAATTAAGGAACAATAGAGGAGCTATTACACTACTGGGTGTATACTATAGGCTACCAAATAGTGGGAAGGAGATAGAGCAAATTTGCAGGCAAGTTACAGAGAAATGTAAGAACTACAGCGCAGTGATAATGGGGGACTGCAATTATACTAATATAGACTGGGATAGTAACAGTGTAAAGGGCAAAGAGGGGGAGGAATTCCTGAAATGTAAACAAGAGAACTTTCTTGATCAGTGTGTTTCCAGCCCAACGAGGAAGGAAGCAGTTCTGGGGAATGAAGTGGGGCAAATGGAGCATGTTTCAGTCGGGAAGCATTTAGGCAACAATGATTATAATATCAGATTTAGAATAATTATGGAAAAGGGCAAAGTACAATCAAGTGTAAAAATACTTAACTGGAGGGGGGCTAACTTCATTGAGTTGAGAAGGGATCTGGGCCAGGTGGGTTGGAATCAAAAATTGGTAGGCAAAACAGCAATTGAACAGTGGGAGGCCTTCAAAGAGGAAATGGTTCAGGTACAGAATAGACACATTCCTATGAGTGGGGGTGGGTGGGGGGGTGGGGGGAAGGAAAGGCATCCAAAGCTGGAGCTCTCTGGATGACAAAGTATAGAGGTTAAAATGAGACAGGAAAATGAAGCTTACGACAATTGTAAGTTTCATAATACAGTAGAGAAACCAAGCTGAATATAAAAATTACAAATGAGATCTTAAAAAGGGAATAAGAGGGGCAAAGAGAGAGTATGAGAATAGATTAGTGGCTAACGTAAAAGGGATCCCAAAAGTCTTTTATAAACACACAAATAGTAAAAGGGTTGTCAAAGGAAGGGTGGGGCCGATTAGGGACCAAAAAGATCATCTTATGGAGGCAGAGGGCATGACTGAGCTACTAAATGAGTACTTTGCATCTGTCTTCACTCGAAGAGGATGCTATGTAGCAGTAAAGGAGGAGACCGTAGCACAATTGGATAGGATAAAAATAGATAAAGAGGAGGTACTTAAAAGGTTGGCAGTCCTCGAGGTAGAAAAGTCACCCGGTCCGGATGGGATGCATCCTAGGTTACTGGGGGAAGTAAGGATGGAAATTGCGGAGGCTCTGGCTATAATCTTCCAATCCTACTTGGGTGGTGCCAGAGGATTGGAGGATTGCAAATGTTACACCCCTGTATTTTAAAAAAAGGAGAGGGATAAAGCCAGCAACTACATGCCAGTCAGCCTAATGTCGGTGGTAGAGACAATAATGCAGGACAAAATTAATTGGCATTTGGAAAAGTATGGGTGAATAAATGAAAGTCAGCATGGATTTGTTGAAGGCAAATTGTGTTTGACTAACTTGATCGAGTTCTTTGAAGTAATGGAGGGGGTTGATGAGGGTAATGCAGTTGATGTGTATATGGACTTTCAAAAGGCGTTTGACGAAGTACCACATAATAGACATTAAAGCCCATGGGATTAAAGGGACAGTGGCAGCATGGATCCAAAATTGACTTAGCGACAGAAAGTGGAGAGTAGTGGTGAACAGTTATTTTCAGACAGTCATTGCACCTGCACTGCTACTATAACAAATAATGAGACCAAGCAACCGTTTCATGATCGACTGAAAAGAATTGCTTCACACTCACCTGTTGGTGACACTGATCATCCTGAGTGACTAACATTATATTATGGCCAGATTAGCTAACATGGAATAAAATAATAGGTCACCATGATTTAGCAAAGATCAATAATTATGATAAACTATTATTTTGTGCAGAGCATGGATAGGCTCTCGAATGTGCTTTTTCACCTTCCAACCATTTAGAACTACATGGAAGCACGCACGCGCTAACGGTGGCATTTAATTAATTACTCTCTGGCTCTCAAACTGTCGAGATAATCACAGCAATGCACATCATAGAATGCTATTGTGAACACCACTGAATTCACTCCAAAATAGGATGCCTCAGAAGACCAAAACAATATTGAGTCAAAGTAAAATTACTCAACATTTTAAACATAAACTGGAAAAAATGACTTTCCAGTAAGCAGAAACCTACAGGTGTACAATGCAGCTGTGCTCACTTCACTTTTTTTATATAGCGACAAAACCTGGAGACTCTTCCATCAACATCTGAAGCAGCTGCGTTATTGTCACCAAACTCCTATATGGTCTGTCTTGAAAGTGGCAAGACAGTGGTGTCCATCAAAGTGCTGAGTAAGCCAGCATGAAAAGAATCAAAATTGCTTTCATAGAGACAGTTCCAGTAAGCCAGACAAGTTGTCCATATCTCAGATGATTGGCTTCCTAATGCATTATTCTATAGAAGGAACAGTGGGGTGTGGCTGTCAGAGGAAACATTTCAATGATAACTGAAGCAAAGTTTTAAGGAATGTGACAATTATGCAGAACTCTCTGGATTGCATAGACTACACTACTGTTTGGGATGTGGCAATACATAGCATCAGACTCAAAATTAACAGAAGGAAAGTGTTGCAAAAAGGCAACCAGAGACAGTTCGGAAATGGATAAAGTTGCTCATGTGATACCATTAAGTCCCTGATATGAAAAATGAGAGTTAACCGCTGACTTGTCTTAGTGTTTTAACAATTAAGAAGTGGAGTGAGAGGGAAAAGTCCCAGCAGTTCTGTGTAGTTGACCATTTGTACGGCATGTCCAATCCTATATTGTTCAAGATAATATCAAGTGGTTCCTCTGACATGCGAAACACTTTAGTAAATAAGAACATAAGAAATAGGAGCAGGAGTAGGCCATTCGGCCCTTCGAGCCTGCTCCACCATTCAATGAGATCATGGCTGATCTTCTGCCTCAATTCCATTCACTGGCCCCATCACCATATCCCTTGATGCCCTTTTCATCAAAGCAGAACTGTACAAAGATCATTTCTGCTTTGGGATAACTTAATCTTATTGGAAACATCCTTGTGTTCTGCTTTTCCCCAGACCTGGTTGTTTCTAGGATATAGTACTGATATTTAATGAGTATCTATGAAATGCTGGGGAAGTTGTTGAGGTTAAAAACTACAAAATAAATAAGCAGTACTTTTCTGGATGTAGAAGAGCAGTACTTTTCTTTAATCTCTGGATGAGGCAGTGTGTTCCATAGCATGGTTTCATGTCTATCATTACTCATTGCAATAAAACAAAATACTGGAAGTACATAGGGTCGTCGGCATCAGAAGAGTAAACTGGAATTGGGAGGCACAGTTGGTTGGACTGAGCTTGCACCTCTATGAGCTGGATTCAAATCTGACCCAGACTGCTGATGATCAGTCTCCACTGTCTTCTGGCTCTCTAAGGCTCATGTGCAAAATGCGTTTGGGTAATGTAAGCCCAGTTCCTTGGAGCATAAGCCTATAGCAATAACTGTCCCTAAGTTGGCTCTAATTGGTAGTCTCACTCAGACAGCCTAGTGTGGGAAATAAGAAAAAAGGTCACACTGGTGTAGTAGGGAGTGTTCTGAAGTTGAAGCTGAGGCTTGCTGTGCATCTGGTTGCGCTATACCTGTCTTGGGAATACTTGGTGCTGATGTTGGATCCCTCAGCTTGATGAGCATAAAAAGGAGTAAAGATAGGTTCATGTTTTTGAATGTATTGTCGACTGTTGGTTGAAATTGGAAAATAAACAGACTAGTTTACAAGACTGAACAAACCAATCCTATAAAGGGACTTGCTTAACATCCAGTTTTTAGTTCTGATGAAGGGTTTACATCCATAATGTTAACCTGCCTTTCAGATACTAATGGAGCTGCTGTGCATTTCACAATTCTCTATTTTTCATTCAGATTTCCAACATTTGCAGTGCTTGTTTTATTTGTACTGTCTGTGTAGTGTACTTAATCTATCATTTGTTTCACTTTCCCTTTTTTAAGGAATTGGGGTGAGGGTGGGGAGTCGGTGGAGAGTAGTAACTTGGCCCCTCTAGTAATGTGGCATGAACAGGTTGCAACATGCTTGCATTTAGAAGTTATTTCTTGCATCAACATGCCTGGAAAGAGTGTTTAAAAGTGCCAATTGGAAAAAAATGAGCAACATTTGCAAATTTTTAGACATCTTACTGATTGTATGCCAACCATTAATTTCTCAGTATGGCTGTTACAGCATCCTCCCAAGATGTTGTAAGTTCAATACATAGGGAAGCTGCTGAGTCGTTTTGACTCATAGATTTATATGTTAAGATTGATTGTGGTTTCTAACCAGAATCCTTTTCTGAAAATTCTGGAAAACCTATTTTACAAATACCGTGGCACCGTAAAGTTAAAATTTAAGGGCCCTGAATTTCCGATCGGAGGCTTCCTGCGGGCGGATGCCTCCGATCGGGGAAAAAATCTACGAACTTACCTGCTGGTTCCGTAGATCCCGTGGCTTGCGATCCTGGGCCTCTCCTCTTCGAAATGCGCAGAGGCCCACGTATCCCAGGGGCGCATGCGGTTCGCAAGCGCCCCGGGATCACGTGGGCCAGACGAACCAATGAATGAAGGGAATCCCCCTTCATATTTTTGACAGTTCTGTACGCACAGAACTGTCAAAAGTATGAAATGGGGATCGCATTTAAAAACACATTAAAACATAAAAATAAAAACATTGAATGACATTTTACATTTTTACGGGGCTAAAAATAAATTTACCTTTTTAAAGAGTATTTTTAATTTATAAATGTGTTATCAAATTTCATTTTTCTATTTTTTGAAACTCTTAAGCTGGTAAAAGCAGGCCTTATGCCTGCTTTTACCAGGCGTAAGAATTTGACAGTCATTCAGCTGGCGGAAGTTGTGCAAAACAGGTATGTTGGCCTTCATTGCAAGAGGATTTGAGTACAGGAGCAACGATGTCTTGCTACAGTTATACAGGGCCTTGGTGAGACCACACCTGGAGTACTATGAGCAATTTTGGTCTCCTTACCTAGTCTGCAGGGGATCTCATTAAAACGTATAAAATTCTGACAGGGCTAGACAGGTTGGATGCAGGGAGGATGTTTCCCATGGCTGGGGGGGTCTAGAACGAGGGGTCACAGTCTCAGGATACAGGGTAGGACAGTTAGGACTGAGATGAGAAATTTCTTCACTCAGAGGGTGGTGAACCTGTGGAATTCTCGACCACAGAAGGCTGTGGAGGCCAAGTCACTGAATATATTTAAGAAGGAGATAGATAGATATTTTGACACAAATGGCATCAAGGGATATGGGGAAAGAGCGGGAATATGGTATTGAGATAGAGGATCAGCCATAATTGTATTGCATGGCAGAGTAGGCTCGAAGGGCCGAATGGCCTACTCCTGCTCCTATTTTTCTATGTTTCTAAAAAGCGCAACTCTCTACCCGCAGAGGTACTTTCCTTGTGCATGCGGATGATCTGTCAAGAGAATTCTTGACAGATCGCAAGTACATATGAACATACGAATTAGGAGCAGGAGTAGGCCACTCAGCCCTTCGAGCCTGCTCCGCCATTCAATAAGATCATGGCTGATCCGATTGCTCCACATTCCTGCCTACCCCCGATAACTTTTCACTTCCTTGCTTACCAAGAATCTATCTACCTCTGCCTTAAAAATATTCAAAGACTCCGCTTCCACCGCCCTCTGAGGAAGAGAGTTCCAAAGACTCACGACCCTCTGAGAAAAAATTTCTCCTCATCTCTCTCTTAAATGGGCGACCCCTTATTTTTAAACAGTAACCCCTAGTTCTAGATTCTCCCACAAGAGGAAACATCCTCTCCACATCCACCCTGTCAAGACCCCTCAGGATCTTATATGTTTCAATCAAGTCACCTCTTATTCTTCTAAACTCCAGCGGATACAAGCCTAGCCTGTCCAACCTTTCCTCATAAGACCTTGCACAGCCCCTACAGGCTCGTACACACCCGTCGGGGTCGCAAAATCCGGCCCAAGGTTTCTATACCAAAGCTAGATACATGGAGGCATATTATACCAGTACAGTGGCAATGAAATATTGTAAACATCTGAAACTTTCAATGATTTTAAAAGTTATGGTTGCAACAGGAAGTACATTATGTAAACTAGACCATGTGTCTCTAACATGTTAAAAATATAATTTTTGAGCTTTCCAAAGTACATTTTTCTACATGAATATTATGAAGTAATTGTATGGTGCAATGAGACATTTACTCAATATTATTGCAATTTACTAGTCTTCGGAAAGCTGATTTAGGTGCAGAAATATTGTAGTTCTCAAAGAACACGGTTTGCAGGGTTAAGATACATAATTTGAAATACTGAACCTGTCTCTGAACCCAGGTGTTTGAAAAAAAGTCACTTCGCTCCATTAAAGGCTGCCTGCCCCAGGTGCAAGTGCATTCATGTATGCAGACAAAATGATTTCTCAATTTTCTGCAATCAAGTACATGTCTTCTGCAGTTCCTCCATGTAATCCAATTCTTCATACTTGGTGGAATTGTGATGCTGACACAAGGGCACTGATTCCAATTGCCATTGGGTGGTTTACCCTTGTAACTGAAGTGCATACAGTAGGTATGACCAAGTAGCTTAGCGGGTACAACTGCAGGTGGTGAGTTAGAAACTGAGTTCTAGATGTGACTTCCTTTTGATACTCTGATCAGAAGAGTTTTTCTTTCCAGTGTTTTATGAGACTTGTGTCTTGATTGTAACAAAATTAGCACCACTTTTCTTTTTTGAAGTTGTGAATGTCTCAGCTACTGGACTTGAGAGAAACCGTTAACATAAAATCCATAGTTCTACTAAGTGGTATCCTCACTGCAAGTCTAGGGAAAAGCAGAGGGTTTGGGATGTTCAGGCTGGGCGTGGGCATGTTTCTTTGACTGAAGTTGACTCTCTTTCACCTGCCATTTATAGTGGTAAAGGGAAGTCATGCTGGGGGCCACTGACTTTTGAAAGTGCACAAAATTTGATCTGCAGTGCTTATAATGGCAAACCGTTTCTTTGAGACCCCCTGATACCACAGTTGGTTAAAGCGGTGAGCAACTGGGACACAAAGACCAGGAAGGTCCTCAATTTGTGCTAATTTAGCTGTTCTCAGCAGCGGTAAATTGGCCTCGGCACCCCTGTGTCAGGGAGGGGAAGAAATTGGTCAAGGTTTCCGCTCCTGATTGCTGTCCAATCAAAGAAACCCCATAAATGTAACCGGCTGATCATTGATGACAATGAAGATGTATCATTACTAATTTATAAGCAATGTGGACATTTTTTTTCTGCAAAGCTTGGGAGTGTGTATGTGTGCTTTACAGAACAAATCTTTACACCGAACATTTACATTTTAAGATTGGTGTAAATATTTTGCTTATCGCGTATTAGTTAGTTTCTTTAAAATGATCTCTTCACTTCTACGAAATGCACTGCTGCCTTTTTTCTAGAAAAAATTTCCCAGCCAAGTAAGTTGTCAGCAAGCAATTTGCATCCATAAATAAGTACAATACAAATTTTTAAAAATGATTCAGCTACCCTGTTGATCTCTTGGGTAAATTTATCATGTATGTACTTGGTCAAATGGATTCAAAAAATAGTCTCATGGTCCCTTGTCTCTGCTGGGACATTGGTGGGAGCACTTCAGTTATGCACAGTATCTCTGAACTAGGGAGAAGAAAAGTCACGCAGTGCTCTTAATTGCTACTCACTGACACTTTGCTGGAAAGTGTCTACACTTGGATGAATGAGCAGATTGAGAATGATTGTAGTGCACCTCACTGATGAATAGTCCGCCTAGGTTCACAAAGACTGTTGGACCATCTTGGTTGTCCATGGAGCTATAGCCCAGCATGAGTTAACAACTCTGGAGGCTAGAGGGGGGAAATTGGAAAAGTAAAACGTGCAGATTGGGAAAGCTTTATTTACAGAAAGGTCAAGTGATTTATGTGGGGAATGGTGGGAGAGCAGCCTTTTCAGATTTCAGGAAGAGACCAATGGCTGTGACTTTGCTCAAGTATATTAAATGAATTTTAATTTATGGGTGGGGGGAGGATGGGTTGTGGTGTTCACCTTGTGGTCTGGTAACTGGCTGCAAGTTAATTTCTTATTTATGATATTAAATCCTGTTACACAGTGCTTCAGTAAAACTCACTACCTTGGTAGTGGTGAATTAAGTTTATAAACCTGTCTCTGTAAAATAGATATGTGGGAGCATTGCAAAACTGAAATTAGATTTCAATTTGGCTGTTCCATAGATGGAAAGTGCATGGTTAGTTACTGCTTTACTTCCAAACAGGAGTTTAACTGGCTTTTGTTCTATTGATTTAATGAGCTACAACCTCATCTTAGCTCTTTGATGAAATAAATATGTTCTGCTCTGGGTCAGAATGAACTTGTGCATTTCATTTTTCTTGACCAATTACATTATTCAAGTAACTGGCATAAAGGATGTTCTGAACTGTGTTGCATAATGCTGGTTATCTGTATGCTATGTATGTGAAAACACTGGCTTATGCCATTTGTTTACTTTGACATGTTTTGTAAAATAGAGCTTTCCTTGTCTGTTGTAGTTGTTTAAAGCTCTAATTGTTGATCATCTGGTATTCTTGTGCTACAGTACAGTATTCAGTTTGATGTGGTCTTCAACTTCCAGCTGTTGACTTTGTTGTAAGGAATTTCGCACTGATGTGCATAATTAGTCTTTAGCTGGCAATTGGCTGAAAAGTGTAACTTAAACGAGCTGAAACTTGCTTGTAACTACGCTGGTAATCCTGCTTAGTGTCTTGCTCAATATCTTGGCAGCTGCTAAACTCCGGGCAACTCCCAGTGGTTGATTATTTTAATGATTACAAAAAGTATTTGGGCATTGACCTAAAGAGAGTGCTGGTTTTAGTGGTGAAATGATTGACCTAATAGAAATCTGGTCATCTTGGATGATATATTCTTCAATCTAGTATGCTTGTATGATGTATTATTCAATCCTGTTAACTATAAAATTAAATCCATACCGTTGAAGCTGTGATTCCAAAAGTGAGAACATCTTCAGACCTCAAACTCATTTTCCTGACTGAACTAGCATTTAATTGTTTCTGTCACTTTGACCAATGTAATTTAGAGTTTTCTGCTTAAAGAAAGAATTTGCATTTATATAGTTCCTTTTCATATCCACATGACATCCAAAAGTGCTTTACAACCTAAAGGACCACTTTTAAAGTTCAGGCATTGCTATTACCTAGGTAAACGCAGCAGCCAGTTTGAGCATAGCAAAGTTCCTCGAACAGCAGGTTTTCACTATGCCTTGTAAATACTCCATAGTATTCACCAATGTTCTACCAGTGCTATTAGTGAATTTAAAACCAGGATAAACATAAAACATAGAAGATAGGAGCAGGAGTAGGCCATTCGGCCCCTCGAGCCTGCTCCGCCATTCAATGCGATCATGGCTGATCATTCAAATTCAGTACCCTGTCCCTGCTTTCTCCCCATATCCCTTCATCCCCTTAGCCTTAAGAAATATATCTAACTCCTTCTTGAATATATTTAATGAATTGGACTCAACTGCCTTCTGTGGTAGAGAATTCCACAGGTTCACCACTCTCTGGGTGAAGAAATTCCTCCTCATCTCAGTCCTAAATGGCTTACCCCTTATCCTTAGACTGTGACCCCTTGTTCTAGACTCCCCCACCATCGGGAACATCCTTCCTGCATCTAGTCTGTCGAGTCCTGTTATAATTTTATAAGTTTCAATGAGATCCCCTCTCATTCTTCTAAACTCTAGCGAATACAAGCCCAATCGACCCAATCTCTCTCTATACGTCATTCCTGCCATCCCAGGTATCAGTCTGGTGAATCTTCGCTGCACTCTCTCTCCATGATTTGATGATTCTCTTTAAAAAAAAAATGAACTGGCTGTTCATATTGTATGGCTTTGAACCCTTATCCAGCTGTAAAGTGATCTTTCCTGCAGACAGCCAAATTGGTAATTAGCCTTCTATGTAAATCAAGCTGAAATAATGAGGTTTAATTTCTCCATTAAATCTTTTAAGTGTGTCGGGGGGCAAAGATGGCAAATGCAGATCAGGTTTTACTAATGTTATGTGCAGTATTTAGTTTGTCAGCTGTGGTAACCCATTAATTACTCTTTGGCACTTACTTTTGAATGCATCTTACTGAAATTAACCTTCTGCAAATCACACAAGTTTTAGTAAATTTCATTTAATAAAATTATCCAATTTAAAAAATTTTAAACTTGGTTTCATTAGCTAGCCTATTCAACACAGTGATGCAATATTGGCAGTTTATTAGCCAAATAAAAATTAGTTTGTTCCACAAAGCCTAATGTAAGTGGCAAGTTTGGTGTCCAGAAAAGTACTGCATCAATTCTAGTAGTTGCGTAGTAAGCTGCTATCTTGTCACTGTAGAAAACGTGAATGTAATTAATGCAAGATCCAACCCTTAAGTCTTATTATTGCTAGTTAGTTTAGCTTATTACTGGTGACAGTTTTGTACCCCAAAAAACATTGAACAGTGAAATGATTGCATTTACATTAAGTAGAAAATAGAACAGAGCTTTTAATTGGATTTCAATTCCACCAAGTAATGCTAAATGTGTTTGCATTTGTTTTTACTTGAATTCAGGTTTTGTGGCCTTTAAGCCAATAACATTGGCAGAGTTGAAAATCTCCATGGGAGTGCAGGCTTTGTTGTATTGACAGAATTACAGAACACTGACCACTTGCTTTAGCCTGTGGTTGGCTACAAGCAGCAGCCTGAAGACCCAATTAACTTTTTATGATTTGTCAAACTGATCTTATGATGTGAACAAAACCTTAATTCCCTGCAGCTACAGTGCACACGAATCACTGATATGTTGATAGGGTGAAAGGAGGTAAGGTCGAAAGAGGCTTGTGTGGAGCATAAACACAGGCATTGACCTTGTTGGGCCGAATGGCCGGTTTCTGTGCTGTAAAATTCTATGTACAACAGCTGAAGCATTTGAGCTAAGTTCTTAGGAATCTCATGCAAATTTTAAGAAGACAGAAAAAAATCTGTGCTGTTTCCAAACAATCTACACACTTTCCTAACTGACCACCTAGTTTTGCATTAAATGATTTGAAAGTACGGAAGGCCTCTGGTACCCCTTTGTAAAAAGCTGTCTGAGCTTGAAATGGAGTCATGTACCTCAGTATCAAGTTAGTGACGGTTCTGTTTTTTGCTTTATGTGTAACTTAAAATATGGAACAAAAAAAAGTCAGATTGGCTCATTAAGCCTGCTGTTTCCAACAAACCATGTACAATTGGGACTGGTATGGCTTCTCCCTAATTTTTTTCTCTACTAATGGACATGAATGGCTATGGTTAACTTCAGATAAAATGAAATTTTCCACTGAATACTGGATGAAATCAAAGGAAAATCCAGGATATTGATCTAACGTGACTAACTGCTCTAATTAATCCTATTCACAGCCAACGTTTTCATGATCCCAACAGGACTGGAGTCGTTGTGTTCCGTAAAATATTACTTGATTATCCATGTCAGAATTTATAACCTGCTACCCATTGCTTTACCAGATATTCATCCACCTCTTTAAAGCAGTTGATCAAAACAGTATTGACTTCTTTTTGATGGGAGTCTATTCTGTATATATTTGCTGCAATATAAACTTATTTCTAAATGTGGTTTTGGGTTGTAGGAAGCAGATCACTACACATGTTGCAGGAAAATGCAACTTCTTTCCTGATTGCAACAGTGTGTATGTATATATCTTCCTGTCTTCCTCCAACAATCTTCTGGATTTGTGATTCAGGCTGCAAAAGACCAGTTCTGTAATCATATTATTCCAGCATTGTTTGCTAACATTTCAGGTGCTTCCCTAGTAAATGATCCTCAGTCTTCAAACTATTTTCACAGCTACGTGAAAACTATACACGCTCACAGTGGAAGTAGTGCAGACACTGAGTTTGCTGTACCAAGGCAATTTTACTATTTAGTTGTTTTACATATACAGCAGCTATAAACACTTAAGTGCGTTTTGGATATTGATTGCTGAGATGACTGGTTTAATATTTAGATGCATCAGAGAGTCATAAAAATAAAACTAGAACGCAGTATTTTATACAAAGGGAACACCACCCCATTTTGGTTATGTTGAAATAGCTACAAAAGTAGAGATACATGTTTGGTTTTTTTAATCACCTGTAGCATCCCTGCTTTTGTAGAACTGGTTTTGATTGATCAAATGCAGTTTCTTCAGTTCCATCCATGCACGTGTTAGTTGACTCAGTGCATGTTCAGTAACATGCATGCACATGCAGTGTGACTCATTGGCCTGGATTTCGCTGTACTAATGACGAGGCTGTCCGCCCTCGCCATTATCAGAGGGCAAAACTGACAGCAACTTTTGGCCTGCGCTCCTGCAGTTCAACACTGTTGCAATCTTCGCCGATGGAATCTGCACAGAGATCACTATAATGGTGTGAATTTAGGCTAATTACCCACTATTCTTGCACTAAACACAGATTAAAAAAAAGTTAGGGCTTGTGCAGTCAGGAGTAACTGAGTTTTGAATGGCATAATAAGTGATCATTACTGCTGAACAACCTCTTTGGCCTTGAAAAATTAATTTTACAAGTGTGGAGTCTCATTCACCCAGAAGAAAATTAATGTTGCAGATTTAAAAAAATATATTTTTTTTTTTTTCTCACTTCTCTCCCTTAATCCCATGTGTATGTCTGATCTTTATTTCACTTCCTGTACAATGATTTAAATGTAATTTATATTTCCTGTTTTTTACTTCCTGCTTTTCAGTCTGCGTGTTTCAGTGAGGATTCTTCAATCTGATTGGTTGAAGAGCCTCCCTGCAGCTTGACCTGCTCACTGACGCCACAGATCCCCTGTAGAGGGTGCAGCATTGGATCAGACACCCAAAAGCTAGAAATCTAGCCCCCATAAAGTCTCTGGGCAACTGTACGCGAGGTGAATGGCGAAAGCCGCTCCTTCGCCACTCGCAGCAAAATCCGGGCCGTTAAAATGGGAGTTCAGGAGTAAAATGTGAACTTTCCAAAACCAGATGTTTTGCTGTAAATAATGAGTTTAGACATCAAGTTTAAAAATAAAAACTATCTGAAACAATTAAGGTCATGATTATTTTGTGTTTTTCTGCACATTTGTTATGTTTTAAAATTATCTGAGGGAACTGAGAGTTAACAAATTTGATAGCGTATGAGAGAGGAGTTAATAGCTGTAGCAATACTGCAAAAGGATCTAACCTTGCCATTTCTAATGCATGTTACTTCACTTCCCTTGTGTCATCAGGGTCAGTAAGTCCTCCCAGCCAGTTTCCTCATTTTATGTTATCAGGACTCACTGGGTCAACTAAAAATTTCAGCAACAAAAAACAACCAAATTAATCCCTCATGGCCCTGCTGGTTAAGACCGTGAGTACGTGAGCCGTACAAAGTAGGAAGATCCCAGATTCGAACCTGATCTCTGCTGGGTTAACTGATCTCAGCTGAAGCGGCAATCGGGATGCTACGGTTACCCTCCGCACTCCTGAATTAAGCAATGGAAATTCAAGCAGAGTTCCTTTGCCTGATTGCTTATATAATCACAAGTTTTTTCCTTTTCTTTCTTAGCAATTCCTTCTTGAAGCATGAACATGTGGACGTTGCGTCAGGGCCAGATTGGGTTCAGTTGTGATGCATGCCACAGTTGAATTCCTGCCGAGATTTACATGAAAAATAGCTACTGGGGCGAGGTACTGGAGGGTGCCTAATGCCAGTTGAATGGTACCCACTGAGGAATCTGTGCCTTGGCGAGAGGAAGAGAAGGGCAGAAAATTGGCAGGAAAATAACAAGGGGGAGAACTGCTGAAATAAGTGGATGTTAAACTTTATTGTAATTCTTTCAAATTATCTGACTTTTTGAAAAGTGAGTTCCTGTTTCAACTTTTACCTGAAGCCCTGCTCATATGTGCTGGTTAGCTCAGTGCAGTCTTCTAGCCATTCTGCACATGTTGACTGGTTTATTGACAAGTTCCTTTTCAATTTTTGTCAACTAAAGTACAAGGTGCCCCAAAACACAAGGACATAAGTCAGTGGTAATGGATGTTTAAAAAAAAAAGCTAATGGAATATTCTGTTTTATGGCAAGAGGTATAAAACATAAAAGTTGAGATGTAATGATAAATCTATATCAAATTTTAGTAAGACCACAGTTGAAGTACTGTGCAATTTTGGGTTCCACACTATAAGGAGGAGGTTGAGGCAATAGAGATGGTACAGCACAGATTCACTAGGATGCTACCTGGTATGAGGAAATGCAAATATGAAGAATTACTTGAATATTTGGGGCTTTTTTTCATTACAACAGAAGAAATTGCAGGGTGATTTGATAGAAGTGTTTAAAGTTATGACGATTTGGGACAGAGTAGAGAAATAGACTGTTTCCAGTGATTGTGGTCTCGAACAAAGGGACATAGATACAAGATTAAATGTAATAAATTTAGGACAGAGATCTGGAGAAACTTTTTTTTTTACAAAGACTCTGCTCTACTGGAGTTGATTATTGAAGCAGAGACCATTGTCAACATTTAAGTATAGGTTAGATAGGTAGTTGAAGGAAAAGTGATATAGAAACAAGGAAGGCTCATGGGATTAGGATGACTGCTTGTGTGGATGATAAATACCAACATGGACTGGTTGGACTTAATTGTTTCCATGTTGTAATTTCTATGTGATTTTTATCAAATGGTCTGATAAACTGATAACTTTCTAAGCTCTATGTACTTGATGACAAAATCAAATTACTGCAAACTATAGTTCAATGTCTGAATTAACTTTTTTTTTCCCATTGCAGCACTTTCTTGTACCTTAAATTCCTTGTTGTGTGGGCACTGGTGTTGCTGGCAGATTTTGTCCTCGAATTCCGCTTTGAATATCTTTGGCCTTTCTGGCTCTTCATCAGGAGTGTTTATGATTCCTTCAGATACCAGGGTCTGGTAAGTTGGTTAGAGACTTCTGATGGTTTCTAAAATATACCAGTTCTGTCTGTTATGATATGTGTAACACCCACCACTACAATAATCTTTGGAAATGGTACTTGATTTAGAAGCTCTGATCAAAGCCCTTTATTTTATTTTTTAAATGGTACAATTTTAAAGGGGTTGCAGGATCAGAGAGACCTGGAAGTGTATGTACACAAGTCCTTTGAAGGTGACAGGACAAGTTGAGAAGGCTGTGAAAAAGGCATACGGGATCCTTGGCTTTATAAATATCGGCATAGAGTACAAAAGCAAGAAAGTTATGCTAGACCTTTATAAAACACTGGTTAGGCCCCAGCTGGAGTATTGTGGCCAATTCTGGGCACCACACTTTAGGAAGGATTCAAGCTTTTCGAGATGGTGCAGAGGAGATTTACTAGAATGGTACCAGGGACAAAGGACTTCAGTTATGTGGAGAGACTAAGAGAAACTGGGGTTGTTCTCCTTGGAGCAGAGAAGGTTAAGGGGAGATTTCATAGAGGTGTTCAAAATCTTGAAGGGTTTTGGGAGAGTAGACAAGGAGAAACTGTTTCCAGTGGCAGAAGGGTCAGTAACCAGAGGACACTGATTTAAGGTAATTGGCAAAAGAACCAGAGGCAACATGAGGGGGAAAAAAATTACGCAGCGAGTTATGATCTGGAATGCACTGCCTGAAAGGGTGGTGGAAGCAAATTCAATCATAACTTTCAAAAGAGAATTGAAAAGGAAAGATTTGCAGGGCTATGGGGAAAGAGCAGGTGAGTGGGACTAATTGGATAGCTCTTTTAAAGAGCCAGCACAGGCATAATGGGCCGAATGATCTCCTTCTGTGCTGTATCATACTATGATTCTAAATCAGAATGCATTTTTTTCTTAAACAAAATGGGGCAAGTTTTTTCTCAGATAAATGGTGATTTTTGAAGAATCCCTACTTAGCAGAAATCTTCATAATTTGGTATTTGCATTTTTATAGTCCAATCTAATGTAACTATAAAATATGTATACCAGCAAAACAGACTCAATGTTCCTCCACTCGCATTATACATTAATGGACTATTGGAGCCAAATGTAAGCTTGTTAAATTTTCGGATGGCACAAAAATACAGGCAACAGTTGATCTTCCAACTTCTCCTTCATTCTTCTATTGATAAATGCTGTCTGTGTCCCCTTGTTACTGATTTGGAAGCTTTCTTTCAATAATTACCTTTTCAAAACTTTACATAACTTCGGTCCTCCCCTTAACATTTTCTGTTCCAATGGAAAAAGCCCTAAGCTTTTGAGCCTTTCTTGATAACTATAATCTGTTATTTGCAAGAATTAACTTTGCTGTACCCTTTCCGTGGCATTTGTGTCTTTATAATGTGGTGCCAATAAATACTTGTTATTCCAATTGTGGTTTAGCCATTGTATTGTACAAATGAAACATCACCTCCTTGCTTTTATATTCAGTGCCCAGAATCCCATTTTGCTTTTTTATGACCTTTTCTACTTGAGCTCTAAGCTTCACAGATCTTTGTATTTACACCCCTAAAAATTCCTTCCTCCATTCTTGTTAAGATTCTTGCTACTTTGGGTATACTTCCTTTCTTTTTCTCAGAATGTACTAATAACATTTTTCTGGAGGTTTGCAAAGAGCATATTCTGCTTCATTGGTGCTTTAATCCTATATTAGAACACCAGGATCTGTTAGTATCCGTAGCTTGAGAAAATTGGTTTAAATTTTATGTGGCCATCAAACTTCTTAGTGTGCACTTAAGTGGCCCATGAAAACAAAAAGCTTGGGTACTCTTGCTATATGTAGATAGGTAACATGAACCAAAAATATTACTTCAAAGGAGGACCAGAGAACCTAAATTTAAATTAATGTAGAGTAAATTTAAAACGGGTATTGAAAAGCAGAATAAATGTTTGGACTAATTTGTCTGGCAGGAAGTGGAGACAAAAATGTTCATGATGTCCAAAATGGAGTTGGATGTTTATAATGGGAAAACCAGGATATTAGAGGGATTAATTTAATCCTTAATATTTTTTTTTAGTGCTTGTAATTGATCTATTTGCACTTGCATATTTCCTTATCAAGTCAAAAGGTCTCAAAGTACATCACACAAGGAGTTACTTTTGAAATGTAGTGGTTATGTAGGCAAAAGTGGCAGCCTGTCTACCACAAAGAGCCATGATATGACGCTGTTTTTGATGGTATTGGTAGAGGTCATGATGCCGACTGCTTTTCTGAAAGATTTAATGCTCCTCTTGAACCACGACAATGAGCAGAAGTGACTCTGATGTCTCATGTGAAAGACAACATCTGTGACAATGCCGCACTGTCAGAAATGAGGTGGAATGTCAGCCTAGATTGTGTGCTCAAAATTTAAAAATACTGACCCAGCGGTGAGAATGCTACCAATTGAGCCAAGCTGGCAAATGTCCCTTTTTTCTGCAGATGCTGTGTTTCCAGCATAGTTTAATTCTATACATATGAATTAAGTTTAGTACCTTTTGTAGGGGATGTTTTTTTTCCTGTTAGGCAAGCCACTGATTGAAATTGACTTATCCTAGAGTGGTATTGGTCAACTGAAGCAGACCCTACCCTCTCTAGCCAACACATGACTCCAGTCCCACAATATGCGGTTGACGTTTAATGCCTTCTTAAGTGACCTAGCAAGCCATTCAGTTTTATAACGATGGATTTGGCAGTGTAGTGGTTGTTGTACTAGATTATTGATCCAGAATTCAAATCCCACCATGGCAAGTTGTGAAATTGAATTCAATAAATCTGGTAATTTATCGGCTAGCACTAGGACATATGAGTTCAGACCCATTGAAGTCTCGAGGCTTCAGGTCAGACAAGGCCAAGGAAGTCTCCTGCTGATTACCATGTACTGCCCCCACCCCAAACACAGCTTAGGAGTTAATATTCCTTCTTGTGGAACACCACTTGGAGGAAGCAATGAGGGAATCAAGGGCATGGAATGTTCTGACCGAGCTGGTCAAGTCCTGAAGAAAATGGCAGCTAGACTCGGCATGTGCCAGGTGGTGAGAGAACTGACATGAAAGGATCCAAAAACTGGATTATGTGAGCAGTGTGCTTTAAGAAAGTGACTTCTGAATAGCTGGTCCTAAAATAGAGGAATCTACGAGGTTCCCTGCACGTTATTATTTTGTTTGCAGTGAAAAGTGTTCCTTGCCACAAATCTGTACTTGTGACAATGCTACTTGTGCAGATTTTATGCCGCTCTTGTGCTATTATGAGTGCACTTTTTATTCCTGTTTGCTCCTCTTGCTCATTCACATTTAAGTAATTACAGAATTTAACACTAACTTTTTCACTGCCCTGGACAAAATGGCAACAGAACTAGATTTCGACTTGTAAATTGTGTGGATGAAATTAGTATGCCACATCTAGATTCATAGAAACTTACAGCGCAGAAGGAGGCCATTCCGTCCGTCGTGCCTGTCCTGGTTTTTTGAAAGAGCAGTCGTGCGTAGTCCCACATCCCCGCTTTTTGTCCGTAATCTCTAGTGTTCTGTGAAACAGTATTCTGAAATAATGCACTTAAATGTAGAATTGAAGGCCTAGAAATTCGTCTCGGGCGGTGGCGCAAAATGGACGTTATCGGATCGGCCGCTGGTTGTACGCAGCGCCTGATATTCAGTTCCATTGCAGTCAATTTCCCACATTACAACAGTGACTACACTTCAAAAAGTACTTCATTGGCTGTAAAGCGCTTTGGGGCGTCCAGTAGTCGTGAAAAGGCGCTATGTAAATGCAAGTCTTTCTTTCAATGGAACTGAATATCGGGCGCTGTGTATAACGGCCGCGCGATCCGATACTGCCCGCTTTGCGCCACTGCTCGAGACGAATTTCGAGCTCAGTGTTTTATTAGTACTCTAAAATCTGATGTACAAATTGCATGTTTTCATGTACAAATACAGAGGTGTGACATACATGAGGTTTGCTGAGAAAACAGCCACATGCTAATTGCACTTTCTATATACTATATTTCTGCTAATCTTGCTGCCGAATCCAGAACTTCTGTGTCTTAACTTTCTAGCCAGAATAGTTGGCTGGTGCAGGGGTTCAGTGTTTTTTTTTTGTAGGGTGAGGTTGCGGGGGTGGTGGCGGTGGACTGTATATGTAGTCTGCATTTACTTACCAATAGCAACACAGGTGACATCAATGAATTAATGTGTCTGGTTCAAGGAATTCTTAAACCTGTGCGTCAGGTCCATGGTATCGATCAGCCTTTTGGAACTGACCTACTCTGAGCAGCGTAGAGGTGTCTGGCAGCTGTGTTGGGAATCTCCTCTAGAATTAGCTTTACTGGAGTGATTCCAGGTACAGTACTGCTGTAAGCAGGATTGGAGAATGGTTGCAAAGTTTACTTGAAGACTTGGGCTGTATGAAATTTGAGAGAGGGGAGACTTGTTTATGTACAGATGTGACAGCGCTGGACTTTTGAAGGAAATGTTTAAGCAGCCACTGGATTAATCCTTCTTTGAATGAGACTGCAAAGTTGTCAATTTTCACCTTTGTGGCTTATCGTAAATTTTGGGAAACTCCTGGATCTCCTGAAGCTTGTTGCTTTCTCACTTTCCTTGCTCTCTGGGTCTGCTCCTTCTCCCAAGTTAGATTATGCTATTGGAGCCAGAACTCGTGCTGCAGAGGGGTAACCGGTACCTTCAGTGGGATTAATGTAATTTTTAGTAGGGCTACTCATCTGCTGTAAGGCTTTGGATTAATTTGTTTAATCATAAAGTTAGAATGAAGGGAGTATGACCGCTTCCCCATCCTTCCCTCCCAGCACAGTCTGCCATGAAAGGGATTAAAGCTTAACTTTTCTGAAACCTTTTTAATCCTGGAACTGTGGTCATCACAACTCTGACTAAAAAAGGCATGTTTCCTAATGCTTCTGTGGTGGGTTCATTTCATCAGAAATATAGTAAAAATGTAACTTACTGAAGACTCTTTGTAGCAGTTAAATTAAGAATGGCCTTGTAATACAAGTGACTTGGTCCAATATAAAGTTGCAGGGAAGAGATAGTGAAGTTAAAATGGAAAACTTCTAACATTTGGCTAAACAAGTATAATTTACGGTGTAAGCTGGCTGAAGTGATGCAGTCTTATTCAGTATACATTGCATGAAGGAAATGTATTGGCATCCCTTGAGATAAATGCCCACTTCCTATAATGTCATTTCATATAAATCCCATTTAGGGACAAATTGGTTGAATGCCATCCCCACAGTGTCTTATAAATGGCTCTTCACTCACATGCTTGTTTTGCTACAGCTTAAGGGTGGGTGTACACGAAAAGGACTAATTGTAAACTGAACCCTATTCATTGTGTTACTGCTAAGGTGTCTTTAGTTCTCTTTTGTGTTCTTCCAGCCTAGCCATTTCAGATGTTTAGTTTGAAAGTATATGTCTAAATTAGTTAAAGGACAACCAGGAGATGTTGCTGATTATTGCACAGCTGTTATGTTTGGCATCCGGCTGAGCTCTTATTTCCTTCTCAACCATTTGTGCATCTATCCCCAAGAAAAAGTGCATTTTTGTTTGTGTGTGTTTTTTTTTAAAGCTGCCAGATTCTCAGTCTAACTTAAAGCAGCAGTTTGTCTAGTGAAAGTGCTTTATGAAGATTCTCTTGCCTTATGTCTACAGAGCATGTCTGATTCCATGAAATGTCATTTTGCCATGTTCCATAGAGAATCTGTTCCGGAAATGATTTAACGGTTGCAACTGTAGAAGAATAGAAAAATGGAAGAGGGAAATGAATACTGCCCTCTTAAACCCACAGTACTTTATATTGCAGGTACTTTTTTACCACCCGCCTCAGTAATGATCTCCTTTGATATGAAATCCTGCTTAACTTTTTTTTGTCCCTAGGAAATTAGAATTGATCTTCAGGAAGCTCAACTGTATTAGTTTGAAAGACTGCACGATTGAGCTTGTAATGCATTCCTTTGCTCTGTTTTTCTTGCAGGCTTTTTCAGTATTTTTTGTTTGTGTAGCATTCACATCAGATATAATATGCCTACTCTTCATACCAGTGCAGTGGCTTTTCTTTGCTGCCAGTACATATGTATGGGTTCAGTACGTCTGGCACACAGGTATGTTCAAGTTTTTGTTTCCAACTCAAGTGTCTTTTATATTTAAAAAAAAAAGAAAACTGTAGGATTATAAATCATATGAAGAAAGGCATGATTTGACCATTTGAAAGTCAAAAGTTTCTAGTTAGCCTCACTGCCACAACCCATGATCCATGGCGTGTTGCTGCACCACCATGGGAGGGAAGGAAGACATATCCGTCCCCAGAGAAAAATAACACTGTCTCCATACAATGTTTACAATACATTATCTCAATAACTTGCAACAATCGGATTGATTTTGTAATTGAGAGTTGACAAATACATGCAATATCTATCCTGATTAAATAATACTGGATAATTTTCATCTTGCTTAAATGATAGCTAATTCATTAAGTCACTATCTTGTCTTTTCCTTCCCTGTTCTGATATTTTGCTTTGTAGTACTGAATGAGCGTACTAATGCATTGTCATTGGCCATTTAAGATGTGCTTGTAAGCCTAAATGTTCCATGCAAATCAGTATTATACTATATATAAAACAGTGTTGGACCAATAACTGCAACAATTCATACCAAATGGGAGTAAAACTAATGTTATACTGGACTGAAAGGAGCACCTTTTCTAAGATCTGTCCTTGACCAAATTGGAATACTTTTGTCAAAAAGTGATGCTGCATTGGTCATTAATGTTTAAATATTGTGGCATGAAAAGCAAGTTTTTCCTGTAATCTGTGTTGTAGAACCTCCTCTGCCATCCAAGGCCTGAAAGCTATAAATTGTTAATTTTGAAAAGTGCTTGACTCTTCAAAACTGAGGTGCAATTTTAAATATTTTCAGTTCTAATTTATTTTCAAAATATCTTGCTTTGGATTTTAAATTTAAAAATCAGCACTAAAACAAATTGTGAAATGTGGAAAATTCTTTTATAAAGACTCCTGGTTGACTTGTCCAACAGCTCCTTCATCCTGTGGGGAAGAACTTTGCTTCCACTTGCTATCTTTTCCTGAGTACAGCTGAGCTTTTATTTTACAGACTGCCACTAGTAGCCTTAAATTTGGTGACAGTGTTTTAAAATAAATAGTGCCTCTGATGAAAAATATACCAGGAAAAGAGCAGCCATCTTTTCCGGCCAATGGCGGATTCAGTGGTCTGCTCATTCATACAGGTCACTGATGTGGTATGCATAGTTGTTTGCTGCTAGGCTGTGGAATCCAATTCATGGTATAAAAGCAGCAAATGTCACATAGCCAGCATCCTTCAGTCATATTGCCAAACTACTTCTTGAAGGACATTGCATTTACTGAGCTTGATGGGCCAAATTCCGCACAATGAGGTGGAACAGTAACTGACGTTGCTTCATTGCCCTGGTTAACTTTAAATAGCTTGATGTCCAATTTATTCAGTGTGTCGTCCGTACTAATTTCATGGCTGTGAGTCAAACCTGTGAGCAATCAAAATTACGTTTAAATAATGGTAACTTGACTAGCCCCTATCGCTGAAACAGTTGTATGTATGCTTTGTGTTTGAAAAAGAAACTTGGCTCCTCAGCTCGGTTCATAATAAATTTTAAGGTGAAGGATAAAAAAGTTATTTTGAGGATGGATTGTGTTACCTTATTAAGTGATGATTTTTCTATTCTGTCTATTTGCCTTCACCACTGAGACAACTACTTGACTCGACTCGATTTGATAAAATGCATTGGTATTCTTCAGGCAAATGCAATGTTCCCTAAAATGTTTACCAAACGTCTATTAGATAAGCTGAATTTCTTCCTTCAACACAGATTTTCTGGTTGACGAGTGGGTTTTTCTTTCAGCTTGTGAAATGATCTGTCCAGCGCTAGCTTGGATGTAGAATGCTAAAAATACTCATGACATAATGTTAACAAACCAGTGTGAAATTATTGTAGGAGAAAGCTCTGCCAATTGAATGCATAGTTTGCAATCTGATCTGATTTTGAATAACTCTTGCCATATGGACAAAGGGATCTAATATTGTCCTGGCCACCTGTTTCTTCATTAATGCCAAAATGATAGTGAATTATCCAGTAATAGCTTTACAATTGGGCAAGCTCCCTGAAGAAAGGTCTTTCTTTAATTTACAAGTTGGGTTCAGGCTGATTGAAAGCGGAGGGGGGGAGGTGAAGGAAGACAAATTCCTCGTTTGAGTGGCACAGCTCCCTTCCTGAGGAATCTAATTACTCTGTTTTAAGTTTTACTTTCCCTAGCCATTCCAGCAGTTGTGCTAACGTGCAATGCCATGAAATGGTAAAGCATAGGTTGTCCCCAAGTTCTCCACATGTTAAGTTGCTGATCTCAACCAAGCCATCTGGGAAAGTACTGAGTGGAGGCAAGATGTTTCTCCTAAAGAGGCAGGAAGGATAATTCTGGCTGAGTCAGTTTGCATTAATCGTTGCACTTTTTGAACAGCCAATACAAGAACAGCATTGGCCACGTCTTGGAAACAGATTGCCTGGTGTGTATGAGGGAGGGCAACACTGAGGAGCCAGAGAATGCATTTAAAAAAACAGACCTAAATTGAAACCGTAATTTTCACACTTATTTACGACTTCTCAATTGCAGATGTATCTACAGTAAAAGTCACATGAAAATGAGAGAGTAGGGTTGGTTAGAACTCTAGCCCATATCTAATATTTCCATTTCCCCACACCAACCATCCTTGTAGCCCCTCTGAGTGAGTATGCTAATTTGTACTGAATTATTTGAAGTTTGATTCACTGGGGACTGGGTTGAGATCGCAAAAACTCAATTCACGTAGAACCCATACAACTTGCAGAGAGAGAAGACTTTAATTCCATCTCAGTGGCCAAATCCCAGAGATGTGTTGACTGTATACTAATCCATTCCTCGTAGTTAATTTTTAATGCGTGCTGGTAAGTAGCCTAAAAAAGGGGAAATGATGGGGGAAAGGTATTTTTTTAATCTTTATTCATGGTAGACATTACTTCACAAAAGAATGACTTACCTTATTTTATTTACAACACACTAGCATAGCAATGCCACTTCTACATTTCCCATTGCTGAACTCCAATGTGGGTGCCATCTTGGGATTGAAAACAATAGTGGAATTTGCAACAACAAAAAAAGTTTATTAGTAACAAATGGCCTAATGTGAAAAAATATTTGAAAGTGTACACGATCCTTTTATATGATGTCCCCAGTTTCTGAATTTTTAGATCCAAATTTTCATCGATTGCTGTTTATAATCTGATCTATGTACTGTAGCTAATGAAAACTATTCTAGAGTGGAACAGTTCAAGGAGCATTGTCTTTATCAAAAGACATTTGGCAAACACTGGAATGTGATTATGCAACTTGAATCAAGTCATACAGCTGGTGTGTGATGCGAGAAAAAGAGAGCTATCTTTTCCCCTTTTCATGAGAAAGACAGTACCATTTTCACTTGCATGTTGATGGAGCATTGTTCCTATAATTGAAATTTTTGGTTGATGAGCCAATCCTTTTATCTTTTTCAGAAAGAGGAGTGTGTTTACCAACTGTATCACTATGGATATTATTTGTTTATATAGAAGCAGCAATCAGATTTAAAGATTTAAAAAATTTTCATGTAGACCTTTGTCGCCCTTTTGCTGCACACTGGTAAGTTATCTCTGTTTGTTTTTATGACCCCTATTTGTGAAGCTCTATATCAATGCATGTTATTTATGATCATCCCTTCAGGATCTATGCATTAAACAGTAAAGTGAATCCAATATCCCTGCATATCACTTCTTGATTCAAAAAAAGCAAGAGCTACAAAATAAAGATTGCTATATATTACACAGAATAACTTAATGCCTGAGGGATTCCAGAGTAACTCATCTAGGGATTCTGACTGCTTTCACAGCTCAAGCTCAGGTTTTACCATTTGTGATGTGCTACTTCTTTTAACAGATGGATGTGTGTTCCTACCATTTTGGTTAATCTGACTAGTTTGTAGGTCTACGGAATTGTGATTTATACATGTAGGCTTTTTAAACCAATATGTTTTCTTGTTTGAGGACTTTCTGTTTAAAACGTTATACTGTATTTGTATTATCCCGTAGGGCATGAGAATCAATTTACTTAGGAATTGGGCAAAAGGGGATTGTTAAAATACTAATGGGAACTCTTGAGCTCAAGAAAGAGCTCAGCCTACATGTTTCCACATTATTTGAAATTTAATTTGTGACATAGTACCATGTCACTCATGTGAATGCCTATTATACCACAAGAAAAACAATTTTAACCCCTGCTTCGGTATAATTGGAATAAGTAGTTGAGAGTAGTGCATAAGTAGAATGGTCTCCCAGCAAAAGTAACTGATGCTGTGTTGATTAACTGCTTCAAAATGGAGATGGGTAAATATCTGGTTGGAAGTGGAATTAGAGATTATAAAGTTAGGTAAAGACTGCGATGATATTCTGAATGGGAGACAGTGAGGGCAGTAAACCAGGGCTAAATAGTGGAGATTTAGGGATGAATAGAATTTGCGTTTCTCTTTATTGCTTTTTGTAATTGTGGAGTATTTAAACAATTTTATTCCAGGAAATTAAATAAGTGTGGCAGAGTCCATAATAGGACATACTGGACGTGGAAGGATTGGGCTTCATGGACCAAATGGCCTTTTCCCATTTCCTGTTTTTTAAATATTTTTATCCCGGAGAACTTATTTAAATTATATTTTATGAGCTTCCTCTTGGTTCTCTTCAAAGATGGCTGATTACCAGGAATTGAAATTAATAGCTGAGGGTAAATATAGACTAGTTGTCTTAAGTTAGTAAGTTTTGTAACTTCATAATGTTGCAGTTTGGGTGGATTCTGAGTGGTGATAAAGATCATTTCTCTTCCTTAGTTTTAACATAAATATAACTGTCCCAGAGCTCTTTAAATTTGTAATATCGTGATTTGATTTTTTTTTCTCAAGTCAATTAATTTATTCAAAAGTTAAAGTTCATGACACAAAACTTCATCTGATGGATCAGTGAATAAATATGCTATGCGATGTGGTGATGAGCCATACGGGCTAAGCAGTTTCTGGTTCAGTCTCGGGCAGGCCATTCATAGTCAGGACACTGCCATTGACGTTAGCATCTTCAGACTAGAGAAGGCAAAACTGGACAGGGTTCCTCCTTTATCACAACCTAGTGACTCTTGCTGGAAAGTGCATGTGAGATTGACTGGCTGTGGTGGCTCTTGTGGTCGTGGAACTATAGCCCAGCAAGAATTGCCACTTTTAGAAGAGGAAGGGTTAGACGAGAAATTGGAGGATGGGGAAAAATTACCTCCTAGGATCGAAGGCTTACTTAATATCCAACTCTGTTTCAGCAATTTGAGGAATGCCTAATTTGCATTAAATAGGCTTCTCTGAGCTGTTGAGATGTGAAGTTAGAGGTGTATTTTATTTATAAAGCTTTGATTCCATGACGTTTGAGGTATGCTCTTTACCAATGTTTTCACTTAAAAGAGCCACGGAAATGTCATTTGCTCTGACAATTTATGGAAAAATATGAATAGAAATAAGTGCAAATTGTTTCCCCTAATTTAACTTTTGAAGGATGAATGTTTAATTGCTTGGTAACCGTGATTTCAGAATTTACCTATTGGTTGACTGACTCTGTCTTTTTCTTCTCTCCTCATCCCATAAATAAAGCATTGGCTATCCTGTGGTGACACTGGGATTTGGCTTCAAAAGTTATGTAAGCTACAAAATGCGATTAAGAAAACAGAAGGAGGTCCAGAAGGAGAATGAGTTCTACATGCAGCTCCTACAGCAGGCCTTACCGCCAGAGCAACAGATGCTACAGAGGCAAGAGAGGGAAGCTGAAGAAGGTAAGCATTGATTTAGGTAGTGCTCATGAACACTCTAGTTCTTTGGAATAACGCACGCTTTACACCAGGATGCAAGTAATCGGGTTCGGCGACCAGTGAGGGCTCAGGTTAAAAGATACCTTTTTCCACCTCCATCTACAGCAGTAGCGCGCCAGCTTTTTAAGCTATATAAACTCCAACTTGTCCAAAACTCTCTAACCCACATTCTGTCCTGCACCAAGTCCTTCTCGCCTGTCATCTGTGCCCTTGCCAACCTCCATTGGTTTTACCTCCCCCAGTGCACTGAATTCAGAATCTTTGTTTCTTTGGAAAAAGTATTCTTAGGGCAGGAAAACAGTTATACCTGTCTTATTTTGTAGTTCCACAAAGTTTGGCAGTATTTTTAAATCACCTTCCTAAGCATTTATTGATCCTTCTGAACGTTATGAAGACATGGTTTGCTGACACTACTGGGAGGCTAGATGTGTCACTGAGCCTCCAAATGATACTGTGGCTTTTGAGAGGACCAGTCAAGTCAAAAGGAGTTTCCTGAAAGCCTTTATTGTGAAGGCTTGCAATACTTAATGAAAGAGGTTTCTCCCCAGTGTTGAGACCAGAGCAATAATTCCCTAGGATTTGATCATTTCAGCTATTTATCAGCAGAAGCCACTAAACCAGGAACAGTCCCTAGGTTGCTCTGGGTTTGTGTATTACTCATCTTGGATTGCACCCTCATTAGCTGAGCAGTCTGGTTCAGGAGCACCCTATAATGTTCTGATTCTTGAGAAAACTGCAACCAGAGCCATCAACTTGTGAGTTTGTGTATTTAAATAAAAACACTTAAAACTGTCATTGTACAAAAGTTATCTTAGCACAAGAATTAATAAACTGTGTGTTGGTTCCAGACCCATTGTATCTTGTTTGGCTTGGACATAGGCTATTTATTAGATTATACCTGTCACTTTTTTCTCAATTGTATCTGTTTCATTTAATGTATGATTCCAGAATGTTATGTTATATTGAAAAAGTACCATTTTGACATTCGTAAAGTTTTCATATTTTACATTAATGGAACGAGGAAGAGTTTGGAATTGTTTTCCTACGGCAACAAAATGTTAAACCCATTTCTAAGCAGATGTTGGGGAATTGACTTCCAACTGTATGTGCACTCCATGTAGGGGTTGCAGCACAGATTCACCAGAATTCTACCGGTGCTTAGAAATTTAAATTATGAGGACGGGTTGCATAAACTTGGCTTGTATTCTTTAGAGTATAGACGATTGAGGGATGATCTGATTGAGTTTTTAAAAATGTTAAAATGAGTTGAAAGGATAGATACAGAGAAATTATTTCCTCTTGTGGGGGAAATCGAGAATAAGGAGACATAATCTTATAATTAGAACGAGGCCATTCAGGAGCAAAATCAGGAAACAATTTTCCAAACAAAGGATAGTAGAAATCTGGAAAACTCTCCCCCAAAAGCTGTGGAGGATAGGGCTTTCAAGAATGAGAGAGATTGATTTTTGTTAGGTAAGGGTATCAAGGGATATGGAGCAAAGGTGGGTAAATGGAGTTGAGGTGCAGATCAGCCATGATCTAATTGATCAGGCTCAAGGGGCCTCCTGTTCCTATGTTCTTAGATGGTTTTATAAGTGTCATCCTTGGCTTAATGGTGGCACTCTTGCCTCTGAGTCAGAAGGTTGTGGGTTCAAGCACCCACTCCACAGACTTGAGCATCTAATTTAGGCTGACACTTCAATGTAGTACTGTGGGAGTGCTGCACTTTCGTAGGTGCTGTCTTTCGGATGAGATGTTAAACCGAGGCTGGTAAAGAGTACTAATCGGCAAAATGAGGGGTGTTAGGGCTGGGGAATGGAGCATTTTTTTTGACTACTTGTTCCCAGTGTTGACATTAAACACCCTCAGGTTAAGTACATTATGGGTGAGATGCAAGGTAAAACTCCTACTCAGGCCCAACAAGATGACCTTGTTCAAGTGTCAGCTAAGTACCTCTTGTTGAACATGCTTTTAAGTACAGTAGTTTGCATTTATTCTGATAGTGTTTTTAAAAAAACTATTAGCTGGAATGGCAAAAAGAAAATTCTTTTAATATATGTTTGATAATATCTGTTGTGGTCCTGTCTGTATTTTGCTTTATACAAAGCATTTTAAGGTTCTCTTTAAGTTAGTACATAAAGGTTGAAAGTGTGTAATGTTTCACATATTGGACTGATAGTTCAGGTCTTGTATAAGCCTGCTTTTCTTTTTGTACACTAACTATTTTTCCATTCTCTCCCAGCTGCTACAGCCAAAGGGATCACAGATATGGATTCTACACAGCTTCCTCAACACAATGGAGGAATTCCAGCAGGTAGAAAATTGACAACAGCTTTACCAGAACTAGAATACAAAGAAAAAGGGAAAGAGAAGGACAAAGAAGCCAAAAAACCCAACCTTGGGATTAACAATAATATTTTACAGCCAGTAGACTCAAAAATACAAGAAATTGAGTACATGGAAAATCATATCAATAAAAGATTGAATAATGAGCTTGTAGGAAGCACAGAAAACCTATTAAAAGAGGACTCATTTACAGCTGCTTCAAAAAATTACAAGAACGCTACTGGTGGAGTAAATTCTTCACCCAGAAGTCACTGCACGTCCAATGGCAGCATCCCTTCATCCTCTTCTGCTAAGAATGAAAAGAAGCAAAAATGCACTAGCAAGAGCATGAGTACACACAAGGAAATAATGGAAAACTGTATACCTAACAACCAGCTCAGCAAGCCAGACACATTATTAAGGTAATTTTTTTTAAATATTTGGGAACTTGTTTTTTTTTCTTAGTGTGGTTGGGAGGTAATGAGTCTCACCTAGTCAAAGAACAGTTAGTACCCCTTACAGTTGTATATAAACTGGATAGAATTACCCGAGTACTGCTGTGAAGTAGAGCAAAATATATCAACTATTACAAGGTTGAGCAAGAGGGTTACTTGTAATTTTTGACATCCGCCATCAAGTGACTTTCAGATTGACTGTCACTACTAAAGTAGTTCTACCATTTTTAGCAAGTGTCTAAACACGTACATTTTAAGAAATTGTGTACTGTTTTGTTTTTAAGACCTGGTATCATTGCTGTGTGATTTTGAGCTTAGTCTTGTATATTGTTTGTTATTTGTACACCGCTTGAGATATCTTGCATATCTCAATTGTGATGACTAAGATTTGAATACTTTGACAGGACTTCGATCATTGCAGAAACATCTTGGTGAGAAGCTATTGCATAAATGGTTCAAAGCCAGTTGTATTTCTTCCAGGCCCATTTTTCTTTAGCAAAGGAGTTTTGAGCTAGTAACCATTTGCAAATGTAGGTATTGATAGGAATTTGATATTCTTGATGGTTACGTGACATTGAAGTAATGTACGGAGCTGTTGGTATAAAATTTTGACGTCCACCTGCTTTGGGGTTTAATATAGGAAATATAAATGGGAGGTACCCATTTTTAATCTGTACTGACCCCAGAGCGCAAACATTTCTTCAGTATCCACACGTTTTCATTTGAATTAGCTGTATATTTTATGCAAAATCAAAACCGCTACTGCTGTGTGAAATAGTTTCAACAGCTCCTAAGTTGATATTGATGCAAAGGTATTGAAAGTGCTGTGCAGTGGGACCTGTTAAGAGCAATTTCATATTTTACTATTACTCTGTCCCTTGAATTCAGAATTTGTATTCTGAGGGCATTATCATCAGGGATTAAGTCTTGGTACTGTTGGGGGTGCTTGTCAGCTTCTCTATTTTACTATATACATAGCATGCCAATGTGTTATAAGGAAGTTCGCTGGAGGTGAGGACAGTTGGCTCTCCTGGTTTCTTTTATATTTGATTCCTGAACTGATCAAAAGACCAGGACGCTGCAGGTGGTTTTCAAGATAAATTATGCCATAGTTCTTTTCTGTTACTGTAGGAAGTGTAAAACAGTGCTGCTTGTTACGATGTATTGGAATTCTGCCTTGCCGAAAGGGGTGTTTCAGCTTTTAAAGGGTTGTTTAATATATATATAATTAACTCCCAACTAGTGGATGATGAAATGCAGCAGTCATTTTCTTGTGCCTTTGTTTGTGTTTGGAGATTAGAAGTTGAATACAAAGTTACTGACCATTAGTACTGGAAATTTACCCAATACTTTTAGACTTCGGAGTTAACTGCATACCACTAGTCATGATGCCTGGTTACTGCTTTTATATTCTTGGATGAGCCATGCAAATAGATAAAATGAAGAATTACAAAGGGGATAGATTACTAGCCATGTAAAAAAATAATGTTGGTGGATGTCTGTTTATCCTTGTGATTTCTAAGACTTTTGGCACCTTTTAACGTATATTTCCAGACATCAAAAAACTTCAGTAATAAAATTTGAAAACATGAATACACTAACCAGGCAAAATGGCAAAGTAATGAGCAAGTGCACTAAAAGGTTGAGGAGGCATGTTTTATATGCGAGAGAGTGCACGTGTTTGGAGAATGAAAGAGGATAACAATTTCCTAAACCAGAGGAATAAAATTTTCCTAAGGAACTTAGGTTCCTAAGGAAGGAGCAAACCAAAGGGTAACCAGTTCATAAACTGGAGCTGATGTATGCCTCTGTCTTTGTGAGGCTGATTTAAAAAAAAAATAGAATCATGAGGCATATTTGGATAGAAGCTTTACAAAACAGTTGAGTTGTGCTGCCTTTTATGTAGCTAATTTACCTTATTTCCACCGTTGTAGCACTTGAAGACGACATGTTTTCAGAAGGGGGAGATCAGGCCTGACTGACCTTGAGTTTTTTTTTAAGGAAGTGACATCCCAAGTTGATGTTGGAAAGCTCTATGATGCAGTGCATCTAGACTTCCAGAAGGCCTTTGATAAAGTTTCACATGAAAGGCTATTACAGTGGATATGATGGGCAAAATTTAGAGGTGACTAAGGAATTGGCTGAAAGAGAAGCAACAGCAGCTACTCCTTGAGTTTATTGCCTATTCTACCCTTCTTCTATCAGTGCTGGGTTCCGTACTGTTCCTATGCTATATATAAGCAATCTACATTAAAAACGTAATGTAACTTTGTCAAATTTGCAGATGAAACTAAACTTGGGGAGAGGAGGCTGCAATCCATTCTAAAGAAGTAGGCAAAGAACTAAAGAAGGACGTAGACAACTTTTGCAAGTGGTCAGAATTATGGAGTATAAAATTCAATAGAGATAAAGGGCTGGATTTTGAAACTGGGGTCGGGTTGGTGTCGTGAATCACACATTCTGGCTTGTAAACCCGCCTCCATCGAGATGTGGCCAACCCACTGTATTTTCCCTTGATTGACCTTGTTGAGCCCACCCAGTGGGCTCAGCAGGCCAATTAAGGGCCACCCGGCAACAGGTGACGTCACAGATTGACATTTCATCTGTCAAGAGCTTTTGACAGATGAAATATCAGCGTTTGACAGCTCTGTGAAGCTGTCAAACACTGACAGTATGATTTCTAACTTCAGTCCTTCCTCTCAGGCTGAGTTAGAAATCATTCCACCACAGAAAACAGAAGGCTGCAGTTTTTGACAGGACCACGGCTTTTCTGCTTTCTGTGCCGGTGAGATTTCTGACTCCCGAGAACTGAAGGGCTGACACCTGCAGGAGGAAGTTAAGGTAAGTAAAACTTTTTCCCACACTTAGCACTTACCTTACACACTTGCCTCTGCACACATGCACCCATCACTCACCTGCCCACCGGACCTATCGACCCCTCCAACCCCTGCAGACCCACGGTCCACCCCGATAACTTGGCGTGGTTGCCACCTGTCGGGAAGCCCACATTTCACCTGTCAAAATAGGGATTATCCAAAAAACTGCCTGTTAACTACCTGTTAACAGGCAATTAATTGTCACTAATCCCTTCCCGCCTCGGGGAGTCGGGTCTCAGCACAGGTCGGGTACCCGCCGCCAGCGAAACTGGCATGGAGGCGGGATGGGGTCGGGACCCCCGAATCTGCAACTTTAACCCCCACACGCCTCCAAACCCGACTCCACGGGTCATTGAAAATCCAGCCCAAAGTGTTGCACTTTGGAAGAAAAATTGTGGGACATTTTTTTCAATGAAAGGTTTAGAACTAGCTAGGACTGAAGGAGATCAGAGCTTGGTATTAGACTTGACACTTCCCATATTCAGCAAACCAAATGTTGAGCTACTTCTGCTAATTCGAAGTCATTGCTAGGAAAAAATAGGGCTATTCAATAGTTGAATTTAAGCAATTTAAATAAAACGGCATAGAATGCATGTTTTGCTCAAAATTCAGATAAACAGATGGTTCGAGTTTGAATAAAGTCGAATAATGCATATTGCAAAATCAGTAAGGTCTGAGGCCAATGTTCTTGAGCTGTATAGTGCTCTGGTCAGACCACATCTTGAGTACTGAGACACGCAAAACATTAATGTGGAAGTGGTGCGGAGTAGGGCCAGTTCAGGGAGAGAGAAAACGGGGAACTACAGACCTGTTAGCCTCACATCAGTAGTTGGGAAAATGCTGGAATCTATTATAAAGGATGCAATAACTGGGCACTTAGAAACAAATAGTAAGATTGGGCAGAGGCAACATGGATTTATGAAAGGGAAATCCTGTTTGACAAACCTATTGGTGTTCTTTGAGGATGTAACTAGTGGAGTAGACAAAAGGGAACCGGTAGATGTGGTGTATCTGGATTTTCAGAAGGCCTTCGATAAGGTCCCACACAAGAGGTTGGTGAACAAAATTAGGGCGCATGGAATTGGGGGTAATATACTAGCATGGATTGAGAATTGGTTAATGGACAGAAAACAAAGAGTAGGGATAAACGAGTCTTTTTCAGGATGGCAGGCTGTGACTAGTGGGGTACCGCAAGGATCGGTGCTTGGGCCCCAGCTATTCACAATCTATATCAATGATTTGGATGAGAGGACTAAATGTAACATTTCCAAATTTGCTGCTGATACAAAGCTAGGTGGCAGTGTCAGTTGCGAAGAGGATGTGAAGAGGCTTCAAGGGGATCTCGACAGGCTCAGTGAGTGGGCGAGAACATGGCAGATGGAATATAATGCGGATAAATGTGAAGTTATCCACTTTGGTAGAAAAAACAGAAACGCAGAGTATTTCCTAAATGGTGAAAGACTGGGGAATGCAGATGCTCAAAGGGACCTGGGTGTCCTTGTACATGAGTCACTGAAAGTGAATGTGCAGGTGCAGCAAGCCATTAGGAAGGCAAATGGTATGCTGACCTTCATTACAAGAGGATTTGAGTACAGGAGTAAAGAAGTCTTACTCCAATTTTATATAGGGCCTTGGTGAGACCACACCTGGAGTACTGTGTACAATTTTGGTCTCCTTACCTAAGGAAGGATA
Organism: Squalus acanthias; assembly: GCA_030390025.1. Classification (NCBI taxonomy): domain Eukaryota; kingdom Metazoa; phylum Chordata; class Chondrichthyes; order Squaliformes; family Squalidae; genus Squalus; species Squalus acanthias. The sequence continues at coordinate 5,541,414 of JASTWF010000031.1, forward strand.
TACTTGCCATAGAGGGAGTGCAACGAAGGTTCACGAGATTGATTCCTGGGATGGCGAGACTCGTATGAGAAGAGATTGAGTAAACTAGGCCTGAATTCTCTTGAATTCAGAAGAATGAGAGGGGATCTCATTGAAGCATACAAAATTATTACAGGGCTTGATAGGGTGGATGCTGGGAGAATGTTTCCCTTGGCTGGGGAGTCTAGAACCAGGGGCCACAGCCTCAGGATAAAGGGTAGGCCATTCAGGACTGAGATGAGGAGAAGTTTCTTCACACACAGGGTGGTGAATCTTTGGAATTCTCTACCCCAGAGGGCTGTGGAGGCTCAGTCATTGGGTATATTCAAAACAGAAGTTGATAGATTTCTGACTAGTAAGGGCATCAAGGGATATGGCGATAGGGCCGGTGAATGGAGTTGAGGCAGAAGATCAGCCATGATCTCATTGAATGGCGGAGCAGGCTCGAAGGGCCGAATGGCCTACTCCTGCTCCTATCTCTTATGTTCATTGTGCTGGAGGACTGACTCTTAACCCTTGAAACTAGGCAAATGAGATGACACCTTGTAGAGGTTTATAATGTTTTAGTGCATAATCTGCATAATCTGAGGTGCTGTGTTGTGGATGAGAAATTAAACCGAGGCCTCTTCTGCCTGTTCAAGTAGATGTAAAGGATTTCATAACACTATTCAGGGAAGAGCAGTTCTCCCATCTCCTGCCTTTCCTCAACCATCATCACCAAACATTAACTGGTTATTTATCTCATTTACTCTTTGGGACCTTGCTGTGAACAGCTTGACTGCAGTGTTTGTCTGCAAAACAGTGACTACTCTTCAAAAATAATTTATTGGCTGTGAAGCACTTTGGGATGTCGTGAGGGCGTGAAAGGTGCTACATAAATGCAAGTTCTTTCTTTATAGAATAGTAAGCGGTAGAAAAGGTTAATCTGGAGCTTTGTTTCAAATTCAACCATGACTGCAGGAAAATGGGACATAGGTACAAACTGATAAGTTCAGAACTGATGTCAGGGAGCACTTCACGCAAAGAGTGTTTAGTACCTTCAATGGTCTTCCAGGTAGGGTAGAAGAGGCAAAAACTCAAGTCGCTGAGAAAGTGGTCAGGTGCTGTGGTGGTGGGATGGTAGATTTCTGTGGAAGGATGTGGGCTGGGCCGGATTAGATCTGTACTGATGTTTGTGATGTGCAAAATGTCCCTACCTGTTCAAATGGTTGAGGGTTTATACAGGTACTGATTTTATAAATGGCATGTGCTTTACTGTTACCTTGTTATAATTGTCTGCTTAGTTATCCATGTCTACAAAAAGATGAGTACCGTCTTCAGGGAAAGTTGGACAACAGGGGTTGTATTCAGTGAGCTGAATTTTAAAAACATAAGTTGCTAAAATGTTGCTTACATCTAAATTGCACTTGCACATGATACCTTCTTATATTTTCTATAATGGTAGTGAATGAAATTAATTTGACACATGGGATTCTGTGCTTAGGTAGTTAGTGTCATTTAAGTGCTCTGTGAAAGGAAACTGGCACCAGTACCCTGAAAATTTTGGTGATTTAGTAAACAAGGGAGACGTTCAAATACTGGAGGTAGTGCAGAGGAGAGTCACAAGGCTGATCCCCAGTGCCAAAGATCTGAGTTACGAGGAACTACTGGAGAAATTTGGGCTTTTCAGCCTGGAAAGGAGGTGTCTGAGAGGTGATCTTATAGAGCTATATAAGATAGCTAAGAGAATGGAAAAGGTCAATCCAGAATATTACTTTAAGTTAAATTGCTAGAGTAAGACAAGGGGATGTGGCTTCAAACTAGAAAACTATAAATTTAAGACTGATGTCAGGAAATTCTTTACACTGAGTAGTCACAATATATGGAATAGATTTCCAGGAACAATTGTGGCGGCGCAGACCCTGGAACTTTTTAAGAAACAATTGGATGCTGAAATGAGGGCAACTTTAAGATCTTTCTGATGGATGAACTAAGATGGGCCAAATTGCCTTCCTCATCCGTAACTATCTTGTCAATCAGTTTTGCAACCATTGAAAGATGCTTAGTGGGTGTTCTGCATACTGATCGACCAAGATCCTCATCAGTGAACCAATGCAGGATGCGCTTCCCATTTCAGGAGAGCCTGTCTAATGTTAACTGGCCTTGTAACTTTGGTTGTCAATGGCTGCACTCAATAAATGGAAAAAGTTGACTTCTGATTACACAAGAGAAGAAAATTTTGCAGTAAGTAGATTTCTGAAGAGTGTTCAGTGTATTAATAACAATAACTTTCATTTATATAGTGCCTAAAGCGATTCACACAGGTGTAAGGAAAAACAGTGGAGCCAAAGAAAATGATGATATGAAGGGTCGTCAAAGAGTTGAGTTTTAAGGAGGGTCGCCAAAGAAGAGAGAAGCTGGAGACGTTGCGGTTTGAGATGGAATTCCAGAGCGTAGGGCTTAGAAGCTGAAGGCACTGCTGCCAATGGAAAGGCGAAGTGTGGGAAGATGCACAAGTGGTCACAGTCAGAGGAAGGAGAGTGCTGGTAGTGGTTGGCGGGGGGAGCGACAGTGGTGGTGGTGGTAGCTCTGAAGGAGGTTACAGAGATGGGGAGTGTGAGGTCATGGAGAAATTTAAACATAAGGGTGAAAATTTTAAATTTGAGGTGATGGGGGAACTGGGAGCCAGGTCAGCGAGGTGCGGAATAGAGTACAGGCAGCGAAGTTTTGGATGACCTGATGTTTAAGGAGGATAAAGGCTAGGTGGTCAGTCAGGACAGCATTGGAATAATCGAATCTGGAGATGACAAAGATGTGGATGAGGGTTTCAACGGCAGTTGGGCTGAGGTGGAGGCTTTTGGTCACCCCTCCTAATCTCTCATGTGGCACAGAATCAGTTTTCCTCATGCTTCCGAAGTGGTTTGGGATGTTTCTCTGTTAAAGGCACAATATAAATACATGTTGTTGTTGTTGTTGTTGTAGTAATAGTAGTCATTGTCGATTCCTCACGATTATAAATCCCATTTGTCAACTTCAATGGCTCTTTTAAATCTATGCACCCGCTTTTAAGGATTTATGTATCTGCACACCTAGATCGCTTTGCCCCACTGCTATTTAAGGTATATTTCCGTTCTTTATTTTTGTTCCCAAAATGTATTACTTCGCACTTTTCTGTATTAAACAGGATTTCCCATTTATTTGTCCTAGCCTATTTATATTTTCCTGTAGTGTCTGGCATTAGTCCTGGCAGTTTGCTGCCACTTCCAGTACCCACCCTTTCTAAATCCAGATTATTTTTGGTGTGTATATCTCTTATTCTCTGTCTTTGCTTCTGTCCCGTTGCATTGCTCAGGTGAGGGAAGATACACTGATTTAGAACAATGGGGATGTGTGTCATGCATCTTAATTTAAGAATTAATGTCATAACTTGGTGATGGAAGGTTACAAGACGATTTCAGATAAGTACAAATAAGGAAGGCCATTTAATCCATCTAGCTCACCCTTGTATAGAACCCCCTACCCCCACCCCAAATCATAGCATCTAACTGCCTTCAGTTTGTACCAATGCAGCCTTGTCCTACACTTAGAGTTCAACAATTTCAGATCATAACCACGGCCCCTATCACATTTTTTCATCCACCCTTTTGTTTGGCCCCTTTTTTTTCTTCCCTCCCTGAAGCTGGCAGCTGTCCTTCATTCCGCCAGCGCATTTCACACCTCATCTAGCCTTAACCTGTCACATTACCACCTCCTCTCGCCTTGAATATCTCTCAATGTCTCTTAATCTCTCCTGCCTTCTATACTACCACTGACCTTCCCCTTTTGTTCTTTCATCCCCTCCCCCTTTTCCCAGCATTATACTTGCTTTAAATCTATTTCATTTCCTGCTTTTTTCCAGTTCTGACGAAGGGTCTTCGACCTGAAACGTTAACTCTGTTTCTCTCTCCACGGATGCTGCCTGGCCTGCTGAGTTTTTCCAGCGTTTTCTTTTGTTATTTCTTGTCCTACACTTGTGGTTTAAATAGAAGTAATCCTCTGATTAACCTTTAATATTGTACTTGATATCTTGTATGCCTCTAGGTGCTTCTCTCATTTATCTCCTTTCAAGACTAAGGAGCGAGTATTTCTAATTTCTGCAGAATTTAAAAGCACAGCATCAAATATGATGGAGGTGCAGGTTTTATTGTCTCAAACTGGGAGAATTGCTATGCTTGGGTTGGCTTTCTTTTGTCATGGAATGCACCTGGCAGATTGATAGCACGACAGTTTGTGTACCAATATGTTGCTACTCTGAGTGGTGCGATGTGCATTCTTGTCTGTGATTTCCTATATGGGAAGTTCTTGATCTTGGTGATGTCATCAGAGGACAATGGCAAATGGAGGCCAAATACTTCCAACCGGGAGGACTTATTTCATCACTTTCCAGGGGTAACCAATGCATATTAGAAATTCATATAATTTGTGAAGTGCATAAAGGGTGCTGGGAAATGTTGCAGCTTCATTTCGTCACTTGCAGTATCATGGATTCTCTGCTTCAACATTTCTCCATTCTATTTTACTGTATTAAACGTCGGGAGTGGGGACTGAACTTCTGCAGTTGATAGATGATGGAAGTGCACATGCTAACTGATTAGTACTCAAACTATTGTCATCTTATTTTGTGGAAAGTAGAAAATACTGTAATCTGTCAAAAGAATGTGCATTCTCTGAATTTTCTGTTGTGTTACACTATCCTTCTGTATTGGAACAGACAATTGTCACAGCGCATTGTGTAGAGGATAATATACATTGGGTCAAAATAGTGCTGAAGAGAAATTCCTTATAAACACAGTTACAGGTTTTACTAGTGATTAAGCAGAATAGGTGTTTTCTGATCATTGGGGGCTGTTAACACAACAAAGTCCTACATTTCTGTAATGTTCCAACAAGCAGTGTGTAATTATTCTATGACAAAAGGTCTCTACAGAAAAATCTGTTGTTGCTTGTGTACTCATTTGTAGTAGAGACATTTTCCAAAGTGCCTCTACAATTATCTTTTCATTCTCCTATTGGTAAAACTGCTTTATTTGCATTGAGATGGTTTTACCAGCAAGTGGAAAAGGCGATGACTGAAACATGGGTGCTATGAGCCTTCAAGTTCCTCTCGGACTCCCCATACCATTAGCTCAGCGGTTTTGCTGCTATTTGCTGGAATGAAAAAATGCACCTTATATGCAGTGTTTAATAGCTTTTATTGCTGTAAAACCTTGTACTGGGAAGGTGCTACAAGCATTTCTCCTCCCTGTTGGTAAAACCACCTGTTGTACTGCATTTTGTCAAGATGGTTTGATGGTTATTGATGTATTTGCAGGACCAGTCTGACTTTATCTTGCTGTGGATCTAAAAGGAGCAAAGAACAGCAGGATTCTTATAATATGTTGATGTTTAAGTGCAGGTTTTTTTTTTTAAGATTACACTTTGCTTCTTCTAGAGTCATGGCAAGATGAGCAAAGCCCCAGGTAGGTCAGAGGAAAAACTGCTTGAATGGTGGATGAGCTTGCAGCAGCCATGTTCACCTGTGGAGCCCGATAGCGTTTTTAGCAGTAGGGATTCAGTTTAAAAAAGGAAGCCAGCATTAGCAGAACCAACCAAAACAGTGGGTTTCATTGATGGCAAATGTTCTAAATCCACTTGGTTTACAGTAGCAAATGCAAGCTGAGTCATGTACAGTACAGATATAAAATAAAGTGTGAAACATTTTACAGTGCATTTGAAGTAATGGAAATGAATTGATGCTGGCAACTGTTACTTATATTAAATAGTTATTTGAAGCCTAGAGGTTCCTTTTAAAGCCAAGCAAATGTAACACTAACTTTTCTGAGGAAATGGGATGGGATGGCATGGTGGGTCAGCAAACTGCCCTGTCACCTCTGACACTTGGGCATGAATGCAGTTTGGCCTGACAAGTTGAAAGCTCATCCTGCCAGTTGTAGGTTGCTTGTGAAATGGATTTGAGCAGTTCAGTTCAAATACAGCTGTTTGAGGGTTGCTGCTGCCCTGGAACCATAGAGGAGGAGTAAGAATCCCTTTTATTTAAAAAAAAAAGGGGGTGAAATTGGAAAGCAAGGGATAGCTTGTCTGTTTTACTCTATGTAACAAAATGGAGAATATTCAGCGCTCTACTGAGGAACCCAGAAAATAGAATTATTTTTATGTGAAAATAGTCATTCAGAAGCGATTTACAGGTGAGTACTTATCATACACAATGCTGCGTACCTTGCATTTATTGTGCTAGCTATATTTAAAGGCACATACAAAAATCGGCAATTTTCGTGCTAATAACTGAGTGGCATTGCCTGTTTTGTACTACTTATGGGCAGTTTAATGCACATCATCCAAAGGAGTTAATGACGGATACGTGGCAAGTGGAAAATATTCACTTCATTTTCTTTTATTTGGATGAACTTTCTGACAGTGCACATGCTTCTGATTAAAGTTCAGTATTCTTTCTTGGATCCTCTAACAACAGCAACTTGTATTTATATAGTGCCTTTAACGTAGTAAAACGTTAAATAAGATATTTCGCTATTGATGTAGCTTATGTTGACAATTCATTGTTACAGATTTGTTATTTTAGAGTTTCCTTTTTTCGGTTTTGTGAACATGTGTACACTTAATATTCTGTGACTAAAGTGCCTCCAAAATTTCTGATTGTTTCTTGTGGTGTTGGTCACATGGTCAACACCAGCCAATTAGATTTCTAAGACCAACACCAGCCAATTAGATTTCTAAGACCAACACCAGCGAAGACATTATCCCACCAGTTTTGACAGCCGGCCCCAAAAACCTATGTAAAGAGGTGGGTGCTATAAAGTGACGTGAGCTCACCCAAGGACCCATTCTGTTTCTGTTTCATGACTAGTGGAGCATTCTACATGTGTGCAACTGAGTAACTTGCTGCAGAGCAGAAGCAAAGATCTGAAGTGCCCATACACGCTCACTCTGTGTGGGGACTGCAAGCCAACTGATTTCGCAAACGCTGATCCTGCCACTTTTTTTTTAACTTAAATAAACAGAATCAGCACTCAGCATGGAAGCCTGTTCAGCTTAAATCTCTCCCTCTTGCATTACGAGCAACACTGCAGATGTTTTGTACTGATGATTTTGCTTTCTTCAGGCTGGAACAGGACATTAAGAAGCTGAAAGCAGACTTGCAGGCAAGCAGACAGTGTGAACAGGAACTGCGCAGTCAGATCAACTCGCTGACCAGCACTGAACGTAGTATCCGTTCAGAAGTAGGGCAGCTCCGACAGGAGAATGAGCTGCTGCAGAACAAGTAAGGAATGGATAATATTTCTGTGATATTTTATGCAAGTTTTTATGCATATGAGAAATATTCAGATTAACTCGGGTGCCATAATCTTGTTCATATTTTGGAAACTGAGATGTAGGAAACGCTGAAGATATTCTTCAGAAAGTTAAATCCCATAAATTGGATTCTGTTAGCTTTGGTCTTTGGCAGATGTTGCTAGGTGTCCAGCATTTCCCTTTTGCGTGTGCCAACTTGCAGGCATGACAATAATAAAGACCTGTTTGCATAAATTGTAAAACTTTTTGAAGATCACATTTATGAAACAAGACTGTATCCAGGTGCTGGAATAATAAACCCTGTTGAATAATTGAAAATCAAAGTTTGACAGTGTAGCTCTTTTAAGTGATAGGGAGACAAATCTGTGGAAATCCCCTTTTCAGTACAAAAGTTAAGCAGGATTTGATTGGAACAGTGCTGACTTTTTAGATTGGACTCTACTTCATTTTGGTTCAGGCTTTGTCCATAGTTTGCGTTCGCATTGTAAGTTTAATTTTTTTTTACCAGATTACATACGGCTGTGCAAGCCAAACAGAAGGACAAGCAAACTATAAGCCAGTTAGAGAAGAAACTCAAAGCAGAGCAAGAGGCAAAGACCTATCTTGAAAAACAGTTGATGGAAGAGAAGAAGAGAAAGAAGCTGGAGGAGGCAACTGCAGCTCGAGCTGTAGCACTTGCTGCAGCCACAAGGTAATAACACCAAGTTTCCACAAGGCATATAAATTACTGTAAATAAATACATGGAAACTTTATTTGGACCTGATAAAATGATTAATATGCATCACTATAAATCTACTTTTGCCAGCCTACTGCTTGCATGAGTGTTTTACAACAGTGTGATTATTCTACCAGCTTTTATGCCACTTTAAATATTATTGACTTACGATGTGATTTTATTTTGTACTTCATTTTAATTATTGTGCAAGTAGAAACACATTGGGCCATATTTTACGACCCCTACGGGTGCGTACGAGGTGCACACGCCCGTAGGGGCTGCGCAAGTTCCGGGTTTAGGCATGCGAGGTGCATGCGCGAAAACCCGGAACTTGCGATCTGTCAAGAATTCTCTTGACGGATGATCCGCATCCCCGGGAAAAGGGCCTCCGCGGGTGGAGAATTGCGCTATTTGCCCAACTTCTGCCCGCTGAATGCCCGTGAAATTCTTACGCCTGGTAAAAGCAGGTGTAAGGCCTGCTTTTGCCAGCATAAGAGTTTTTTTTTTAAAATAGAAAAATAAAATGTTATCATTCATTTATACATTATAAAACCCTGTGCAATAAGAAGTTTATTTTTAGCCCCTTTAAAACATATGCATTTTTTTCAAAAACTTTAATTTTTGTTGAAAATATTTAATTAAATGGTATTTTAATTAATTTTAAATGTAATTTTTAAAAATATATTTCGTGTTTATGTAGTTTTTAAGTAATCCCCATTCATACTTATGGGGATTCCGTACGTACGGAACTCCCATAAGTATAAATGGGGATTCCCTTCTTTTATTGGTTGGGCCAGCCCACATGATCTCAGGGACGCTTGCGAACCGCATGTGCCCCTGGGATACGTGGGCCTCTACCTGCACGTACCCGGAGAGGCCCAGGAGTGCAAGTCTCCGTACCTCCCAGGCCACCAGGTAAATTCGTAGCTTTTTTGCTGGTCGGAGGCATTTGCCCGCGGGAAGACACCGACCACAAATTTTGGGCCTTTTGGATATTGTGATCCTATCCTGTTTTACAAGGGTCAAATGGCTGGGTTGGAAGGGGAGAGAAAGTGAGGCAGTATCATGGCTCCTATTTGCATCACAATATGATGAGATTCTTGCCAGTAGTTCACCACTCTGTTGACTTCATGCTGTGGGGAGATGAGAAGCAGAAGTCAGGCACTTCTCTTAAGGCTGTGCTTGCATGCCTCCTAGTGGCTGATTCCAGCAGCATAGACAGGGACCTGGATGCAGATTTGTTGAGCTTGATGCACAGTGCAGGGATGCCTGAACCTCAGCCCCGATCCTAGTAGGCAAGAGTGCACAGCATTGACTTGGAGCCTCACTCGGGTGCTATGTGGGTGGCTGGTGTGCAAAATTGTCATACTGATGCAGTAGAGGTTGCCTCTGGATGTGATCAAGACCCTGAGGGGGAGAGAAGCTTTTATCCTGCATTTAACCTATGCTGTGTCTGAGACCTGAGTATTTTCATGCTCTATTGTCTAATCAAAGAATAGAAAAATGTTCCCTCACTTGCCACCAGCATCACGCAAATTACAATTTTTGAAAGCGTTCAGTGTTCAAGTCAGACGGTACAGTAGAAAATATGACGAATTCATTTACTTTTTCCACTAACATTATAATTGAATAAACAGATTATATTGGTAGATTTATTATTTAAAGATCACCAGAGCTTGGAACTATTAATATATATATTTGTACCTGAAAAGTTCTGGGGTGTCACTTCACAGATGTAAGTGAGGTATTAACTCTACTGCTTAACAACCAGAAAGATTTACATTTATATGAATGCAGAAAATGAAGGAATTAACACCTTTTTATTTTTAAGAGGGGAATGTACAGAAACTCTAAGAAGTCGTATTCGAGACCTGGAGACAGAGTGTAAGAAGTTAACAATTGACATGAAAGTCAAAGAAGACCAGATTCGTGAGCTAGAGATGAAAGTACAGGTAAGTCTGTGGTCTAAAGAACATCTAGTACAAGGTCAGATAACGAATCACCATCTAAAAATAACCAAGTCATATAATTGCAAATATCTGAATTGCAATTTCCTACCAGCTTCAAAGTATTAAGAGCGGCTGTAACACTTTGGCTGTTTTGTTTTGGTTCATGGATCAGTGTAAAATTAACTTTTTCTTTTCACACTTCCCCCTCAACCCTCTCCCAAAAATATTATGATGCTTGCACAATGATATTAGCCTGCTAATACTCACCGTCTAAACTTGTGAAGAATGGCCACATAGTCAAAGTACTAGAGGGCTGCCAGTGTCTGTGCAACTATATATAACCAGCATTGTTTGCCAGCTTCATGGGAGGAGGGAAGTAAATTGTGCTAAAGTCCCATTTAACCAAATTATACACTTGAGTGAAGAAGAAAAATTTTGTCTATAGACCATGTTGGGTTTAAAGTGTGATTTATATTTTGTTCATAGCAGTTGTTCATTTTTTTTCTTTTTAAAGGAACTGCGTAAATATAAAGAGAATGAAAAAGACACAGAGGTATTGATGTCGGCACTTTCAGCCATGCAAGATAAAACACAGCACTTGGAGAATAGCCTGAGTGCTGAGACTCGGATCAAGTTGGATCTCTTCTCTGCACTAGGGGATGCCAAACGGCAGCTGGAAATTGCACAGGGTAAGAAACTGGTCAGCAAGCTGCTTGGTTTAATTCTGAGTACTGTGCAATAATTTGTAATTCACACAACCGGAATTTACTTGCTTTTCCACAGTGGACCCAGCATCTTTGGTAATTTGCATGCTTACTGAATGAGTTGAAGGTCAGAAGACTGGCAAAAAAGGCATTGGAAAACTTGAGTCTGAAGGCAGTGAAGGCATGGGATAAGGGTTTCAGTTATGGTTGGAATGAGGCAGGAACAGTGATGGGCGATATTACAATGTTTGGAAGTAACAATCTTGGTGATGGATAGGATATGGATGTGAAGCTTGGCTCAGGATTGAACGGCACTCTTGAGGTTGCATCCATTCTGATCCTGTGCGAGCAGCCAGGAATGGGGATGGAGTCTGTGGCAAGGGAGCAGAGTTTTTGGTAGGGGCTGAAAATTAAGGTTTATTTTCCCGATGTTTATTGAATGAAAATTCTGGCTTATCCACAACTAATGTTAGACGGACAGTCTGAGAACATAAAGGTGATCCTGGGGTCAATGGAGTGTTATCTGGATATTTAAGAAAGGTGAACCTGTATCTGTGGATGATGTCACCAAGGGGCAGCATAATATCAATAAATATCCATCCATCAGGAGGAGAAAATTGTTGGAGTTGCATTAGCTGCATTGGGACAGGTAAAAGTGGAACCACACAAGGGCAGTACCCCAGAACTGGACCACCAAGGAGATGTGGTGGAGGAGACAGCATTGTTGAATGCTGCAAAGATGTTGGGAGAACAAGGAAGAGGAATAGTTTATCACCGTCATGGAGGATATTGTTGGTGACTTCGACTGTGAGCAGCATGGAAACCAGACTAAAGAATTAGAACAGGACATTAAACCAGAAGTATAATGAAGCTGAGAGACAGTAACACAGTGGCCGGGTCCTGCTCCTACTTCTTGTCTTCTTTAGATTTGAGGTGAGGATCAGATCAGCCATGATCTTATTGAATGGCGGAGCAGGCTCGAAGGGCCGATTGGCCTACTCCTGCTCCTATTTCTTATGTTCTTATTCAAGAACTGTGGAGAGGAAAGACATGTTATCGGTAGGGTGGCAGTTGGAGAGGATTCATAGTTAAGGTTTGTAATAGCTTACTGCTGCAGTTCAGGCTTTCCACCAACTCTTATATTCAGAGTAAAAGGGTGATTTCCAAAGCTAGACCAAATCTCCTGTGATCCAAAATCTGGATGTATGGGAATTGTGCCCAGAATTAACAGGTGCCCCTAATTGTAATATATGATACACTGGAGATCACATGGGATGCCTACCACTATTTCTCTCCTGAAAGGTGCAAACTCCCAGGCTTACAGGCCATTGTGTGTAGGCTAAAACTAGTTGTCAGATTTACTTACAGGTTAATTAAAACACAGGTGCCAAATGGTACATTGAGGTCCTGAATCAGCACAATACTTAAAAACAAAATTGGATTCGGCCATAAGTAGCTAAAATACCCTTTTTAGAATGGATTTCTTAAACTATTTGGTAAGCAACAGGGACTCTTGGTTAAAAGACTTTCACCTGACTTTCATGATGCACTATTGTCAGTGAATGATGCAAATTTTGGTTCATCCATGGAGATCGTATTGCTACCTGTAAAGTTGAACAACCAGGGCTTGATTTATGCTTTGGAAAGTCCTTTAGATTATAGGTTATAATTATTTCTAATCAAATTAAGAGTTTAACAGATCTTGCACCTTGAGGTGCTGGTGCCTGGGAACCATTATTTCCCTTAGATAGCATTTCACAATTGTAATGGAGTTTTTCTAATGTCTCAGCATTCAGAGAGAATATAGAGTCATTTTCAGCACAGTCTGTCAATTCGCTCGTTGACATTTCAGGAAAATTGGTCTGGGCACCAAGCCACTTTTATGACTTAATTTCTGTGCAAAGGCATAGACAAATAAAACTCCTCCAGGACAGACATTTCTCTTTGAACATGCTGATCGGTCTGGCCAGTTTGGTGTATCGTCCATCAGAGTTACAGAAGCAGTGAGATTCCATTAGTGATATTACTGGTTGCAGCAATTTTAAATGTTTTATCCAATTCATATTTAGTCATATAAAATAAATCTCTCTTTTGTCACACCCACATTAAATATGGACTATAATCGTTCTAGCTCATAATTTTCATTTGTACAATTATATTGCTTGTGTATTTGAAATTGTGGTGATCTAATGAAGTATCTGAAAAGATTCTATGTACAGGAGAGAAACCAGAAATTTTGTTTCATTCAATTTTCAAAAGCTTTTCCACTCGTATTTATTGTAACACCTTTATCTGTTCCTCACAGATTTTAAGCTTTTCTGTAATTTCAGTGATGATATTCGAGTGATGCTTAGTTTTTCCTCCACTCTCTCTTGCTTTTTCTCTCCCTGATTTCCCACTTCCCCATAATCTGGCTCTCCTATCCTTTCTGCCCCCTCCATCACATAACCACATCTGATACTTAGTTTTGTTATAGTTACCCACTTAGTAGCTTTACAATGGAAGTTTGGTCACTATCAAAGGCCAGAAATTCCTCCAACTCTATTCCATGAAGTATGCCATGTGTTGACCTTGAGGATGTGCAGTGTCTGTTTACTGCTTCATGTTCGATTCAACAAAATGGGACATTTTTAGAATAAGGAATAGTGCTGGTCAGTAGATTGGCTATAGCTTAATCATAATTTAAGTTCTGATTTCTGTAAATGAATGCATATGATTTTTTTTATTTACAGAATGTTAGCAAATACCAGTAGATTTTGAATTAAATATATTTTGATTCTACTTAAAATCTTATTCTATTTCAGAATTTTCGTTAACTGGTATGCTAGGAATTGACAAATTAGAGTTCATATAACTTTAGATCTTCAGAGATCAGAGTATTTTCTGACCTTAATTGTGTACGTGTTATCTTTTCTAGGGCAAATCATTCAGAAGGATCAGGAGATCAAGGAGTTGAAACAGAAAATTGCTGAGGTCATGGCTGTAATGCCCAGCATTGCATACACAGCAGCAACCAGCACTCTGAGCCCTGTGACACCACATTATTCCTCCAAATTTGTGGAGACAAGCCCTTCAGGACTTGATCCTAATGCCTCAGTTTATCAGCCCATGAAGAAGTGACTGCGCGCCTCTCTCCCGCCCTTCCTACTCCCCCATCCTTTCCCAGACTTTATCGATGTGGTGACATCATGCAAGAGTGTTCTGCAGTCAAGATGACAATGTAACGTGTGACTGTACGTACTAGTTGTAGTCAAAAAAAACAAAAATACAAAAAATGACATCATGGTGTCGACTAGAACTGCCCGATGGCTTCTTCTTTCCTGTAAATTTTTAGAAAACCTCCCAGAACTTTGCAGTTTTTTTTGGAAAGTCTGGTCAGTGCATTGTGACTTCTTCTAGGTTCTTCTGCCTTTTGTTTTTCGTTTGGTTTCCTCTTGGAGAATTTTTTTTTTTTTTTTTAAACAGATCTGCGAACCCACACTCATGCAAAATGACAGGGTTGGAAACTCGGCAATAAATTTTAGATTGATTTTGAATCATTGTTGCTGACTAGCTCTTTCACTGATGGCCCATTTAATCTGTCGAATACCATAACCACCTGTTCTACCACAAGTGTAGGAGTTCAGAGCGTTGAATAAATTTTCTCAACAAGTTCATGTGCATCAGTCAGTGAATTGGACTGTTTTACTGTACTTCCCTCAGCCCCTGCAACTTTCAGAGCTAACTTACATTTCTAGCTCTAAGCCTAACTGGTGCTGTTAAGTATTGTAAAAATTCCTATACATTTTAACAGTGACTTTGTCACTATGTGCTGGAAATTGAGAAGTGTTTCCATTCCACATGAACCACGTTGAAGAAGGCTGCAGAATTGAAATGGGGAAGGGGTGTACTTAGCTCATGTGTTTGGAATATATACAGTGCCAATTAGGCGTGGAAATAGAAAATTAAATGTGCTCTGTCTGCTAATTTAGTTGGTGATTTGGGACTAATTTTTAGTTCCTATCTTCAATTAGAGGATATCCAAAATGGTGGCTAAACATGTCTAGAGAGAGATGAAAGCCTTTTCTAATAAAGTACTGAGGAGTATCATTGCTCCCTCCTTGTTTATAAATTGTTAATATATTTTATACCACACTTGTAACATAAACTAAACACTCAACAATAAGTTATTGGAAACTGAATTTATCTGTGTGAGGAGGATGCTATGCAACTCTCACACCTGCAATACTAATAAGTTATGGTTTCTCTCCTTCCCCAGCTCTCGTCTACCCAAATACTCTTATGTGGGATTAAGTTTATAGTTGATGACTTGCCAATCAGTATGCTATTGAGACAAATATTAATATCACTACAGTAGGCAAAATTCATCAGAGCACCACTACTCATGAAAAAATCCAGGACAAGATGTCGAATAGCCAAGTAGAAGTAACTAGTCGTTGAAAGTGACTAAGGTGGAAAATGAGTGGAATAGTTTGGGTGTCAGGGCTGTCGTAATATCACCTTTGACTGTCGGGTGTTTTGTTAGGATGCATAGCTGACTACTGAGAATGTGTCTTTTTCCAAAAAGGACTCGAGTAAAATGGGTTATAAATACATTTTGTAGAGATCTATTACTTCACTTATGTAGCTGGACAATTTGAAAGGTTAATTGATCATTTCACACAACTGATGTAGCTAAGATTTCCCATATAATTCTATATATGAAACATGCCTAATCTTGTTTTGACTTGAGATGTCATAATACTATGGCATGCCAGGTAGATTGTGATTTATAAAACCTGCATCAAGCCTTGGCAGTTAAGTGGATAATGGCATTACCAAAGTTTGGGGGGGGGGGGGGGGGGGTGGGGTGTCACATGGCTTTTCCAGTAAACTTTATAGTGAAGAAAACAAATGTAATCGCAAAGGTGCCATTTCCTTCTTACATGGACAAATCATTAAGGTGTACATTTGTGAGTAAGTGATTAGTTAAAGTACTACCAAATTACTTTTTAAAGTTATTGTTCCTGAAAGCCTGAGTACTTCTATTATACCATGGAAACTACTGTGATGTCTCTATCATATTAACAACAAAGTTCAGTTTTAATGAAAGCTTTTCAAGTATTCTAGAAAGTTTCATTTGTTACATCTAAGGCCAAACTTCCATATAATTTAGGACCAAATGGGGCTTGAAGCATTGTTGCAGGCTTTAATGGATGACAACTTGTAACAAAGCCTCGTGATTAAGAGTAAATATTTTTTGGGATCTCGGTTTCAAAATAGTAGTGATCATAGTGCCTTCAAAATTTGTATCCAGAGGGAACCACATTTACAATAATGCACTCATTCTTTTCCTTTGCCATATTCAGGGGTTCAAGTCAGACTTTCCAGTATATCTCCAGTGAAGACTTCTTGACACATATTTGAAACTAAAGTGTTATGCTTTATACAACCTTAAGTTATTGACACAGATAACTTCTCATATGCTTGACATCACTGCCTCATTTAAAAAAAAAAAAGTATTACAGAATTTGTTGTATTTTTTGCACAGGTCAGCAACAGAGTTGTTGGGCATTGTCTTTTTTTTTTCATTTATCACTTTGCAATTCGGTTCAGGAACGTTTATTTGAACTCTTGTTTTCTTTTTATTCAAATATATTGGAGTCTACCGCAAATTGGACTGTGCTACATCCACCCAAGAGGGATAGTATAAATAATCACTAGTCGTCACAGATAAGGACAGGCATTATTTAAATCTTTTGATGATTAAAGACCTCTTAGTTTTAAAGCGGTCTATTTTCTATTGGATATTTATTATACTCTGCAAAACTTGGTAAAGAGGACAATATACCAACCATTTGAAATGTAAATTTATCCCGAAGAAAGGTACATTTCTAATGTGTATATCCCAACCTGGTACAGAGATCCAGTTTAAATTCTTGAGATAAATGCCTAGTGTTTTTTTTCCATGAGGCATCTGCATTGCCATTACCTTAACAGTATACCAGAATGTGATTGTTATGAGTGCAATAAGGGAAGGGGAAATCTATTTTGTACAAAGAAAAATAATTTATAAAACAGGCTGTAGATTTGCCAGTGAATGCTTTGTTTTAAAATTGTTTTTCTGTTGTGCTTTGACATCATCTGATTTAATTTAAATTCATCCTATAGACTCAATTATAATCCATTTTTATTGTGCCAAGAAAGGTTTTTTTTTAAGTTTTGAGAGAAAAATGTTACTAAAGTGCACAAAATGTGTTTTTAATTTGAAATGGTTACAGTCACTTCATAGTGCATAGAAGGTGCTTAAAGTGCATTAATGGTGGTTGTATGTAGGAGAGCATGAACTTGGGTGATGAGAAAAGTGTTCACTTAATGCATCTTGCACCTGCTCCACCCAACGCCCCGCCCCCAGAAATAAAGCCTCTAATTGTTTTGCACCATAGTTGAGTATGGTTGACTATCAGGCCCTTTGACTGTCCAACAAGACATGTGCTTCTGGAAGACATGACAGGCTTGAACAGCTGCTTTCTCCAGTTCACTTCCCCTTCCAATATTGAATACTCAATTTGATGAAACTTGTTTTTGAGAGCAAGTGAGAATTTGGCAGATCTCAATCATGTGTGTTGAGAAACCAGAATTCGACTTAAATCCCCATGAAATACATTTGAAAAACATTTATTTTTACTTTGAAGCACTTTATTTTGTTCTGTAGTTACTTGATATTGCTCACCTCACAGAACAATATATGATTTGTAATTGATTTAAAAAGAATGTTGGCCTTGTTCCCTGTCCTACAGTGTAGTGGCATCATGAGTGACACGGTGGGTTTTTGAGCAGTACGGAGGGAAAAAAACTTGAAATTTGAAGACACTTATTATCTAAAACGTGGATATAAATTGAAATCACTACTGGAAATGCATATTTTGTCAGTAATACTGGTATAAGGAGAAAAAATTGAGTGGTGCAAATTATTTATAAATTTATTAATTTCTTCCCTAACGTGCACAATGCAGATGTGCTATCCACATTGAGAAGCAATGATTGAGTGCGATAATGATACAATATGTATTATTTTTGAATTGCATTTTTTACCAAAATCGTTCAGTGTGGGTTTTTTTTGGCGATCCAAACCTAAACCTGTAGATTTCTGTCCAGGGGAATTTTTCACCCATTTGCAATCCTCTATAGCTGAAGAGTCCAACACCAAAATAAAAATGTGCTGCAGATTGTTTTGCATACTGAGATTCAACATTGCTCCTAGATATCTATTTAGTAATCGGCTGCAGAATTGTAATAATTTGGGACTTACAAGGTTGTATAGCAATATACTGGACAATCTGTAAATCGAGTTCTCCTCTCGCTATGTCTCTGTGGTTAGGAAAGCTCTAACCTTGATTTCAATTTTATTTCTCGATTATCAAAAGGATGCAACTTGCTGTAGTTCGGTAGCCAATGTCTTGTAGATTTCTCCCCCGTAAACGTAAAGTATACCCATTTAGTGCCACAAAGAAGACTGTTTCATTGTGACTGACAAATTCATGTATCAAGCTGTCTTGGAGTTCCAAACTCATAACCACAAACATGGGAAGTAAGTATTCACCCATCCCTATCAAATGATGATTGGCCTTGGTAAGTTGCAATGAGACACATTTACATTGACAAGAGCAGTAGCATTTGAGATTTTAAGTGTTCTACAATATTGTTAGTATTGATTATATTGTGGTACTGTCCCAATCTAATCCAAAAAAAACTCAAACAATATCAGCCACGTCTACACAAGACATAATTAAGTGGTTCAAATAAAATTGTTAAAGTGCATCTTCTAGTCAGGAGCTAACTTTTTAACTTGGTTCTTGTCCATCCTTACAGATGTGTTGCCTTTTATAACCTTGGAAAATTGAATATATAGTTTTGTAAGGTAATCTAGTAGCAACACTGCTACGTTTTAAAAGATTTTGAAGTCTACAAAAGTATGCAGTGAATCTTGTGGTCCAAATTTCACACTTTTTTTCCCCATTCCTCTCAAGGACTCAGATACTTATTTTGAATCCTGGGCTGTAATAAGAACATTTTGTATACTTGCAGTAGACTCCGAGTGGTTAGCAATTTCCAGATTTATTTTTCAAAAGTTTTTGTGTTTGACTGATGTACGTCCCTCGGTTCAAAATGAAGACCCTGTTTAAACGTCAAATTAGGTTCTTAAGGACAGAACTCTGTTGCAACCAGCAAAAATTGCTAAGTTTAATTCATTTTCTTTTTGACAGAATATTAGCTTCAGCCAAATGTGTGTGGTTTTGGCTGTCATTTTGGATTTTTGAATCACCTTGTGTAATTGTCACCATAAAAGTGTTGCAGAAAATTGTCTCATGGATTCTTTGAGCATTGTGCAGAACATGGAGTATTGTCACTGAATTTTTTTGTGTTGAAATTAACAACAACCCGGTCTCCCCTTGTTGCCACTTTGGCACTTTTCTTTATATAACTGGTCTTGGCTGCATTCTCTTTCTGTGGGGTTTACAAGGAATAAACATTTTTCTTGCAGATAGATTCTGCTGTGTTTCATTAATTGCAAAATGCATGTCTGAGTACATTCACACTAATCGCTGTAAGTGAAATGCAAACTACACAGTTAGGAGGTTCAGATGCCGCTGTAAATGCCATCCAAACCAGGAAATTTGGGCAATTGCCTGACATTGGACTCCCATTTGTTTTAAAGACAACAAAATGACTTTCTTAAAGTTTCTAGTTTTGGAAAAAAGCTTCTCTGTACCACTGATTGTGAATAATCATTTTATATAACAGAAGAGGGTCTAGTTTGTATCTTTGGGTAAGAGTTACCCACTCTTCTGAATGCTGAATTAATTCTTAAAAGTAAATCTGACTCAAAATTGATCACCCTACACGTCATTCACTTATCATTAATTTACAAAACATTTATCTATTGTATATATTCCAACCAATTTTAAAATTTGACCTAAATTATATTCTTGCATTATTCGCACATAAACGCCCTAGTCAGCATGTCTTAATCACAGTATTTTGTCATTCTCATTACTTATGTAACAGCTTTTCTTGTATATATTCCTTATTTTTACTGGAGTCTGCTTTTAATAGCCATTTTTATAAACTTACCTGGAAAATTGGTGTGTC
This sequence comes from Squalus acanthias, assembly GCA_030390025.1. Lineage (NCBI taxonomy): Eukaryota > Metazoa > Chordata > Chondrichthyes > Squaliformes > Squalidae > Squalus > Squalus acanthias. Next base: position 5,561,259 of record JASTWF010000031.1, read on the forward strand.
CCAGCATATAGTACTTTCACAAGCAGTAAGAAGATAAACCAGCCTAACAAAAATGAAAATGGTCAGGTTTACAATATTGAATTTGGGACAGGATTTACTGTGTCACAGTGATGAGATCTTGTGCCAGTTCTCTAAGTATAGATCAATACATCTGCCTGGATCTATTTGTAAAGCTTCAGAAAATGAAATTCTGAGTTGCCTACTGAAATTTTGATGAACCTTTACATCAATGGAAACTTTTGGGATCGACTGCAGTCCTCATTTAGGTTTAAACTTCTGCTGGGCTTAGAGAAAACATTTTGAGATTTGACTTTATAAAAAAAATCTTGTACATAAATCACACATGAAGAGTGGTTATCAAATTGACAATCTACTGAATTGAAAAATAGTTTCTCAAGCTGCCTCCCTTCCAAAATTGGATGCATAGGAGGAGGATGATTTGCTGTGGATCATAGTGTTTAGAGAAGTAGAAAAAATGGGAAATGGAAGTAGATTAACCAAGTGAAAAGTTCAGAAGCCATCTCTTCCACCAGCCAGATAATTATAGGATTTTTTTTTTCTAGTTCAGTGAATTAGGTTTTTGTGCTTTGTGATGACTTTGGTATCTACCAGTATCGAGCTTGACGTCAGCAGCAGACAACGTAGGAGGACTCCAGTTTTCAGACCAGTGGGTTGAGATCACTGATGAATCCCACCAAATAAACATCAGTCAGGGGCATCTGCTCCACTTCAAAGGTCAATGTTTTTGATGGTTCAGTAGAAGTCCTTGTTTAAATGAGTTAAATGTTTAAATGGACAGTCAAAAAACAGCCCCATGTTTAGGCTGCTGAAGTTTCCAGTAAATCTGAATGAGTTCCAGATGTCACCATCCAAGTAAATATAAACAGTATTATATATAGTGGTGTTCCCCAGGGGTCGGTTCTAGGACCCACTGCTTTTCTTGATATATATTCATGACTTGGACGTGGGTGTACAGGGCACAATTTCAAAATATGCCAATGACAAATCTTGGAAGTATAGTGAACAGTGAGGAGGAGAGTGATAGACTTCAGGGAGACATAGACAGGCTGGTGAAATGGGTGGACACGTGGCAGATGAAATTTAACGCAGAAAAGTGTGAAGTGATACATTTTGGTAGAAAGTATGGGGAGAGAACATATAAACTAAATGGTACAATCTTAAAGGGGGTGTACAAACAGAAATACCTGGTGGTATATGTGCACAAATCATTGAAGGCGGCAGGGCAGGTTCAGAAAGCAGTTAAAAAGGCTTACGGGATCCTGGGCTTCATAAATAGAGGTATAGAGTACAAAAGAGTAGAAATTATGATGAACCTGTATAAAACACTGGTTCGGCCCCAACTGGAGTACTGTGTCCAATTCTGGGCACCACACTTTAGGAAGGATGTGAAGGCCTTGGAGAAGGTGCAGAAAAGATTTATGAGCGTGATTCCAGGAATGAGGGACTTCAGTTACATTGATAGACTGGAGGAGCTGGGGTTCTTCTCCTTGGAGCAGAGAAGATTGAGAGGAGATTTGATAGAGGTGTTCAAGATCATGAGGGGTCTGGACAAAACTGTTCCCATTGGCAGAAGGGTTGAGAACCAGAGGTCACAGATTTAAGGTGATTGGCAAAAGAACCAAAGGCGACATAAGAAAAAACTTTACGCAGCGAGTGGTTAAGATCTGGAATGCACTTCCTGAAAGGGTGGTGGAGGCAGATTCAATCTTCTCTTTCAAAAGGGAAGGAGGTGGATAAGTAGTTGAAGGAAAAAAATTTGCAGGGCTACAGGGAAAGGGCGGGGGAGTGGGACTAGCTGAAAGTCGGCATGGGTTCGATGGGCCGAATGGCCGCCTTCCGTGCTGTAACTATTCTATGATTCTAGTTAGACCATTCTGATAGCAGCCTTCCTGCACAAAGAGCTTTACGTAGATACTGAAAACCAACGCCTTTTAATGCTGGAAGCAAGATTGTAGCTTGGGTCACGTGCAACTTTTTTGGTTCCTGGTAAACTTTTCTTAACAGCATTTTGAGAAAATACTAGCCCATGTTTTATAAGCCTCCACCTTGTTGCAGTCAGGTAAGCTGTGCAGGCGCAGCGATGGTATGATTTGGTTCAATGGTGGGTTGTCATGAAGGCACTTTACAGATGGCACCTAGATCCTGTGGTAAAAGAGCTTCCTTAAATTCAGCTGTAACTGTCTCCATAAGTATTAGGTTGGCTTAGTTGGCAGTATTCTTGTCTCCGAGTCCAAAAGTTGCAAGTTCAAGCTTCACTCCAAAACTTGAGCACAAATTCAAGCTGACAATTTCAGAGCAGTACTGGGAATGCTGCATTGTTGGGAACTGTATCCTTTGGATTACATTGTTAAAATAGTGGTTGAGGTGTACGTTGAAGATCCCTTAGCACTATTCAAAAGAGCAGAGTTCTTGTATCCTGACCAACATTCCTCCCATAACCAGCACCACCGGAAAACTGATCATTCATCTCATTATTGGTATGGAAAGCTGCATTTGTCTCCATAACAACAGTCAATGTCAAGTAATTTCATTATATGCGAAGCACTTTTGAGATCTGAAGTGATCAGGTGCTGTCTTATTTCACAATATTCAGCTCTTTACCAGCTACATGTGACGCTTCCAGTCTTTTGTTTTTAGCCATGCCAAGCTCAACTAGTTTAGTTCTATCGGGAGTTCCATGAACCATAAATAAATTCTCACTTATATTAATTGCAATACTTGTTAGGATAGTGAATTTTAATTACCTTTGCCAGAAGGATGCAACTTCGCTTCACTCGCGTATCCGGTGCACAAGGATTCCTATTTGGGTGTAGTCATCTGGCCGAATTATGAAGCGCATTACCTAAAGTGAAACTTTTCAGATGACAATTGCACTCTTCCTGATTGATCTTCTCTCCCAAGATTCTACCCCGAATTTGTACTTCTATTATGTCAGAAAAAAACAGCTGGGAAGGGGCGGGACAAGGGGTGGGCTGTAATTTTGTGTACAGTTCTTAGCAAGGGTTTTATTCGTGTGTTCGTTATTCCATTCATACTAGTACAGTGCCTCATATGTGTTATCTTGGCTCATGCATGAAGCAGGTCCACTTGTACTGTAGCATTAACTACTGCTTTCTGGAGAGTAGGGAAATTTTTTTTAAAGTATGGGAAGATGGTTCCGTTGTGTTAAATTATGTTTAAAACATTGACGAAACAATTAAAATATTTATAATTACAAAATAGCAAGTTGATTGGAAGAGTTGCAGTCTTCTGTGCTGAGGGATAGGGGCTCTGATCGCGAGCTTTAATTGCCTCTTGTAGTTGAGAGGGTGAAGGTTGCCATCTAGTGAGGCTTGCTGTGTAATGCATGGAAGCTCTTAAGGTTTTGTCCAAATTATATTAATGGCACAGGCGTTCTAGCCAGTTACTGGGTGGTTTGGAGATCTTATCCTAATGCATGGCGTCACCTTCATTTGGAGAATGATGGCTGCTGCACTGCGTGCAAATAGTTATTTTTTCCCCTTAAAAACCCTCATAAAACTTGTCCACAGGCAGCAGGAAAAATACCTATGTAGGAAGTATTTTTTTTTAAAGTGGATTCCTTTCATTTTTTTGGTAGCTTCATTCATTTGACTTCCATTGATCAAAAAATAAAGATCTGATGTGAATGGTATATAGAATTTAGGAAGAGGGAAGTTAAATAAGTCATACTGTCCTTTTAAAGGGACAGACATTTTCTTGCCCAAAGGCATTTTCTGATTTTGGATCATCATTAAACTTGATACATAGTGGAAATTCTTTGACTTTCAACCTCTTGTATGTAAAAGAAAATTCCAGTGTAATAATTTAAAGGGCACTGACTTCAGTAAAAACTTGTAATGGAGCATTGACTGGGGAGTCTAGAACCAGGGGCCACAGCCTCAGGATAAAGAGTAGGCCATTCAGGACTGAGATGAGAAGAAGTTTCTTCACACACAGGGTGGTGAATCTTTGGAATTCTCTACCCCAGAGGGCTGTGGAGGCTCAGTCATTGGGTATATTCAAAACAGAAGTCGATAGATTTCTGACTAGTAAGGGCATCAAGGGATATGGCAATAGGGCCGGTGAATGGAGTTGAGGCAGAAGATCAGCCATGATCTCATTGAATGGCAGAACAGGCTCGAAGGGCCGAATACATAACATAAGAAATAGGAGCAGGAATAGGCCACTTGGCCCCTCGCGCCTGCTCCGCCATTCAATAAGATCATGGCTGATCTTGGGCTCAAAGCCACTTCCCAGCCCGCTCCCCATAACCCTTCACTCCCTTATCTTGCAAAAATCTGTCTATCTCCACCTTAAATGTATTTCATGACCCAGCCTCCACGGCTCTCTGGGGCAGAGAATTCCACAGATTTACGACCCTCAGAGAAGAAATTCCTCCTCATCTCAGTTCTAAAAGGGCGACCCTTTATTCTAAAACTGTGCCCCCCACGTACTAGATTTCCCCACGAGGGGAAACATCCTCTCTGCATCTACCTTGTTGAGCCCCCTCAGTATCTTACATGTTTCAATAAGATCCCCTCTCATTCTTCTAAATTCAACCTTTCCTCATAAGTCAACCTCCTCATCTCTGGAATTAACCTAGTGAATCGTCTCTGAACTGCCTCCAATGCAAGTATATCCTTCCTTTAACTAAGGAGACCAAAACTGTACGCAGTACTCAAGGTGTGGTCTCACCAATACCCTGTACAGTTGTAGGACTTCCCTGCTTTTATACTCTAACCCCTTTTGAAATAAAGGCCAACATTCCATTTGCCTTTTTGATTATTTGCTGTACCTGCATGCTAACTTTTTGTGTTTCATGCACAAGGACCCCCAGGTCCCTCTGAACTGTAGCATTTTGTAATCTCTCTCCATTTAAAAAATAATTTGCTTTTTTATTTTTCCTGCCAAAGTGGATAACCTCGCACTTTCCCACATTATACTCCATCTGCCAAATGTTTGCCCACTCACCTAGCCTGTCTATAACCCTTTGCAGGTTCTTTGAGTCCTCTGCACAACTTGCATTCCCACCCATCTTTGTATCATCCGCAAACTTGGCTACATTACACTCGGTCCCTTCATCCAAGTCATTAATGTAGATTGTAAATAGTTGAGACCCCAGCACCGATCCCTGTGGCACCCCACTAGTTACCGTTTGCCAACCGGAAAATGACCCATTTATCCCGACTCTCTGCTTTCTGTTAGTTAGCCAATTCTCTATCCATGCTAATATATTACCCCCAATTCTGTAGGGCCTACTCCTGCTCCTATTTCTTATGTTCTTAAGTGCAATGCTTTATCTTCACCATCATGCCATCACCTAAATAACAATCATGCAGTGCAATGCAATTTATAACATTCCTTGTAAACAAAAAGAAAGGTTGGGCAAACACTCATGGAGGGGGTGCCCTTAAAAATGTCAATGCTTAAACCTATTTATTGTTTTTGCTGAGTTTAAAAAAATAAAAAAAAATACTTTGCAGAGAAATCATGATTTATTTGAAAGTGGGAGGCCAGCCAGGAGTGTGTTGAATAGTCAAGTCTAGAAGTAACAAAGGCATGGATGAGGGTTTCAGCAGCAGATGAGCTTGAGGCAGGGGCCGAGTCGGGCGATGTTCTGGAGGTGGAAATAGGCGGTCTTGGTGACTGCGCGGATATGTGGTCTTCTCCAGCCTTTGAACTGTAACCATGCCGTATATGGTTGTTCAATAGTTTTCTTTCAAGGATCTAGATTGAGCTCCACCCTGTAAAAAGGTATGTCTTTCTTTCCTGTCCATGAGAATACTAGACAATACAATCCTTCTAGGGCGATATTTCAGAATTGAGTTTTTTTTGCCCACAACTGAGAATACGTTGTTGCGATCAATTGTAGAAAGTTGAGCTGCAGCTGGAGCAGCTTGGGTGTTCCCAGCATAAACGCAGAGCTTTAACTTGAATGTTGATATCTGTGCTGGTATAGTATCTGTGATCCCTATCCCATGGTCTGCAGGGTTTGCACTGTCTCGAGTCGAAAAGCAAGACATGGGATTTTTGCTTTGACATCAAAAGAGTGCTACAGTATTCCATCACTGAGTGCATGTAGGTTTGGTAAAGCATGAAAGTTACCAATGGTGGCTAGCTTTTTTTATGGATTCCTAATCTGTTAGATTTTCCAATCATTATTACCACTTGGTTACCTCTGCATAGTTCAAGCTGGCCAAGGGCCTGAATATTTCTCAATGAAGATGGTTTTGTATCATTCTAGATGTGGATAGGGGACCAGATAACCAGTGTTTCTTTGTGTCATTCTGCCAATGGCCTAGTTATTGTCTAAACCCCAAGTCTATGTGTCCATGCAGAAGCTATATACATCATTTCCTATAGAATGAAGTTGTTAGGAAATACCTCTCAGTTTGATGGAGTATGGAAATCACAATTGGATGCCCTGTTAGGCCTGTAGCGTCACGATGGGATTTGATGTCCTTCAGCCTCTTATTTGCCCGGCAGTTAGCTAAAGCCAACACTGTTTCTGTAGTGTTGACTAAAAAGTACACAGATTTTATCTCTTCACGCATCACCCCTCTTTCATCATACAGCAATCCATGTGCCTTATCTAAGATTACAATGAAGTAGCCAAATTCCTTCTGCCCAAAGAGATACCAAATTATACCATAAAATTAGTGTGTGGGGGGGAGGGTGAGGGTATGGTGTACAGGTGAAGGTTTGCCTTTTAATGCTGATATATTGGCACAAGTAGCACATTAACTATATATTAAACCAGCCAATAGTATTCTATAACTTGGTTTAAAAACTCCCAGAAATTAATCAGTTCTATTCAACTTTTTGTCTGTTAATATTGGTGAGCTCTCTGACATCGCCAGCAGTGTCATCAATGGTGCTTCAGGGTCAGCTCATGAGCAGTGTGATAAAGGGCCTCTGCCAATGGGTGAGTTTTTCATCCCTTGTACTGATCCCTGTGCTACATCCACAGCTGCAGAGAGTGCAAAATTTACACTACAAATTTCTCAATGGAAGAAAACTTGTTGTGTAAGCAAGTCTATTGCTTACTCAAAACAAACATTTCAGCACCTTCAAATATATTTTCCTCAGTTATTGATGTAATGACATTAATGTTAAATGCCAATTCCATTAAATACTTTGATAGAGAATTGGGCAATGGATACCTTCTATCGAGGATTGTAGCAAGTTATCAGCAAGAATGGGATCAATGAGTTCTCGGTTCTCCTTTTTCACACAAAGCAGTAATGTCACTACAAGTGAGCTCATTTTGTTTAATTTTGATTTGCCCTCGATGGTTCAGTGGGTAAATGTATCAATTGATGTGCTACTATGATTGTGCAGGCTATAAATGCCCTTTGCTTAACCCACATGCGGACCACAAATATCCCGCATTCAATCCCTGGTCTCTGTGGAATTAGTTAATCTCTGCCATGATGGTGGTGGGCGCTGCAACTGGCCTCTGTCACCAGGCTGAGGGGAGGAAAAATCAGATTGGATTTCTGCTCCTAACTACTTTCAACAACAGCTGTGATACTCCCACATGCTTGGAATAAATGTCAGCCGTGGCTCAGTGGATAGCACCCTGGCCACTAAGTCAGAAGGTTGTGGGTTTAAGTCCCACTCCAGGGACTTGAGCACATAAATCTAGGCTGACACTCCAGTGCAGTGCTGAGGGAGCGCTGCACTGTCGGAGGTGCCGTTTTTCAGATGAGACATTAGCCGAGGCCCTGTCTCTGCTCTCAGGTGGACGTAAAAGATCCCATGGCACTATTTCGAAGAAGAGCGGGGGAGTTCTCCCCGGTGTCCTGGCCAATATCTATCCCTCAATTAACATAACAAAAACAGATTATCTGGTCATTATCACATTGTTGTTTTGGGAGCTTGCTGTGTGCAAATTGGCTGCCGCATTTCCTACATTACAACAGTGACTACACTCCAAAAGTACTTAATTGGCTGTAAAGTGCTTTGGGCGTGGAAGGCGCTATAGAAATGCATGTCTTTCTTTTTGGAACACCTGCCAATCTAGATTGTGCCTGAAGAATGGCTGTTTGAGCAAGGTATCAGAGGGCTTAGGTCCCTGTCGAACCATACCATTAGGTGCTGCCTTTAAAAGAGAAGGATGAAAAGAGAGGTAGGGAGAGGAAAAGAAGAACAATAGCCCACGGACAATATTGATGCTCGTTTACTGCAGGAAATGCGACACAGTGGAAGATCGAAAGTGATAGTAAACTGCAGGGGTATTTTTTTTGTTGTTCAAGTTCAAAACATTAGGACATGGAACAAGTCATTTTTAATATGAAATGTATCTTTTGTGTAACTTATTGAAATATTCCATTCAGTGAGACTCGTTCACTTATTTTCCAACCGTGATATTGAGGGATTTTATAACCTTTTAAGATTTGCCTAAAATCCCATGTCCAACAGTGAAGGCTGTGAATTTGGATTAGTTTCAAGCTTGCAGCTGATGCAAAGTTGCAAGTGAGCTACACTGCAGTCCTTTCTTGGTATCACGTGTAAGTCAATCTAAGGGGGCAGGGTGGGTGCAGAAATACAACAATACGGCTTCAGACAGCCAAAACAGCATCTAGGCACACTGTCACCTTTCTGGAATTAACATTTTTCCACAGAAAAGATTTGGAAAAAGTTACTTTAAATGATAGAGTTTTAAATGCAATGTGTATTCTCTCTTTTTAAAGAAAGCACCTAGAGAAAAGGTGGCTAATTTGATGAGCGATTCATTAGTTTTGGTTTCCTCTTCCTCATCTACATGCAGACATTGGGTAAGCTTGCACATGTAGACCCAGCTCTACCTCTCCACCACCTGTCTCGGCCCCCTCCACTACCTTTTATGCTGTCAGACTGCATGTCTGTCCTATGTCCAGTCATCGATGAGCCACAATTTACTCCATCTAAACATTGGGAAGCCTGAAGCTATCGCCATTGGCACTCAGCATAAACTCCATACCCTTGCCACTGACTCCATCCTCCTCCCCAGCAACTGCCATAGGTTGAATCGGGCTATTTGCAGCTGTCACCATCCTATTTGACCCTGAGCTGAACTTCTGACCCCATGTTTTCTCCATCATAATTACTACTTGCTTCCACCTCCATAACATTGGCTGAGGCAGGGGCAGTTTTCCAGATATTTTTCCCTAATTCACCTTGGGATTTTTAATCTGGTTTTTCACCTCTCCCACGAGATTGCAAGTTTCTGGTGGGTAGGGAACATGTATCATGATGCACAAGGCATCACAACTATGTGGGACAGGCTAGATGGACAAGTGGATCTATTCCTGTCGGTCAGTTTCATATGTTCATAGCTACACTAAATTCGTAACACACATGCAAATAAGTATGAGTGATTAGAATCATCGAGTCCGTGCCGGCTCTCTGTGGAGCAATCCAGTCAGTCCCATTCCCCCGCTCTATCCCCGTAGCTCTGCAACTTTATTTCCCTCAAGTGCCTATCCAGTCTCCCCTTGAAAACATTGAGTGTCTCCGCTTCCACCACTTCCGTCGACAGTGAGTTGCAGGTCCTCCCCACTCGCTGCATAAAGTTTTTCCTCACATCCCCCCCCCTCTATCTCTTGCCCAAAACCTTAAATCTGTGTCCCCCAGTCCTTGTACTATCAACTAGTGGGAACAGCCTTTCCTCGTCTAGCCTATCCAAACCCGTCATAATCTTGTACACCTCTATCAAATCACCGCTCAACCTCCTTTGCTCTAATGAAAACAAATCCAGCTTCTCCAACCTGTCCTTGTAACTAAGATTCCCCCATCCCCGGAACCATTCTGGTAAATCTCCTCTGCACTAGTTTGCATCCTGAGGAAGGTATGAAAGTAGCTTCATCGGAACATGCGCTAATGTGACTTATACAAAAGAAAATAACTGCAAGCAGAGGAAAATTTGTTAGGAGAAAAAAACTCCTTTTGGATGTTAATTTTTGCATAGAGAATTACATAGAATATACAGCACAGAAACAGGTCATTCGGCCCAACTAGTCTGTGCTGGCTTATATACTCCAAGAGTCTCATCTCATTCCATTTACCTCATCTCAGCTTTTCAGCATATCTTTCTATTCCCTTTTCTCTCATGTACTCATCTAGTTTCCTTTTGAAAGCATCTAAGCTTGAGACATTAACTCAACCAAAAAGAAATCTGGGCCAAGATTTTCTATTTTGTGTATTAGGAACACCATAATGTACAGGATCAGAAAAGAATACACAGTTCAATACCAATATCCCTCAGTTTATTTTCTTGCCTAATAGTTCTTCACCTCCCTCTGAAATTTAGTTACCGCCTCAATCTCCTCCCTGGACAGTCCATTCCAAACATTGGCCACTCTCTCTGTGATATAATTATATCTGATCTGTCCACTCACCTTCCCTTGTCTAAGTTTCATTCCATGTGTCCTTCTTGTTCTTGGGGCCATGGTACACAGTTACTCCGAATTCAATTTGTCGATACCCTTAAGAATCTTCAATACCGCAATAAGACCCCCTCCTAGTCTTTTCTCCAGTTTAAATAGACTCTGCTTCTGTGGCCTCTTTTTTGAAGCTTGTGTAGCACATGTAGCCATTTATCACACCTTTTGCATTACCATAATGCCTTCCTCTAATATGTTGAATTGAACTGCACAAAATACTCCAGCTGGCAAAAATAACCAATGCTTTGTATAAACTCAGTATCCTGTCCTGTGATTTGTGTTCTAGTCCATGTACTGTACAACCCAAGATCCTATTTGTTTTATTTACTGCTACCCTGTACACTGCAGATGGTTTCAATCACCAGTACTGTGGTGTTTACTGTAGATTAATACAATTTAGTTTATAGCCCCAATGTTTATAGTTTTCTCGACTCTTCACTTTGCACCATTATATTTCACTTAGAATTTCTCAGTCCAATCACTCTAGGACCCTCTGATCAGCCTGTTCCTGACTGTTTGCAACCTTCCTCCCCTCTCCCCAGTCTTGCTGTCATCAGTAAATATTAAGGGGGAAAAATTCAGTATCGCCCCGTTTGGGGCGCAATTATCGGCCGGGCGCAAAGATTAGCGCCTGGCGCTAATTATCGCCTCCGACTGCAAACTTGACTTTTAGCGCCCCTGGAGGTGATTGGAGCGCTAAATCAGGCACTACACATCTGTCGAGGAGCGAGGCGCTACCTCAGAGCGCTGGCGAAGCTCATGTGATGTCAGTCAGCAATGGAACACAGACACAATGGCGCCGGCCAGTTCTTAAAGGGGAGGGTTGATCTTGCTTTCCATCCACATCCTGCTCATTGCAGCCTTGAATCTCGGCCTGGAGAGACCTGTAGATCAAATCTGCTGGAAAGAACAATGGAGAGTACCAGGGAAAGAGCTCAGAGTGCAACCCCCACAGTCTCTTCTAAATCGATACAAGGAAGGGCAAATCAAAATGAAGCTGCAAAGTGCTGCTCAGTACCCAAAACTCCTTCACACAGCGTTGAATCTCTCCAGAAGTCAGTCTCTCTCTCTCTCTCTCTCTCTCTGAATGCGTGGTTCAAAAATGTCACCAACAAAAAAAGGCAGGAAGCGGTCGCCTTTAAATAGCCCTTCCCCCAGTCCCTTCCTGACTGCAAAACGCTCCCCTCAACCTGTCGTTGCTAGCGGCAGGCGGTAAGGCAGGGGGCACCACTCAATTTCTGCTCCGGGGCGTTACGCACTCGACTGACATCACAATCTGCCGGCGCAGGAGATCGTGGCGGTAGTGTTTAGCGCTGCCGCAAAATGTCTAGTTAATTTCGCAAGCGGCACAAACATCGCCGCGCCCAGACGCTAGTTGCTTTGCGCCCCATTAGCGCCTTCTTAAGGCGCTAACGGGAGGCGCAACCAACTGAATTTTTTCCCCTAACAGTTTTGTTCCTATTCCCACTTTCAAATCATTGATGCACAACATGAATGGCAAAGTCCTAGTATTGATCATTGGGACACCCCACTGGCCACTTCCTACCCCTCTGCTGCAACTCCTGGTTGACTACTCTCTGCGTTCTTTGATGCAGCCAGTTGCTAACCAATAACTGCCTACCTATTCCACCTTGTGGACCAACTTCCTGTATCAAAAGCTTTTCCCAAAGTCTAGATAAACAATGTTCATGGAGTTCCCTATATCTGCAAGTTCTGATACCTCCTCAAAGAATTCTAACAGATTTCCTAATCCGATAAAGCCATGCTGATTTGCCCTGATAACTTCACATTCCTCTAGGTGTTTCACAATACCTTTCTTCAGGATATTTTCTAACATATTACCCACGACAGAAGTCAGACTTGCCATCTTATAATTTCTAGGACTGTTCAATTGCCTAGATTAAAAAAAAAATATATAGTTGTCATGTTCCCTTCTCTAATCCTTTGGTACAATTCCTGATTCTGACGGGTGTTGATTTTAATATTTTATATTGCAACTGAAAAGTAGTTCTGCCAACTAATCTTACTTTCTAGGCATCTGCCAAAAATGGCATCGGAAGCCAATGATTCCAAAAATACCACTGGATCTCTAATTCTGTTTCACACTAAAAGCATATGGAGTCCTGTGTTCAATTATTTGTATGTTATCCTTCGACAGACACACTCAAGATGAGTGGCTCAGCTGGTTATGGCAGTGAGTAGCTAAGCCATACTGATCAAGAAAGTCCCCGGTTCAATCAGTGGACTGAGGTAGCTGATCTCGGCAGGGGTGGTAGTGGGGAGAACGCTACTTAGCCTCAGCGTCTCCGGTTTAAACAGGTCGAACTGACCAGAGGCTCTGCTTTTGGTGGAAATGTAGCAAGTGCCAACCTTGGGTAAGGGCAGGATCAGGCTCAATGATGCTGCCCTGTAGTTGATACTCGCTGCCTATGATCATGCAAATATTTGCTACATGTACAAGGGCCTGAAAAACGTATTCAACATAGCTTGCGCCCAAAGGAAAGTACAGTTGATGAGAAATTCCTGTAAGATCCGAGACTCGGGAAGAATGACAAGACTGATGGCCATGGTTAGATCTACCATACTATTTGCAGTGCAAAAGACTACAATAAAGTTTTAAAAGTGAAGCAGTTAAAACATTTCAATCACTAACCAGAGCATCACATCAACATGTCTGAAGCTATGGGCTGAATTTTGCCGGCACTCAGCGTGCAGGTTTGGAGGCAGGGTCTGCTGTCAAAATCACAAAGATTGACCGGGTCAGTATCCCGCTGTAAACCCGCCTTCTTGTCAGTTTCCCAAGTGTCGGGTCTGTCATCCCTGAACAGACCCAACACCAAGCGGCGGGTCAGCCAATTTAGATAATTAAAAGCTTATTATAAGGTAGTTAAGAACCATTTCCCCCATTTCCCCATATACTTACCACTTTACCAGGTTTTCAACGAGGTTCCTGGAGAGCAGGCTATCATGTCAGGTAAGTTTGTCGTGTTCTCAATGACTGGATTGCTGTGAATAGGTGAAAGCTGCAAAAGTGGTCTAAAACCTACCATTTCACAGCTGTTCACTTCCCAATCTTCGAAGCTGGAGCATTAATGATTTGGAATCTACTTTTGAGCTTTATGCACTTTTGAAGTGTTTGGATTAATCTCTCTATCCTCTGTCACCTTCTTGGAACAATCTACTTCAACATTGACAGATTACTTCTGTCATCTCAACTTCACCTGGCATCTATTACATCAGCATCGGTGCCCTTGAAAAAATCTCACCTTGGTCCTCAGAATCCCAACACGATCAACCCCAACACCAGCAGCATCGGGCACACCAGCAGCACCAACATCCACACCAACCTTCTCCGCAATCAACTGATGCTGCACTGGACACAGGGCATCATCACCCGTGCACATTGCTGCCCGGGACGCCAGCGATGGCCTCACCATGTCCAGATTTGCTTCACGTAACACTGTACACCCTGGCTGCCACATGATGCACCAGGTTGGTACCACCCCACACCAACACCATAAAGCATCCCTACAATGTCCAAGCCATTCCTTTCACACTCAGCACCATTGGGGGTGGGGTGGTACTGTTATGTCTCACCATTAACTGGAACTCACTAAGACACTTTCAAAGGTGCACACAAATCTGTCCAAGAAGGCAAAGTGGTGACAATAAGGATTTCAATGCTTGATAACACATTAGCAGAAAGTTTACATGAACATTGGCTAAAACACCCAAGTGCCTACCCTTGTGTGTTGTTCGTTGGTATGATTGGACTAGGATGAGGGTGAGTGTGAGGGGTGGCTAGTGAGATGGGAAGTGATAATATAGACAGAGAGGGATGGGTGGAGGTGCAAGGTAAGTTGGTGTGAGTAAGGATGGGCAGGAGTAGGGTAGGGAAGGCAGAGTGATGGGGATGTGATGAGAGGCACAGCAGGATGAGGTTGAGTGTGGCTTTGCAGTAACGTTTCGTGATCTACTGAGATCATTGAAAGGTTTGTGCCACTGCAGCCTGGTCCTCCTGACAACATCCCTACTTGTGCCCTCCTGTACAATGTGCAACCAGGCTGCCTTGGTGTCCTGGGGAGGTGTCTTCCACCCACTGGAAGGGAAGAGAACCTCCCTGCGTGCTGTGGTTCCCTCCATAAGCATATGGAGGGAGTCATAGGAGAGCCTGGGTACAGCCGTGCACCTTTGTGCAGTGTTTGTCAGTGTTTGCAGCACCTCAATGTTGTAGAATACTGACAGCATAACTGTCAAAATGAATGTGGACATGGCCCCTTTAAGGAAACCGGCTGATGACATGCATCAGATGACGTCATCAGACCCGCTTCCTTTTAATTGGTTGGGAACCTCACAGGGCGGGCTTAAAAAGCCCAATCAGGGCAAAATCACTTGAGGAGTTGGGATGAAGATGGGTACGGAGTTTGAGGCCACTGTCTGCTCCGGCCGCACCAGACTCACCACGGCTGGCGAAATCACGGCTTTTATGTGTGAGTGCTTGAAAGACTCGGGGCAAAATTCGGTTCCTTTGCGCCTGCCATTAGCGCCTCCTGGGGGCGCTAACAGGGCGCAAAGAGTTATCGCCCGGGGGGCAATAATAGCGCCTCCCGAGAAATTCGGTGGGGCGCTGCTGAGGCGCTAGCCAATAGGGCAGTGCCCCGGGCCGCTGCGCCGCCGCCGCGCCACCACCGATGACATCATCGCCGAGTGATGCGACCCCTTAGCGCTCCGCTGTGGCACCTTACCGCCCCACGGCAGAAATTCGGCTGCCGCGGGCGATTGTCAGCACCAGCCTCGCAGGTCGTGAACCAGGCTGACCTCCGCTCGCGGGGCGGTATTTAAAGGGGAGATACGGCTGCGACCTGCACTGCCATTTTTTTCTTCCGACCTCTAGGTCGGCCCTTCGTGGCGGCAGTTGGCATGGTCCGTTGCCGCCATTGTGCAGCCCGGCACCGCGTCTTGCGGCCAGGCTGCGGCCACGGCACCATGCCGGCCTGGTGACGAGTGTGGGCCATCGGATGCTCTGCAGAGCTCGCAGCGTCCCTCCCCTTTAACAGAAGGGGAGGGGTGGAGAAACGCGTCAGCGCTACACGGAGCGGCCACGTAGCGCTCCGGCGTTCGAGTGCTTTGCGCCCCTGACACCACCCCGAGAGGAAGTAGAGTGCCCGAGATAGTGCTCCACTTCCTATCCAGGGCAGTAAGCCGAATTTAGCTGCCGGGGCAGTACTTCTGTGCCGGGCGCTAATTCGGTTACCGCCCCCACATGGGACCTAACTCAGTTTCACATCCTCTGTAAGCAGATAGCTTAAGTTGTGGATCACAAGATAACTATGGATGTGGAAGGCCATTCAGCCATTTATCCATCCACGCAGAGAGATTCTAACGTTCCACCCCCCTTCCCCATTGTAGCATCCTGTTGTTTCTTAATTTAATTTTGTTTCCACTACACTTATCAGCACCTTGATCACTCTTGTGTGAAAAATAAATTCCTGATGGTCTTTTACTAGTTTGAACCCATGTCCTCCACTTCTACTACTGCAGTTTAATTTAAAATTATCGGCTGAATTTTAGGAGGTGCCATCTTTTGGATGAGACATTAAACTGAGGCCATGTCTGCCTGGTCAGGTGGACATAAACAATCCCATGACATTATTTAAAGAAAACCAGACTCCCAATGTCCGAGGCAACATTTGTCCTTCGGCTCAACATCACCAAAAAACAGGTCATTTTTTTTAATTATTCGTTCAAGGGATGTGGGCGTCGCTGGCAAGGCCAGCATTTATTGCCCATCCCTAGTTGCCATTTATTTCATTTGCTGTTTGTGGGATTTTGCTGTGTGGAAATTGGCTGCTGCATTTACCTATAAAATAACGACTGGGAAGCACTTTGGGACCTCCTGCGTACGTGAAAGGCGCTATATAAATACAAGTTCTTTCTTTATTCCCCCTAACTATTGGAACAACAATATCAGCACTATGCAGGAATGGAAACATGGTTGGGAGGTGGGGGGGGGGGGAATATATTACTATTAATGGCTGAAAAATGAGTATGGCAGAAAATCAGATGCGCTAACCCCAGTGTTTGATTGTCCAATCTACCCTCCCATTGAGTGAGGCGCCACGCTGGCAGCAGTAACTCAAAATTTTATGTAACAACAATGTACTATTTTTTTCACACAGTCAGTAACATTACGACCAATTGTTTGCCAATTATTCTCAAGTTATAAGCGTTGACATTTGTATTAACATGATCGGGTCACATACATGTTCAAGTGGTCAAAGATGGGGTTGGTGTGCCTTGGTATTAAGTATCATTCCATCTCTGATGACCCTCAATGTTGCTGGAGAAAGATTATATAGCTTTCTCGTTCCTCGGCCCATCTCAGCTAGAATTGTTACAGTTAAAATATCTTTCCAGGTTACTGTAAGTGCTCCAGAGGCTCCCAGTCAATCTGTAACATAAACACCATACACATATTGGTCTTGAAAGCTTCCATATTTTCCTATTTTTAGAAAAAAAAAGCTTCAAGAACAAAACAAAGATCAGAGTTTCCTAATTTCCAGCCGGCCACAGAGCAGCTCAAATTAGAACAATAGTTACTTGGACAAGTCAATCTTTAACAAGTCCTTAGATAAACATGGGGGCTGCAGTCACTTTGTCCGCTCATTTGAAATAGATCCCTATTAACCAATGGCTTCACAAGAAAGTGAACACCTAATAACCCAGTTTACCATTGATTTCTAGGGTTGATGAAGGGGTTAATGCCGCCATAAAATTGTGGAGGAAAGAGTTTGAGACAAACATTAACTGTTCGTATGCCAGGAACTACAATGCAAACCTCTGCAATCGCCAGATGATTCTTGATGACTGTCTTCTGCGGGGAAAAAAAACCTACCTGCATCTCCAATCAACATGATATTAAAGACATGGCGAGCTAAAAATACATGGGAAACTGAGAATCATATATATTCGTGACGCATCAACTTAGTCAAATATTTTCACCTGCAGCATTTCACCCATTCAGGATAATTTAATAAAAATTGTCCCTGCATTAATATTTTATAAACTGCACAATCTCAAAAATACAAGCTTTAAGAAACTAATTACAAGTACCGAGAGCGAAGCTATATATACATGGGATTACGGGGAATTGTATAGTATAGTATACTTCTGTGGTGGACATCTCTGTTTAGAATCACACAGATTCTGGCAGCTGATATTACAACATTTTTGCTTACAATAAAAGCAGCACTGTTCAATGTGATTTTACTATAAATATAACTCTGAGTCTCCCCTTACCATCTACCAAATCCTTGCACTATGATATAAAAGTGCATTTAAAAACAATAGACTAACATTTTTGTTCGGAACATCTAGGCAGCTTTATTTGCAAGTATTAGAATTCATTATGAATCAGAAAAATCTCTCAACAGCTCTATTTTTTTTGTGTCAACCCACCTCTTTTTTTTAATGGTTACATTTAAGTCATAGGGTGTCTTTTGCTTTCACTAATTTTCTGATATGCAGCCAGAAAATAAGCATCATTTCCTGCAACAGGAAATTCAGGGTCAGGTTAAACAAAATCCTGCTTAACTGAGCTCTTGCTGCTATTTTAGTCCAATTCACATCTGAGGTATTGTTATATTTGGCAGTAGACACTGAGACAAAGGTTATTTTGAACTGATTACCAGCATCATAAACACTACATTGGGTTTGCTATATTGTTTCCATATTTTGTAAAAACAAAATGTCAAAGTAAAAGCAAAATCCACATTTTAAAATAGCTTCTCAGATTACTTCTTAACTCATTTTCCATATTCACCTCTGGTTTGCTTTGGTTTGTGAAGCAAGGGCATAAATTTCCTCTGTGTGCAATACATAGTAAAATGGTAAAAAAGTTCTTTACAATTGCGTTTATAATTTCACTATACATAGAACGCAATCTCCCCCACCCTCTCATCCCCACCCCGCTCCAAGTGATATTAAACTACTGGACCATAATATTGCCCGACTTTGCCCCTGCCTTAGCTCATCTGCTGTTGAAACCCTCATCCATCCCTTTGTTCCCTCTAGACTTGACTATTCCAACACACTCCTGGCCGGCCTCCTGTTTTCTACCCTCCCTAAACTTGTGCTCATCCAAAACTCTGCTGCCCGTGTCTTAACTCGCACCAAGTCCCGTTCACCCATCACCCCTGTGCTCGCTGACATACATCGCCTCCCAGTTATGCAATGCCTCGATTTTAAAATTCTCATCCTTGTTTTCAATTGGAGCCCTACAACCCTCCAAGATATCTGCACTCCTCCAATTGTGCCCTCTTGAGCATCCTTGACTATAATCGCTCCACCATTGACGGCAGTGCCTTCACCTGCCAAGGCCCGAGTTCTGGAATTCCCTCCCTAAACCTCTCCGCTTCTCTACCTCACTTTCTTCCTTTAAGATGCTCCTTAAAACCTACCGCTTCACCTGCCCTAATATCTCCTTCTGTGGCTCGGTGTCAAATCTTGTTTGATAACGCTCCTGTGAAGCACCTTGGGACGCTTTACTATGTTAAAGGCGCTATATAATTACAAGTTGTTGTAGTTTGTCGTAGTCGTATTCAATGCATATGCCCTTATTTTTTTACTTTCAATTTTGGTGATTTTTTGTGCTTATTGAGATGTCAGTATGAAAGAATAGATTCTCCCCTCCCCCTCCCCACTTTTTATGTGCATTGTCAGCAGCAAGCATCCTAGGGGCAGATATAGCAGGTAAGTTGGACATGAAGTGAAGCTTCCTCTACACTGCCCAAGAATAACCATGGTTTTACATTTTGTTTAGTAACAGGTTACTGCTAATGGTAAATCCACATTCAAGAGCGGGTCTGGGACTCAGAATGTTAAGTAATGGAGCTGGATAATAGAGTTCGAACAATTCTCCTTGTAGAAAAAATTCAGGAGGAAATAATCTGGGATTCTTTTTAACTGATCTAAATCTTTAAAAGGCGAAAAAGGCATGGATAATGTAAAGGTAAACGTGTCACTTTATCTGAATTGTGTTTGTAGAAATCAAGGATGTCAGTACAAAACGAAATCAGACTAAAGGTTGGAAGCCTTTTTATCTATCAAAAGTAGTCAACGATACAAAGGTAAGCACATATCTAATTATGAAATACTGCAAAGAATATTGTAACTTCTGGTCTGTTGTCACCATGACTATACCATCTGTGAAATGCAGCCTGATGAGGCTGAATAATGTAGTGTGTGAATTGAAAGTTTTCACTCGCTTCCCTCGAGGAGTCTAGAGTTTTCTGTCTCTTTAAAGTTTTACCAGTATTTATCTTCGTCTGGAGATTCAAGAAACTATGAAGAGTTCTTGTCAATGCAAATTGTTTATGTCCCATTGGAATGAGTAGAATTGATGGGCTAAATGGCCTTTCCTCATCCGATAAGGGAACAAGAGAGCAACACTCCAAGTAGGAAGTTGCAAAATAACTGCTATAGAAGCTTTTAAACATGGACAATGTTTTTACCCTTCATCCCTGCATCCGCAGTATTATGCTTTTGTATTAAGTGTTGGTGTTCAGAGAGATTTAGGTGTCCTCATACAGGAAACACAGAATGTTAGCATGCAGGTACAGCAAGCAATTAGGAAGGCAAATGGCATGTTGGACTTTGTTGCAAGGGGGTTGGAGTATAAGAGTAAGGTGGTATTGTTGCAATTGTACAGGGCCTTGGTGAGACCACACCTGGAGTACTGTGCATAGTTTTGGTCTCCTTATCTGAGAAAGGACACACATGCCTTAGAGGTGGTGCAACGAAGGTTCACTAGATTGATCCCTGGGATGAGAGGGTTGTCCTATGAGGAGAGATTGAGTAGATTGGGCCTATAGTTACTGGAGTTTAGAAGAATGAGAGGTGACCTGATTGAAACATACAAGATTCTGAGGATTGACAGGGTAGATGCTGAGAGGATGTTTTCCCTGGCTGGAGAGTTTAGAGCTAGGGGGTATAGTCTCAGGATAAAGGGGTCGGCCATTTAGAACTGAGATGAGGAGGAATTTCTTCACTCAGAGGGTTGTGAATCTTTGGAATTCCCTACCCGAAAGTGCTGTGGATGCTGAGTCATTGATTATATTCAAGGCTGAGATAGATAGATTTTTGAACTCTAGGGGAATCAAGGGATATGGGGATCAGGCGGGAAAGTGGAGTTGAGGTTGATGATCAGCCATGATCTTATTGAATGGTGGAGCAGGCTCGAAGGGCCCCATGGCCTACTCCTGCTCCTAATTCGTATGTTCTTATGTTCTTTGTTTTATTTACTCTCATTTCTATTCAACCTGATGTCAAGAGGAAAGGGTGGTCCAGGCTGCAGCTGTGATCAGTTAAAATAGTGAAAATTGATGCTCTCTGTGGCAGGAATTTGAATCACAGGCAACTTCAGCACTTGCAAGGCAGTCTTGGAACCACGTTGGATCTCTCGACAGACTTTTAACTTACTTTTGTAATTTTAATCCTATTTTCTTCCTCAAGCTGATTTCTGCTGTCTTGCTCATTTGGGAAGATGTTGGGAAGATTAAGCCAATTTAATGGCATCATTAATACTGCTTCTTGGATGGCCCTAGGGAGACATCTGGCACTCGAAGGATGTCGAAAAGGACTCCTCCCAAAGATGACATAGCAAGGAAATACAAACCCATCCTCCCACGAGAAGCTAGTATCCTATTTTAAAAAGAATACATTCAGGGTACCAGCTACATTTGATGCATTTAAGGGGAGGCTGGATAAGCAGATGAGGGAGAAGGGAATAGAGGGTTATGCTGATAGAGTTAGATGAGGAAACTTAACTGGACCAGCCACATAAATACTGTAGCAACAAGAGCAGGTCAGAAGCTAGGTATTCTGCGGCGAGTGTCTCACCTCCTGACTCCCCAAAGCCTTTCCACCATCTACAAGGCACAAGTAGTAGGGGTAATATTTGCTAAGGCAGTTCGGGAGGATTTAAACTAATATAGCAGGGGAATGGGAACCTATGTAGTGAAACAGGGGGAAGTAATATGCAGTCAGAAACAAATGTTAGAAGGGTGAGAAACAATAAGGGAAATCCGAGTAAACAAAGGCAAGAAACACAAAGGGCCATACTAAATCATAAGTCTAAAAGGACAAAGGGTGTTAATAAAACAAGCCTAAAGGCTCTGTGTCTTAATGCAAGGAGTATCCGTAATAAGGTGGATGAATTGACTGTGCAAATTGATGTTAACGGATATGATGTGATTGGGATTACAGAGACGTGGCTCCAGAACAATCAAGGCTGGGAACTGAATATCCAGGGGTATTCAACATTCAGGAAGGATAGAATAAAAGGAAAAGGGGGTGGGGTAGCATTGCTGGTTAAAAAGGAGATTAATGCAATAGCTAGGAAGGACATTAGCTTGGAGGATGTGGAATCAATATGGGTTGAGCTGCAGAACACCAAAGGGCAGAAAACGTTAGTGGGGGTTGTGTACAGACCTCCAAACAGTAGTAGTGAGGTGGGGGAGGGTATGAAACAGGAAATCAGAGGTGCATGCAAAAAAGGCGCAGCAGTTATCATGGGTGACTTTAATATGCATATAGATTGGGCTACTCAAACTGGAAGCAATACGGTGGAGGAGGATTTCCTGGAGTGTTTAAGGGATGGTTTCCTAAACCAATATGTTGAGGAACCAACTAGAGGGGAGGCCATCCTGGACTGGGTGTTGTGTAATGAGGAAGGACTAATCAGCAATCTTGTGGTGCGAGGCCCCTTGGGGAAGAGTGACCATAGTATGGTGGAGTTCTACATTAGGATGGAGAAGGAAACAGTTAATTCAGAGACCATGGTCCAGAACTTAAATAAGGGCAACTTTGAGGGTATGAGGCGTGAATTGGCGAGGTTAGATTGGCAAGCGATATTTAAGGGGTTATCAGTGGAAGGGCAATGGCAGACATTTAGAGATCGCATGGATGAACTACAGCAATTGTACATCCCTGTCTGGCGTAAAAATAAAAAAGTGAAGGTGGCTCAACCATGGCTAACAAGGGAAATCAGGGATAGTTTTAAAAGCAAGGAAGTGGCATACAAATTGGCCAGAAGTAGCAGCAAACCCGGGGACTGGGAGAACTTTAAAACTCAGCAGAGGAGGACGAAGGGTTTGATTAGGGCAGGGAAAATAAAATATGAAAGGAAGCTTGCGGAGAACATTAAAACGGACTGCAAAAGCTTCTATAAATATGTAAAAAGAAAGAGATTAGTAAAAACAAACGTAGGTCCCCTGCAGTCAGAAACAGGGGAAGTCATAATGGGGAACAAAGAAATGGCAGATCAATTGAACAAGTACTTTGGTTCGGTGTTTACTGTAGAGGACACAAACAACCTTCCGGAAATAAAAGAGATCAAAGGATCTGGTAAGAGGGAGGAGCTGAGGGAAATCCTTATCAGTCGGGAAAAGGTGTTGGGGAAATTGATGGGACTGAAGGCTGATAAATCCCCAGGGCCTGATGGTCTGCATCCTAGAGTACTTAAGGAGGTGGCCTTGGAAATAGTGGATGCATTGACGATCATTTTCCAACATTCCTTAGACTCTGGATCAGTTCCGAAGGAGTGGAGGGTGGCTAATGTAACCCCTCTTTTTAAAAAAGGAGGGAGGGAGAAAGCAGGGAATTATAGACCGGTCAGCCTGACATCGGTGGTGGGTAAAATGATGGAATCAATTATTAAAGATGTCATAACAGACCATTTGGAAAGTGGCGACATGATAGGTCCAAGTCAGCATGGATTTGTGATAGGGAAATCATGCTTGACAAATCTTCTGGAATTTTTTGAGGATGTTTCCAATAGGGTGGACGGGGGGGAACCAGTAGATGTGGTGTATTTGGACTTTCAGAAGGCCTTCGACAAGTCCCACACAAGAGATTGGTGTGCAAAGTTAAAGCACATGGGATTGGGGGTAATGTGTTGACGTGGATTGAGAACTGGTTGGCACACAGGAAACAAAGAGTAGGAGTAAATGGGTACTTTTCAGAATGGCAGGCAGTGACCAGCGGGGTACCGCAGGGTTCGGTGCTGGGGCCCCAGCTGTTTACATTATATATTAATGATTTGGACGAAGGGATTAATTGTAATATCTCCAAATTTGCGGATGACACTAAATTGGGAGGCAGTGTGAACAATGAGGAGGATGCTAGGAGGCTACAGAGTGACTTGGACAGGTTGGGTGAATGGGCAAATGTATGGCAGATGAAGTACAATGTGGATAAATGTGAGGTTATCCACTTTGGTGGTAAAAATAGGGAGGCAGACTATTACCTGAATGGTGGCAGATTAGAGAAAGGGGAGGTGCAACGAGACCTGGGCGTCATGGTACATCAGTCACTGAAGGTGGGAAGGCAAGTGCAGCAGGCAGTCAAGAAAGCAAATGGCATGATGGCCTTCATAGCAAGGGGATTTGAGTACAGGAGTAGGGAGGTGATGCTACAGTTGTACAGGGCCTTGGTGAGGCCACACCTGGAGTATTGTGTGCAGTTTTGGTCTCCTAACTTGAGGAAGGACATTCTTGCTATTGAGGGAGTGCAACGAAGGTTCACTAGATTGATTCCTGGGATGGCCAGACTGACATATCAAGAAAGACTGGATCAACTGAACTTGTATCCTCTGGAGTTCAGAAGAATGAGGGGGGATCTTATAGAGACGTTTAAAATCCTGACTGGTTTAGACAAATTAGATGCGGGCAGAATGTTTCCAATGTTAGGGAAAACTAAAACCAGGGGTCACAGTCTAAGGTAAAGGGGAAGCCATTTAAGACTGAGATGAGGAGGAACTTCTTCACCCAGAGAGTGGTGAATCTGTGGAATTCTCTACCACAGAAGGTTGTTGAGGCCAGTTCGCTAAATATATTCAAAAGGGAGTTAGATATAATACTCACAACTAGGGGGATCAAGGGGTATGGCGAGAAAGCAGGAATGGGGTACTGAGGTAGCATGTTCAGCCATGAACGCATTGAATGGCGGTGCAGGCTCGAAGGACCGAATGGTCTACTCCTGCACCTATTTTCTATGTTTCTATGTTTCTAAGTAAGGAGTGTGATGGAATACTCTCCACTTGCCTGGATGAGTGCAGCTCCAACAACACTCAAGAAGCTCAACACCATCCAGGACAAAGCAGCCCACTTGATTGGCACCCCATCCACCACCTTAAACATTCACTCCCTCCACCACCGGTGTACCGTGGCTGCAGTGTGTACCATCTACAAGATGCGCTGCAGCAACTCGCCAACGCTTCTTCGGCAGCACCTCCCAAACCCGCAATCTCTTCCACCTAGAAGGATAAGGGCAGCAGGCACATGGGAACACCACCACCTCCAAGTTCCACTCCAAGTCACACACCGGTCCTTCATTGTCGCTGTGTCAAAATCCTGAAACTCCCTCCCTAACAGCATTGTGGGAGTACCTTCACCACACAGACTGCAGCGGTTCAAGAAGGCGGCTCACCACCACCTTCTCGAGCAATTAGGGATGGACAATAAATGCTGGCCTTGCCAGCGACGCCCACATCCCATAAACAAATTTTAAAAAAGATGGGAGGAGGCTCGACTGGTTGGGCTGAATGGCCTGTTTCTGTGCCATATATCCTATGTAATCCTATGTAAGCTACAGGAACACAAAGGAGGCCATTCAGCCCATCGTGCCTGTGCTGGCTCTTTGAACAAACTATCCAATTAGTTCCACTCCCCTGCTCTTTCCCCATAGCCCTGCAAATTTTTTCCCTTCAATTCCCTTTTGAAGGTTGCTATTCAACCTGCTTCCACCACCTTCTCAGGCAATGCATTCCAGATCATAAAAACTCACTGTGTAAATCTTCTTTCCTCATGTCACCTCTGGTTCTTTTGCCAATGACCTTAAATCTGTGTCCGTTGGTTACTGACCCTTCTTCCACTGGGAACAGTTTCTCCTTATTGACCCTATCAACACCCTTCAAGATTTTGAACACCTCTATCAAATCTCCTCTTAAGTTTCTCTGCTCTAAGGAGAACAACCCCAGCTTCTCCAGTCTCTCCACGTAACTGAAGTCCCTCATCCCTGGTACCATTCTAGTAAATCTCTTCTGTACCCCTTTCTCAGGCCTTGACATCCTTCCTAAAGTGTGGTGCCCAGAATTGGCCACAATACTACAGCTGTGGCCGAACCAGTATTTTATAAAGGTTTAGCATAACTTTCTTGCTCTATGCCTCTATTTATAAAGAGATCCTGTATGCCTTTTTAACAGACTTCTCAACGTGTCCTCTCAGCTTCAAAGATTTGTGTACATACTCTGTTCTCCGTTCCTGCACCGCTTTAAGATTGTACTATTTAGCTTATATTGCCTGTCCTCGTTCTTCCTACCAAAATGAATCACTTCACACTTCTCTGCATTATATTTAATTTGCCATGTGTCTGCCCATTTTGCCAGTCTGACCGTGTCATCCTGAAGTCTATTACTATCCTCCTCTTTGTTTACTACATTTCCGAGTTTCGTGTTACCTGCAAATTTTGAAATTGTGTCCTGCATACCCAAATCCAGGTCATTAATATATATCAAAAAGAGCAGTGGTTCCAACACCAACCCCTGGGGAACACCACTGTATATTGCCCTCCAGTCTGATAAACAACCGTTCACCACTACTCTCTGCTTTCTGTCTCTTAGCCAATTTCGTATCCACACTGCAATTATCCCTTTAATCTTCAATTTTGCTAGCAAGTCTATTGTGTTTGTACTTTATCAAACGCCTTTTGAAAGTCCACATGCACAACATTAACCACCTCCGTTACTTTGTCAAAGAACTCACGTTAGTCAAACATGATTTGCCTTTAACAAATCCGTGCTGGCTTTCATTTATTTACCCATACTTTTCCAAGTGTCAATTAATTTTGTCCCGGATTATTGTCTCTAAAAGTTTCCCCACCACCGCCATCAGACTGATTGGCCTGTAGTTGCTGGGTTTATCCCACTCCCCTTTTTTAAACAGGAGTGTAACATTCGCAATCCTCCGGTCCTCTAGCACCACTCTCATATCTAGTGAGGATTGGAAGATTGTGGCCAGAGCCTCCGCAATTTCCACCCTTACTTCCCGCAGTAACCTAGGATGCATCCCATCCAGACTGGGTGACTTTTCTACTTTGAGTACTACCAACCTTTTAAGTACCTCCTCTTTATCTATTTTTATCCTATCCAATATCTCTACCACCTCCTCCTTTACTGTGACATTGGCAACTTCCTCTTCTTTTGTGAATCGTGATGTGGAGATGCCGGCGTTGGACTGGGGTGGACAAAAATGAGAAGTCGCACAACACCAGGTTATAGTCCAACAGATTTATTTAAAATTACAAGCTTTCGGAGCTGTCGCCCCTTCCTCAGGTAGAGTTACTGTGAGACAATCTACCAGAATTCACAGAATATAAACACAGAGAAAATGCAGAGATTCAATCTATCCCTACATCAAAGACATACTAAGAGCACAGCCAAGACAATGAGATGTGTCCCAGGGGGTCCAACGTGTCAAAACACCTGCTGGCTGCATATCCTCTCCATTTGGGTTTGTTTCTTGTGTTTGTTTCTTGTGTTTGTTTTTTTAACTCGGCCAACATTGTCTACCTGATGCGTTGCAGTAAAGGATGCCCCAGAGCATGGTACATCGGCGAGACCATGCAGACACTGAGACAATGTATGAACGGACACCGCGCAACAATCGCCAGGCAGGAGGGTTGCCTCCCAGTCAGGGAACACTTCAGCAGTCAAGGGCATTCAGCCTCGGACTGTGGGTTAGCGTTCTCCAAGGCGGCCTTCGGGATACACGACAACGCAAAATCATCGAGCAGAAACTGATAGCCAAGTTCCGCACTCATGAGGACGGCCTCAATCGGGATATCAGGTTCATGTCACGCTACAGAACGTGACTTGACATCGTTGCCGGTCTTTCCAGCTTTTTAAAAAAACAAACACAAGAAACAAACACAAGAAACAAACCCAAATGGAGAGGATATGCAGCCAGCAGGTGTTTTGACACGTTGGACCCCCTGGGACACATCTCATTGTCTTGGCTGTGCTCTTAGTGTGTCTTTGATGTAGGGAAAGATTGAATCTCTGCATTTTCTCTGTGTTTATATTCTGTGAATTCTGGTAGATTGTCTCACAGTAACTCTACCTGAGGAAGGGGCGACAGCTCCGAAAGCTTGTAATTTTAAATAAATCTGTTGGACTATAACCTGGTGTTGTGCGACTTCTCATTTTTTGTGAAGACAGATGCAAAGTGTTCATTTAGTACCTCAGTCATGCCCTCTGCCACCACAAGAAGATCCTGTTTTTGGTCCATAATCGACCCCACCCTTCCTCTAACTCCCCTTTTGCTATGTATAAGTTTCTAAAATACTTTTGAGTTCCCTTTTATGTTAGCCGCTGATCAATTCTCATACACTCGCTTTGCTCCTCTTATTTCCTTTTTCAGTTCTCCTCTATACTTTCTCTATTTGGCTTGGTTCTCTATTATATTATGAACCTGATATTTGTCATAAGTCTCCTATCTATCCTTAGATTTTCTGGTTGGGGCTGCCCTGGGACTGATGTTTAGTGGACAGTTTTGCACTGTGGTGTTGAATCACTAAGAAGAAAGAGCAATTGTTAGTATGACTGTTATGACTATTTCCTTGCTGGATATCCCTGAAGTGGCCCCATATCTCTTTTGTTGTGCAAGATGACTGAATCCTTTAAATAAATACACTAGGTTCTTTAACACATTTTGATTTTCTGTGCTCCTTTATATTGTGGCTTCATCTCTAACTGTCAATAGTGTTTTTTTTACTCTTTTCTAAAGATCTTGTTTCTTGCAGAGATGCTTCCTGTAACAACTTCCTATACAGTGACTGACTCAATGTTGACTCTTACCCCATTTGTGGTGTCAGGATTGAGGTGGCATCTCTGGCAATCTGCACAGGGCAAATGGCACCAAATTGGAACTCATATTGGCATATACTGTTATTAGTTTAGTGAAAAACATTGCAATTATATTGTGCCTTCACCTCCACCCCACCTTTACCTATTCACATGTTCACAGAATCACAGAATCCCCACAGTGCAGATAGAGGCCATTTCGGCCCATCGAGCCTGCACCAACACATATCCCACCCTATCCCCGTAACCCCACGTATTTAATCCCCCTAACACTAAGGGTCAATTTATCATAGCCAAATCAACCTAACCCGCACATGTTCTGTGTCTGTGATTTCTCTCATTATACCTCCTAATGTCTCATGCAAATACCAACTGTTTTCAATTCAGCATTTTACAGGTCATTCTATTTCTTTTCTCCTGTGTGTGTGTGCGTGTATTTTCCTTCCACATTTCTCTTAATTTAATTAATTTTTAAATGCTGTCCATCTATAATATCTTCCCGTTTTGAGATAAGGTCCTCAACTGAAACATCAACTCTTCTGTTCTCTCAGCATTCACAGATGCTGCCTGAGCTGCTAAGTGTTTCCAGTATGTTTTGTCTTTGTTTCAATCTATTTTCGTGATGTTGGTCCAAGGATAAATGTTGGCCAGGACACCAGGAGAACTGACCTTCTTCAAATAGTGACATGGGATCTTTTACATCCACTTAGTCAACAATGGGCTTTGAGCCTATTCTTCCCACAAGGTCCATACTCTTAGAGCTATGGTTTTGACTACTGACATTAGGTACATAGAGGTATTAATATCTGGGTATGCATGATATATAATTATTGATTCTTCTGTTTATTGCATGTACATATTAATGCTTTATTTCCTAAAGTCCAAAGATCATTGGACAACAATTGCAATTAACAAATAAAAACAGAAAATGCTGGAAATACTCAGCAGGTCAGGAAGCATCTGTGGAGAGAGAAACAGAGTTAACGTTTCAGGTCGATGACCCTTCGTCAGAACTGGAAAAAGCTGAGATCGAACAGGTTTTTAAGCAAGTGCAGGGGCAGGGAAAGTGGGGAGGGGAGGAAAGAACAAAAGGGAAGGTCTGTGATAGGATGGAAGGCAGGAGAGATTAAGAGACAAAAGGGATGATGGTGCAAGGCAAAAGGAAATGGTAATGGGACAAGTTAAGAAACAAAAGATGACTCTAGATGAAGTGTAAATGGCACTGGCAGAATGATCAACAGCTGCCATGTGAGAGAGAGAGAAAAAAAATGGAAAAAAAACGATAGGGGCAGAGGTTATGGTCTGAAACCATGGTCTGATGAATTGCAATTATCAGTTGGAGTTGCTAAACATCTTTTTGCTATTACCTATAGCTCCATCACAGCGCATTACACTACTTAAGATTCAGTTTTGTAGCTGTTTTCTCTGATTGCGGCTGTTCCGCCATCTCCAACTTTATCTTAACAAATCCTCTAGTGGCGCAGTATGGCTAAAAACACTAATAGTCCAATCTTATTTACGTGCTAATGGAGGGTTCTATCAGTATGTACGGGGCAGGCATGCGTTTTCAATTGGCACCAACATTTACATGATATTGCTGTTGTGTCACCAAATTCCAAGTTAAGCCAGAGCAAGAACCACCACCCCCCCCCTCCCCCCAACTGTCTGACGTGTGGCCAGCGCTCCAAAAACACCGGATGTCTGTGCGAAAAGTAGATGGCTGGCAACCATGTACTAACTGTGAATTCTGCTCTCTGAGTCAATCTTGGCATAAAGTAAGCCCACCTTAGTTTAGGCAAGGTTTAGTTCCAGGAAACATTTAGAGGCCACCCCCTGTGAACTGAAAGCAGATTTCACAGCACTGGAACAGATGTTGCTTACAATCTTCATTTTTTTTGCAATGCTAATCAAATCCTGAAATTGTTGCGTAAACAACTTTCAAAGTCCATTTAAGTGCAAGACAAAACTTACTGAATCAGAGCCAAGCGTTACCTTTGTGCACAAGTTGTGACCTGCCAATCTTGCTTTCTCAGCAATGCTTTTTGTTTAATTTTTAAAATGTATTTTCTTTATTCATTCTTGGGGTATGCGCGTCACTGGCAAAGGCCAGCATTTATTGCCCAACCCTAGTCATTTCTGTGACGTCATAGTCACTATGGAGACTAAAACATTCACTTTCTCTACTTGTACGTGCCCAGAAAAGTAGATACATTTACAGGATCATAGTGATGCCTTCCTGAGAACTAACAATGAAAAAGAACAAGGCGCTACCTGCACTTAAACTAGATGTTCATGCATTCGACTAGTGAGTTCAAATTAAGGCATCGGAACTAAGTATAAACAAGATATATGCAATGGCCACTTTACACTACAGCCCGCAGTGGCAGCCCTGCCATAACCTGCACCACTGTAAAGAATATGAGACAATGCAGCTGCCTCTTGGGGATCTGAGAACCAATTCTTGGGCTCACCTGGATTCAGCACTGGGGGGGAGGGGGGGTTTCAAAAAGAAACACTAGCTGCTTTTATATTGCACTAAGCCCATACTAGTGGCACCGGCCTATGATTGCGGGTGTTGTAAAAGCAACGGTAACCGAAAAGTAAACTTGCCAGTATTCGGTGAGGCTGCTTTATATTGGGGTTTCTCTGCTGCCGACATTCACGAATCCCGGCGAGTTTACTTTCTGGGTGCAGCCAGCTAAGCAAAAACCTGAGGATCAGGAGCCAGCGCCACCAGCGTGGGTCTCGCATAATATAATAGGAGCTACTAGCAACAGCAGCAGTGATCAACAACAACTACAACTTGTATTTATATAGCGCCTTTAACGTAGTAAAACGTCCCAAGGCGCTGCACAGGAGTATTTTAAGACAAAAAATTTGACGCCGATCCACATAAGGATAAATTAGGGCAGGTGACCAAAAGCTTGGTCAAAGAGGTAGGTTTTAAGGAGCGTCTTAAAGGAGGAAAGAGAGGTAGCGAGGCGGAGAGGTTTAGGGAGGGAATTCCAGAGCTTAGGGCCTAGGCAACAGAAGACACGGCCACCAAAGGTTGAGCGATTATAATCAGGGATGCTCAAGAGGGCGGAATTGGAGGAGTGCAGATATCTCGGGGGGTTGTGGGGCTGAAGATTACAGAGATAGGGAGGGGCGAGGCCGTGGAGGGATTTGAAAACAAGGATGAGACTGCCTTTATAGACTAGCAATGCAATCTTCCAATTTCTAGCTTGTGCAGCTGACCTTCCCCAGTGATCATGGTAGTTCCAGAACAGAGGCGGCGGACCTGGGTGGAGCGGCTGCAGCTGCGGCGAGGCGGAGGAGTCAAGAGGCGGCGGCGACCAGGTAGGCCCACAGAGGCTTTTAAAGTGCGGGACGCAGTGGTTGCTGGGTAGGTGATTAATTTTTACCTGTATATAAGTTGGGCGGTTCCTAAACCCGAGACACTACACTTGTAGTGTCCCCCACCCTTCCTCCTCCTCTAACCTAAAGGAGGTGAGTGACTATCAGGTAAGCTCTTTTTTGTTCTAGTTTAATCTGCAAGTTAGCTGGAGGGGATGGCAGGGGAGGCAGTGAAATGTTCCTCCTGCAGAATGTTTGAGGTGAGGGACGCCGTAGGTGTACCTGCTGATTACACCTGTGGGAAGTGCACCCATCTCCAGCTCCTCGAAAACCGTGTTAGGGAACTGGAGCTGGAGCTGGATGAACTTCGGATCATTCGGGAGGCAGAGGAGGTCATAGATAGAAGCTTCAGGGATGTAATTACTCCAAAGCATGAAGATAGATGGGTGACGGTGAGAGGGGCTAGGAGGAAGCAGTCAGTGCAGGGATCCTCTGTGGTCGTTCCCCTCAGTAACAGGTATACCGCTTTGAATACTGTTGAGGGGGACGACTTACCAGTGGTAAGCCACGGTGACCGGATCTCCGGCGCTGGGTCCGTCCCTGTGGCTCAGAAGGGAAGGGGGGAGAGCAGGAGAGCAATAGTTATTGGGGACTCAATAGTCAGAGGGACAGATAGGAGGTTCTGTGGCAGCAAAAGAGACTCACGGATGGTATGTTGCCTCCCGGGTGCCAGGGTCCGTGACGTCTCGGACCGTGTTTTCAGAATCCTCAAAGGGGAGGGGGAACAATCACAAGTCGTGGTACACATCGGTACCAACGACATAGGTAGGAGAAGGGACGGGGATTTAAAGCAGGAATTTAGGGAGCTAGGTTGGAAGCTGAGAGCCAGTACAAACCATGTTGTAATTTCTGGTTTGTTGCCGGTGCCACGTGCTAGCGAGTTGAGGAACAGGGAGAGAGTGCAGATAAACACGTGGCTGCAGGGATGGTGTAGGGGGGAGGGTTTCAGTTATGTGGATAATTGGAGCACATTCTGGGGAAGGTGGGACCTGTACAAACAGGACGGTTTGCACCTGAACCAGAGGGGCACCAATATCCTGGGAGGGAAATTTGCTACGGCTCTTCGGGGGGGTTTAAACTAATTTGTCAGGGGGATGGGAAAAAGGGCTGTAGTCCACGAGCCAGTGGTGAGTGTAGGGAGGTACTGAGGAGGGTATCAAGGTCACAGGAATGTACCGGCAGACAGGAAGATGGCTTGAAGTGTGTCTACTTCAATGCAAGGAGCATCCGGAATAAGGTAGGAGAACTTGGAGCGTGGATTGGTACTTGGGACTACGATGTGGTGGCCATTACGGAGACATGGTTAGAACAGGGACAGGAATGGTTGTTGGAAGTTCCGGGGTATAGATGTTTCAGTAAGAGTAGGGAAGTTGGTAAGAAAGGTGGAGGAGTAGCATTGTTAATCAAGGATAGTTTAACAGCGGCAGAAAGGCAGTTCGAGGGGGATCTGCCGTCTGAGGTAATATGGGCTGAAGTTAGAAATAGGAAAGGAGCGGTCACGTTGTTAGGAGTTTTCTACAGGCCCCCAAATAGTAATAAAGATGTGGAGGAAGAAATTGCAAAGCAGATTATGAATAGGTGTGGAGGTCACAGAGTAGTTGTCATGGGTGACTTCAACTTTCCAAATATTGATTGGAACCTTTATAGGTCAAACAGTTCGGATGGGATAGTTTTTGCACAGTGTGTGCAGGAGGGTTTCCTGACACAATATGTGGATAGGCCGACAAGAGGTGGGGCCACGTTGGATTTGGTACTGGGTAATGAACCGGGCCAAGTGTTTGATTTGTATGTGGGAGAGCACTTTGGAGATAGTGACCACAATTCGGTAACTTTCACTATTGCAATGGAGAGGGATAGGGCCATACGGCAGGGCAGGGTTTATAATTGGGGGAGGGGTAATTATGATGCGATTAGGCAAGAATTAGGGAGTATAAGATGGGAACAGAAACTATCAGGGAAAGGCACAAACGAAAAGTGGAGCTTTTTCATGGAGCAATTACTGCGTGTCCTTGATAGGTATGTCCCTGTCAGGCAGGGAGGAAATGGCCGAGTGAGAGAACCATGGTTCACAAAAGAAGTTGAATGTCTAGTCAAGAGGAAAAAGGAAGCGTATGTAAGGATGAGAAAACAAGGTTCAGTTGGGTCGATTGAGGGGTACAAGGTAGCAAGGAATGAGCTAAGAAAAGAGCTTAGGAGAGCTAGGAGGGGGCATGAGAAGTCCTTGGCGGGTCGGATCAAGAAAAACCCCAAGGCTTTTTACTCTTATGTGAGAAATAAAAGAATGACCAGGGTGAGGGTAGGGCCGGTCAAGGACAGTAGTGGGAACTTGTGCATGGAGTCAGAAGAGATAGGAGAGGTGATGAATGAATACTTTTCGTCAGTGTTCACCGAGGAGAGGGGCCATGTTCTTGAGGATGAGAGTGTGATAAAGGTGGATAGGCTGGAGGTGGTAGATGTTCTGAGGGAAGATGTTTTAGCAATTTTGAAGAACCTGAGGGTCGATAAGTCCCCTGGGCCAGATGGGATATATCCTAGGATTCTTTGGGAGGCAAGGGAGGAGATTGCAGAGCCTCTGGTTTTGATCTTTGGGTCCTCACTGTCCACGGGGATGGTGCCAGAGGACTGGAGAGTGGCGAATGTTGTTCCTCTCTTCAAGAAAGGAAATAGGAATGACCCTGGTAATTATAGGCCGGTTAGTCTTACTTCGGTGGTTGGTAAGATAATGGAAAAGGTCCTGAGGGATAGGATTTATGACCATTTGGAAAGGGGCAACTTAATCAGGGATAGTCAACACGGATTCGTGAAGGGTAAGTCTTGCCTAACAAATTTGATTGAATTCTTTGAGGAGGTAACTAAGTGTGTAGATGAAGGTAGAGCAGTTGATGTCGTATACATGGATTTTAGTAAGGCGTTTGATAAGGTTCCCCATGGTCGTCTCATGAAGAAAGTAAGGAGTTGTGGGATAGAGGGAAATTTGGCCGATTGGATAAGTAACTGGCTATCTCATAGAAGGCAGAGGGTGGTGGTGGATGGAACATTTTCGGACTGGAGACCAGTTACCAGCGGTGTGCCACAGGGGTCGGTGCTGGGTCCTCTGCTGTTTGTGATTTTTATCAATGACTTGGAGGAGGGGACTGAAGGGTGGATCAGTAAATTTGCTGATGACACCAAGATTGGTGGAGTAGTGGATGAGGTGGAGGGCAGTTGTAGGCTGCAAAGAGACATTGATAGGATGCAGAGCTGGGCCGAAAAATGGCAGATGGAATTTAACCCTGATAAGTGCGAGGTGATTCATTTTGGTAGGGCAAATTTGAATAAGGATTACAGGGTCAACGGCAGGGTTCTGAGGAACGTGGAGGAGCAGAGGGATCTGGGGGTTCATATCCACAGATCTCTGAAGGTTGCCACTCAAGTGGATAGAGCAGTAAAGAAGGCCTATGGTGTGTTGGCGTTTATTAACAGAGGGTTTGAGTTTAAGAACCGTGAGGTTATGCTGCAACTGTACAGGACCTTGGTGAGACCACATTTGGAATATTGTGTGCAGTTCTGGTCACCTCACTATAGGAAGGACGTGGAAGCATTGGAAAGAGTGCAAAGGAGATTTACCAGGATGCTGCCTGGTTTGGGGGGGAGGTCTTATGAGGAAAGATTGAAGGAGTTGGGGCTTTTCTCTTTAGAGCGGAGGAGGATGAGAGGCGACTTAATAGAGGTTTATAAGATGATGAGGGGGATAGATAGAGTGGATGTTCAGAGACTATTTCCTCGGGTAGAGGCAGCTGTTACAAGGGGGCATAACTATAAGGTGCATGGGGGGAGATATAGAAGGGATGTCCGAGGTAGATTCTTTACTCAGAGAGTGGTTGGGGTGTGGAATGGACTGCCTGCTGTGATAGTGGAGTCGGACACTTTAGGAACTTTCAAGCGGTTATTGGATAAGCACATGGAGCACACCAGAGTGATAGGGAGTGTGATAGCTTGATCTTGGTCTCGGACAATGCTCGGCACAACATCGAGGGCCGAAGGGCCTGTACTGTGCTGTACTGTTCTATGTATCTATGTATCTATGTAACACTAGGACAGGTGTGATTTACTTCAAATTCTACAACACTGGTAATCAATTAGTAGATTTATAGTTTTTTGCCCTTCTTGGGCAGAATCTTAGTTCATATTTTTAGGTGGAAGCTACATGTGGCATCCATATTGCTCCATGAAAAGAGAGTGATAGAGACAGATTTCCAGGATCCTAATGCTTACTAGTTGGAGCAACAAGCTACTAAAATTATTGCAGATAACTTTTTTCATTCAATATTTCTGAAGACATTATAATTCCCAAATATTATAGACATTATACACTGAAACAAACTAATATTCACGTAGATCATCACATGAAATATACACTTCCAAAACATTGATATCACAAAGATTTTGTTCAACAAAAACATAGCTGTATGTTTGGCAATTCTACTTTAAAGTGTCATTTTTCAAATAAAGTTGAAGTTTGCAAAATTCTTGTTGCTTCATGTTGCTTTGCTTTGTAATCCACAGGGGTTAACTGCAGCCACGTGACAGCCAACAATGGTCTGACTCGCTGATGCAACAGATTTACTTTAGTGCAAGATGGTCTAAAGTTATTAGGGGAACATCCAGTGTGCCAAAGAAGGTATGAGTGAGATTTTTAATGAATAGGAGTGGAAACTAATTTGAACAAAATCAAGTTTTCAGAGTAAAGTCTTTTAAAGCAAGTTGAGTGAAGCTTAATATGCCTGGGTACAGCTGGCAACTCAAATGTGGTGTGTGTTTGGTACAAATGTTGTGAAGTAGTTCCATTTGCAATGTTATCACAATATCACAATCATGTTTATCACATCAGAAATCAAAACACATGTTATATCATTAAAAATATTACCAGCCATTTCCTTGATTTATGTATGACATAAATTAGACATATAGCTGGAATTGTAATCAGTTTTGTGTGGAATCTAGCACTATGTATCTGTCACTATGCTACATTCCAGACAAAACTAACTACAATTCCAGCAGATCTGCTAACATTTCAGGTACATCTTAAAAATTATTTTGCTTCACCATCGTATTTGGAAAACGATGGGAAAAATTCATACCATGAAAATAAAAATACTTTAAAAGATGCTGGCAGGCCTAAAGCTGCTAAATTCTTGTCTGAGTGAAACTGGCAAGTCCATCAAATTCCATCTGAAAAGGTCACAGCAGCAAACATGAACGCAACCACTGACAATTGTGTTGCAATTTAAAAAGAAACACTCTTTAAATGATTCACTATTGTTTATAGAATGTAAAACAGTGGAAGGACAGAACCATGTATTACAGTCTGTGGTATAATTTGAGTGTCTCTGAGCTACTGTAGATTGAGGGGTTCAATAGCGCAAGTGAGAGTGGGGCAAGAAGACTGGAGCAGAGCTGGGGTGGGGCAGTTTGGTGTTTATGTCAGAGCCATGCTACCAGTGGCTTGGCACATAGACCCTCTCTTCAGTCTAATGATTTCACACAAGAGAAACAGTTCCATGTACCTTGGCTATTGCTTGATTGGATGCAGCAGGTGGTGAGATGATGAAGTTCAAACAGCATTTCTGTTTTGAATGATGTTGCTAAACCAAAATTGGCTATTGATGGTAGTAGCAGAACTGCAAGATCCAAATTTTTCCTTTGCCGAGAGAATCAAGATGATATGCTAAAACTCTAACTTCCTGCATTGTGGTATTCATTTCATTTCACCATTGCAGGGTAAACACCAGGGACATTACACAGTTACTTCTTTCTGTAAGTATTCCATTTGTATTTAGATAATGAATTCTACCTTACAGACTGGATCCTGCCTCTTGGAAATAATATGCCAGCCTTAATGTTGTTACGGAGAGGCAGGCTGTTGTGGTGAAGATAACGCCAAGTTCTATCTGCCTTTGTCCAAAATGACATTAAAAAAAAGGTAAATCCAGCCATGGGTTGGTAGTGCTGGTGATTTCCCAATTTGTTGAGCAGATCTGCCTTTCTCAGAGTCTTGCGTGAAATCCCTACTGTTCAGACAGGAAAATTTGGAATGAATCATTGTCAAGTGAAAAGTTTGAGTGCAGCTGATGGTTGTATCACTGCCTTCTGCTTAAAATGGGGAAAGCATGCCCTTAGCACACATTGAGATTAGAAGTGAGCTATGGTAAATATCTACACAAGTGAAACTGCCTGGGTCACAAGGTACATGGAGCGGTTTCTCTTGTGCAAAATCATTAGTCAGAAGAGAGTGTCTATGTGCCGCACAAGGTAAAAACTATTGGCATCCTCCCATTTTTGGCCACAATGTATCCTATTTATGCCACAGGTTTAAAGCAGAACATAAACTTGAATCTAATTTAGGAGTAAATGCTCCCACTTTTCTCAGTTGCTGCTTGAAGAAAGAAAGACTTGCATTTATATAGCGCCTTTCACGACCACTGGACGTCCCAAAGCACTTTACAGTCAATTAAGTATTTTGAAGCGTAGTCACTGTTTTAATGTAGGAAACGTGGCAGCCAATTCGTGCACAGCAAGCTCTCACAATCAGCAACGTGATCATGACCAGATAATCTGTTTTTTTAGTGACGTTGATTGAGGGATAAATATTGGCCAGGACACTGGGGATAACTCCCTTGCTCTTCTTCAAAATAGTGCCATAGGATCTTTTACGTCCACCTGAGAGAACAGACGGAGCCTCAGTTTAACATCTAATCCAAAAGATGGCACCTCCGACAATGCAACACTCCCTCAGCACTGCACTGGAGTGTCAACCTGGGTTTTATGTGCTCAAGTCTCTGGAGTGGGACTTGAACCCACAACCAGAGGTGAGAGATGCTACCCACTGAGCCACAGCTTTACTTTACCCTCAATTGTTCCCATTCCTCCCACCACATTGTAGCTCATGATGGGGTACAGTTCAATGTTGCAAGTGGATAGGAATATATCGTCGGGGATGTGTGTATTCAATGGGTGCTGACAGCCCTCACGCAAGTGGTTTTTCTCATGTGTGGAATGTTGCTTGGCCATTCCATCATGGGGTGCATCACAGTGAGGTCTGGTTCTGTTCTCACCAGAGCTTGGGGCTTCCACTTCTGCGCTGGTCAGCATGCAATTCCCCACCTTTTAAATTGAATGGTTGAAACACCGTGGGCTGGTGAGTGCAGAAGTTGAAAGCCCCAGCCCAAGTATCTACACACTTACACTTTCTAGTAATTGGGAGCGTGAACCCTCGCCCTCCTTCGACTGCAGATACTGAGGTCACTCATAATGCCTCAAACACTGGCCCGGCTGATATCAGTGAGGCCAACTCAGGGATCAAACCTGTAGCCATATGGTGCATTCACCCATTGAGGCATCAGGGGAGCCACTGCCCAATGATCCTATGGCCTAGTCACAACTTGTAACATCTATGACACCTACCACTACCAAAAAACCTGCTGAATAAAGCTGTTCCGTGTACAGATACACAGGTTGAAATGTGTCTGGGGTGAGGGCTCACATGGTTATCACGCCATTGCTACTGCTTTGCAGCACAGTCCCGTTTATGTTATCTCTGTCTCACACACACACAACTCTTACAACACATTCCTATCAATTTGCAGTATTTGCTGGGGGCTGGCACTTTAAGACCTCACTTTTTCCGATGGCCACCAGTTTAAAACCCCCCGGGGATTATCTAATTCCATCAGATTACACTGGGTAGAGTTTGATGGTCTTGAGTTTCCGTCCCATCCAGCGGAGAGGCAGTTTAACTGTTGATCGACTAACGTAATGTTAGGGGACGTCTCGCGTCACGACTGGACCGATGTATTTTACATAAATGTCACCTCCCCGAAACTCCATTGAAAGTTTACAGGCGGGGATTGTAACAGAAGGGAAGGCGCGGCTGGAGGGCTCCTGTAAAATATTTCTACTCTGGTTTATTATTTTTTTTTTGGGGGGGCGGGGGGTGATTTATAACATGGATGCTTTAAAGTCAGCAGGAAGAGCGATTATAAGAAGTCCCAGCATCGCGAAACAAAGCTGGGGAAGTGGTAAACACAAAAGTAGGTTAATTTACAATCACTTTACGAGTTAGTGTTATTGGTGGTGGGGGTTTAAGAGCGGGGAAAGTTGCTCAGCATGGACCAAGCTGCCGATGTTGTTACATGGGATCTTAGTTGCAGATTGTTGTGTGTCTGTCTCCCATCAGTCTAGGTGTTGCCGGACCTGGGACGGTTACACTTTCTGCTCCAAGTTTGTAGTTGGAAGGTTTAAGGTGGATAAAGACGGGCAAAGCGCGGTTGTAAATGGAGACGCTGAGAAACATGTCTCTTGCAGTTCGAACAAACGTGTCAACGTGTGTAACTGACCAGGAAACTGTCAAATTCACTATTTGGGAATTCCTTTAAGCTTCAGTTATACTCTGACAGTATTGATTCCAATCCGCCCGGGATTGCTCCGACATTTAATGCTTATTAATTTCCTTTTTTTTAAAATAAGAGAACCCCCCCCCCCCCCTCCCAGCTTTTAAAGGCGTCTCCCTGAAACTGCGAGACTCCTCCCCTGGGTAGGTTGACGCACTCAATCCACCGGCGCATATTGCCATCAGGGTTCATGACTTTTTCCCAGGGCCTGAAAGGAATTTCAAGTATGCCCTCGGCGAGTTTCTCAGTGAGGCCGCACACGTCAATTCTTCCATGTTCATTACCAGCTCCTGTAACCCATACATTTAACTGTACCCTCCGGCATATGTTTGCTGTACTGCAGGCCATGCATTATCTCACAGAGGCACTGATACCTGGGGGTGGGCCGCAGCTGTGAAAATGGTCTCAGAATATCATATTGCATGACAGTCTGGGGAGGGGGGAATGGACTGGCCTAATCCTCTCGGGGGCACACTGTGCATGAAATTGTGGGTGAGAAGGTTGGTTGATTTATTTTCTATGCTTACTGACTTCTGACCATTGGACACGGTTTGCAATGTGTAACCTGTTGGGCTTGTGTGCTTTTCTTTTTGAAGAGCGATGATGTGCTGTTAGCTATCTGCTCCGACTGATGAGCCAGATTTCCACAGTTGCTCATGGCACAACATGAGCCTGTGTCATCATTCTTAAAATATCTAAACTAATGACACCCTCTGGCCTCTGCTAAATGAGATTTTTAAATTAAAGGGTAGGGTGAGTCTGTGAGCTTGTGGCTACGGGGATTCTTTAAATGTACCATGTTTAGTATTGTTTTCATACCGACTATCAATTCTATCCTTGGTACTTGAAGTCGGTTCTATATGAACCAAAATTGGGAGTCTGGAGTTTCCCTTTAACAAGTAGAAGATTATTCCAGTCAAGCTGAAAGATTATAGAATCATGTGATGGGTAGTAAGGTATTATTCAGTTGGTTGCAATAATGTATTTGATCATATTTAGCAATTTTACTTCAAACTTGAAATTTAGTTTAATGCAACTGGGATTCTTTCAGTGTAGTGCTAGACTAGTTTATCTCAGAATTGTGGATGTGGCAAACTATGCATCATGTTGCCTAGCCACAAGCATTAGCAGTAGCTGCCGTTTATCTGAACTAACTGTGAGTACAGTATATGGACATCCCGAGACAAGGTACTGAAGCTCCTTGCATCCTTGCACGGTTTAACCCTCTGTCCAAAGGCCACAGTCAACAAAGTACCCTGGAGTGTTGCATTCCTAAAACAAGGTATGTCTGACTGTGCCAACAGACTCACTGCATCCATGTATGTTCCTGTAAATGCCACACAAGCCACTGTGAAACTGCACCAATGTGTGAGTGAGCCAGTGAATTAATATCATTATAGTAGCATTTTGTCATGGTGGTAAGCTGCACTTCTGAAATGGTTGCTCGAAAATTACATAACCATTGCATCCTGGTAGTGAGGTTCCTATTACCCAGGTTCAAAGCAGACACATCAGGATGTCCAGATTTTGATTAAGCGCATAAAGAGGTGAGTCATAAACGATATAAGAATGTTTTTATTTTTGAGATGTTGTTTGAGGTCAAAATACAATCCTGTGACCGCAGATGCAATTCTGACATACTGCAAAAGTACTAGCCTTGCCCAACCCTGCCTCTTTCCCCCTTGCCCCCCCGCCCCCCCCCCCCCCCCCCCAAATATATCAATCCTGCATGCTGTGTCTGATGTATGGAGTATTGTGCAACCGCTGGGGTTGAGGGAGGTAGTGGGTAGGTTGTCTGCACTGTGGAGCTGTCCCTCAGAAACAGCACTGTAACTGGTCAGCTACTCAATCCACCCACATGGTTTCATTCAGCCCACCAAGGGTTGCTTCTCAATGCATAATCCTTTGTTTGTAGTTAGTAAGCAAGAAGCAAATTGTCCACTTGTTTTGACCATTTGATTCCTCTTTTTTTCCTCAATGAACATTATGAATTTGTCAAGTACATTCAAGGCTGAGATAGTTAGATTTTTGGACTTTATGGGGATCGGACGGGAAAGTGGAGTTGAGGTTGAAGATCAGCCATGATCTTATTGAACGGCGGAGCAGGCTCGAGGGGCTGAATGAACATAAGGACATAAGAAATAGGAGCAGGAGTAGGCCATTTGGCCCTCGGGCCTGCTCCACCATTCAATAAGATCATGGCTGATCTTCCACCTCATCTCCACTTTCCTGCACTATCCCCATATCCCTTGATATTCAAAAATCTATCGATCTCTGTCTTGAATATACTCAATGACTGAGCATCCACAGCCCTCTGGGGTAGAGAATTCCAAAAATTTACCACCCTCTGAGTGAAGAAATTTCTCCTTATTTCAGTCCTAAATAGCCGACCCCTTGTTCTGAGACTGTGACCCCTGGTTCTAGACTCCTCAGCCAAGGGAAACAGCCTCCTTGCATCTACCCTGTCAAGCCCTGTAAGAATTTTGTATGTTTCAATGAGATCACCTCTCATTCTTCTAAATTCTAGAGAATATAGGCCTAGTCTACTCAATTTCTTTTCATAGGACAATCCCCCCATCCCAGGAACCAGTCTGGTGAACCTTTGTTGCACTTCCTCTATGGCAAGTAAATGCTTCCTTTGGTAAGAAGACCAAAACTGTACACAATACTCCAGGTGTGGTCTCACCAGGGCCCTATATAGTTGCAGTAAGACCTCTTTACTCTTATACTCAAATCCTCTTGTAATAAAGGCCAACGTACCATTTGCTTTCCTAATTGCTTGCTGTACCTGCATGTTAACTTTCAGTGATTCGTGTACAAGGACACCCAGGTCCCTCTGAACACCAACATTTCCCAATCTCTCACCATTTAAAAAATACTCTGCTTTTCGATTTTTTTCCTACCAAAGTGGATAACTTCACATTTCTCCACATTATATTCCTATGGCCTACTCCTGCTCCTAATTCTTATGTTCTTATGAATTTAGTGAGTTCAAAATAAACATGGAGCCATATAGATGCTGATGGGCTCCAGCTAAGTAATGTCAGAAAACGATGCCGGCTTACAGCCCATCTATCTTCTTTTTAGTGGTCTTGTTAGTATTGACTTAGACTATGGTTCCTCTTAAGTGGTGTGCCAATGAGATTGGGGGCAGCATGCCACTGTCTGTACAGACTTCTTGGGGGAAGGGTTGGAAAAATAAGAAATGTATTGGCTGTAACTCCTCGTCTTTCTCCCACCTCATAAAACTTCTTGTTAAATGATCCAAGAATTTAAATGGTGCTGGGTGTGTGTACAAATAAAACAATCATTTTCTTTGACGTCTATTAAGGAGGTAGCTGGTACAGTGAATGTTGAACACTGATATAGTGTCTGTCGGTGATTTTGCTAATGCAGGTTGTTGATTCAAGTTCTTGTATCGTGTACTGTAACGAA
This sequence comes from Squalus acanthias, assembly GCA_030390025.1. Lineage (NCBI taxonomy): Eukaryota > Metazoa > Chordata > Chondrichthyes > Squaliformes > Squalidae > Squalus > Squalus acanthias. The sequence continues at coordinate 5,604,887 of JASTWF010000031.1, forward strand.
CTTTAAAGTGACTGATGCTGGAATATGGTTTTGATATTAGTTACTACCATCAGCAGCCCTCCTGTATCTTGCCATTCTTCAGTTATAAGCCTATAGGATGAGAATTGGTGGGCTATTAGACTAATGGGTCATCAGAACTAAGCCTCGTATTGTCCTTGTCCTCGGGTGCATTTTCAATGTGTCATTAAACAGTGACCGGGAATGGGACATAATTTTTTCTCCCTGTAGCCTGGTGACATCGATCATGTGCATAGCGTCCTGTTTGAGATCATTTACTCGACACAAACCAGGAATTGAACTTGGACTCATCCTTGTCTGTATGACTTCTACCTTTTGTCAGATTGGCTCAGTAGTCGCGTTCTTGCCTCTTCAGTCAGAAGGTTGTGGGTTCACCTCCCGTTTCAGGACTTGAGCACATAATCTAGGCTGGCACTGAAGTGCAATACTGAGGGAATGCTACATTGTTCGAGGTGCCATCTTTCAAATGAAATGTGAAACCGAGGAAAATGCCTTTTTAAGTGGACATAAAAGAAGCCATGGCACTTTTTTTTTGAAGAGCGGAGAATTGTCCCAGTTTTCTGGCCAACATTCAGCCCTCAACTACAAAAACCAATTTGCTGGTCATTCATCTCATTGCTGTTTGTGGGACTTTGTTCTGTGCAAACTGGCTTCTGTGTTTTCCTATAAAATAATGACTACGTGTCAAAAACTAATTCATTGGCTATGACACACTTTGGGGTGCTTTGAGGATGGAAAAGGTGCTATCTAAATGCAATTCTTTCCTTGTGGTACATTCAGCCATTGAGTTTTTTGACTGAGCCAGCCATGTTGATACTAAAATGGTACCTAGCTGCTGCTTAATCGTTATCTGCATTCACTTGAATTACCACTGACATTTTTAGAAGGCCTCATATTTTGCATATTGTGGAAATGTATTTTTGTTCCAGTGCTTTTTAAAAAATATATACAGTACTATGAAGATCAAGGGTATACAGCTATCACACCCATTTCCTGTTTACTGATGCCTGGTAAGCTTGATTTCAAAAAGTGCTAAAATTAAAACTGGCAATTAGAATGTGACACTTAATAAAAATCATTTGGTGAAGAAGTTCAAATTCCAGCAGTATAAAACACAAGCAGATTTTGCTGCTTCCCACTACCCGTTGTGGTAGTGAGCATGTTGTTTAGGAGCTGAACTTGTCTGCAAAACTTCCTTTCATCTTTACCCCAACCCATGGTTGTAACACTTTAAAAACCAGTAATCATTTTCTTAATGCATTAAATGCTTCTATGCATGTGCGTCCAAATGACTAGCAATGAAGCTGTGCAATGGGAATCATTGTTCTAAATCTGTGCCAAAAGGAGTATTAATGGATTTCTTTTATAGTGATGGTGAAGGGATAATTACAAGTCCTAGCCCTTTTCAGGGCTACCCCAGATCAGGCGTATTCCCCAGATGTTCCCCTTCAACTAAAGTTAGAGATAGCCGAATCCTATAAGATGCTTAATTGGGTCTAAAGGTCAGACTATCTCTCCCTAAAGGAAAGGAACGGCCTGAAGATGTTACCGTCCTCCAGATAGCACTTTTAACAAGTTTAACTAGACTGTAACCTTCCGGATATTATGAGGGTCTGGAAAACCCCCCAGAATTCTGCAACTCCTCACAAAAGAGTGTACAGAAATTGAGTTTGTGAGATTGATACAGAAATACTCAGACAATTTTAAAAATATATAAATTTATTAAAGAACTGACATGTAGTTAACAGCTTTTGATTTCAATCACAACTTTAACAGTCCAAAATACAAATAGCTTACATTTCTTATCAGAGATCCTTATTCTCAAATCTTAACTTCGTTACATTTCCACACTTCTACTTATTTCTTAATACCCGAGACTCAGAGTTGTAGGCCTACAGAGTGGTTCTGAAGGCGAGAATCGCTTGCCTTTCCAGCGACTTCTGACTTTCTGTCTGAAAAGCTCTATTTTTATACCTTTTTAGTGGTTTATCCTTTGAAGTTTTCTGCTGATGTAAGCTAATTATCTCTAGCCATACTTCTGTTGACTTCTTTCTATTCTTACTGTTAATTCAGCTGTTAGCTTTCAGAATTCTGTCTCTGTATAGGTGTTTCAAAAACTTATATAGTTATTACAGATTTATCTCTTTGATGCCATTCTTTCGAAGGTCTTCAATTCAGTTCTTAATATTGGCTTAACTGCTTGTATTTCAGACTTCTCGTCTCCTTGTGTTCCAAGTTCAACACATAAACAATGTGATTGCTTGGTACATCTATTGATGTAATATTTACAAAGTCTCCTGTTTGTACCTTTTACAACATGTAAATTAAAAACACTTCATCTAGAGTGTTCTTTGCATTTCTTAGCTACTTCAATTGGTTGTATATATAATCTTGTTTCCTGTTTCATTTGATGTTACTTTTACAAAGGCGCATGGTTTTTTAATGTTTTTTTCTGTTTGACGTGTTAGCTTTTAACACTTTACTTGGGCATTGCTATTGTGTTGGTTCCAAACTACAGACTCCTTGGAACCAACTCTTTTGCTTCTTCAGTAGGCTATTGTCTTAGTGTCAATAACCAATCTTTATCTCAAAAGCCTGTATGGTGTTTACAGCTTTGTGTTAACACTTCATCTTATCTCAGAAGCCTGTATTTCTGTTTACGGCTTGTGTCATTGAGGCTTTTAGATTTTTAAACCCGGTTTGTCATGTTTTAATAAAATCAGAATTCTGTTCATAGGATGGTGTATTTTTCTGAATAGGTTTGGCTCATTCCTTTACAATGGCTATTGGTCACACTGTGCAGGGCACGGTAAGGTAAATCTACCACTTGTGCGCTCTGGCCAGAGCCTTGCAATATTAGGAAACCACATGCACAACCCACAGTTTTCTGTCCATTAATTGTATCGTGGCAAAAGCATGAGTAGAAAACTGATCTTACTATCTCCCATGTGGTGTGTTCTCTGGAATGACTGCTTCTAAAAATGATGAATATTATGGATTATATAAATTATATGATTCCTCATGGCTCAATTAGTATGTACACTACCCAGTTTGGATCTGAGCCATAGGGACTAAGAAGGTAGCAGGTTTGATCCCAGGTCTTTTGCTTTATCTGATCTCAGTTGGAGTAGAAGGAATGCTGCAATCGACATCCAGGTGTCTAGTGCGGGGGAGAGAAATCCGTTAAGGTTCCCAATTCTGTTCTTTTTGTCTACAATACAGCAGTGAGTGACTACACTTCATTGGCTGTGAAGCACTTTGGGTCTTCTTGAAGTCTTGAAAGGTGCTATAGAAATGCAAGTTGTTTAACTCTCTTCTATTAACCAGTGACTCCTGTTGGGAAATTGTATGTGTGGCTACCAAGTAAGGATGGGATCAAAGTTGGCTGTGATGAATTCCATGGAAAAAGTGCCTACGTAAATTTGCCGTCTGGGCTCATGCATGAAGAATACTCAGTTGGGTGGAAACTGTAGGTTGGGTAGCAAGGAACGGTATCTCAAGATGAGTTGCTCTCCCAGAGTGGAGGAAGAAAATGACAGAGAAGGGCGGGAATATCTTTAAAAAATCACAATTGTGGAAATTGCTCTTCAAGCTGTGATTCGTGCTACAAACCTTAAGGCATCCAGCGTCTTCCATTTTTAGCCTAACTTGGTTTGTAAAGACCTTCTTGTGTTGCAGTGCTATGTACCTCTTAATGCATCTGACAATGTATTTGAGTAGTGTATCCCCCGTAGTGTGACAATGTATTGAAGTATTGCATCCTGCTACTGTCAGTTGAACACTGGGTAGCTATATGGATATCTGGTGTAACTTTTTAATTCAAATTAATTTTTTTATTCATTCTTGGGATATGAGTATTGCTGGTAAGGCTGGCATTTAATGCCCATCCCTAGTGGTTTGATTGGCTTGCTAGGCCACTTCAGAGGGCAGTTAAGAGTCAACCACATTGGTGTGAGACTGAAATCACATATAGGCCAGACCGGGTAAGGACAGCTTCATGGTCACACTTTTTTTTTACTTATACCAGCTTTTTATTCTATTTCCTGATTGTTTTTTAACTGAATTCATATTCTCAAACCTCTATGGTGGAATTTGACCTTGTGTTCTCTGGATTATTAGTTCATGCCTCTAGATTACTAGTCCAGTAATATAACCACTATACTATGGGCTATAGAGATAGTGGATGCATTGGTTGTCATCTTCCAAAATTCCATTGATTCTAGAACGGTTCCCGTGGATTGGAAGGTAGCAAATGTAACCCCACTATTTAAGAAAGGAGGGAGAGAGAAAACAGGGAACTACAGACCAGTTAGCCTGACATCAGTAGTAGGGAAAATGCTAGAATCTATTATTAAGGACGTGGTAACGGCACTTAGAAAATAATAATAGGATTGGGCAGAGTCAACATGGATTTATGAAAGGGAAATCATGTTTGACGAATCTGTTTTTTGAGGTTGTAACTAGCAGAATAGATAAGGGATGTGGTGTATTTGGATTTTCAGAAGGCATTCGATAGGGTGCCACACAAGAGGTTATTAAACAAAATTAGGGCTCATGGAATTGGGGGTAATATACTAGCATGGATTGAGGATTGGTTGATGGACAGAAAACAGAGAGTAGGAATAAGCAGGTCATTTTCGGGTTGGCAGGCTGTAACTAGTTGGGTACCGCAAGGATCAGTGCTTGGGCCTCGGCTATTCACAATCTATATCAATGATTTGGATGAGGAGACCAAATGTAATACAGGTTGAGCGTCCAAAATCCGGAGTTCCAGACTCCAGGATGATTGGTGGCAGGGTCGTCCGGAATCCGGAACTCCGGATTTTGGACGCTCAACCTGTACTTCAAAAAGCCATTAACTTTTGTTGTCTTTTTTTGAAAAATCCTATGAAAAATGCGAGTGATGCAATAAAACTTTAGTGTTGTGTTTTATCCTCCTTAATCTGCACAGCTCCACTAAGTGTTTCCGCCAGGCTGCGGCCACAGCACCACGCTGCCCTGGTGGCCTAGTGTGGGCCATCGGATGCTCTGCAGAGCTCGCAGCGTCCCTCCCCTTTAACAGAAGGGGAGGGGTGGAGAAACACGTCAGCGCTACACGGAGCGGCCCAGGCATTTCCGAGCCCAGGTTGCGATATTTCCGGACTTCGGACATCAGAAACACGTTCCGAAGTCCGGAAAAACATGAAAACCAGCTCGGCCTCGGTCCCGAGGTTGCCGGATTCAGGACGTTCAACCTGTATATCCAAGTTTGCTGATGATACAAAGCTGGGTGGGAATGTAAGTTGTGAGGAGAATGCAAAGAGGCTTCAAGGGGATATCGACAGGCTAAGTGAGTGGGCAAGAACATGATAATGGAATATAATGTGGAGAAATATGAAGTTATTCACTTTGGTAGGAAAATAGAAAAGCAGAGTATTTTTTAAATGGTGAGAGATTGGGAAATGTTGGTGTTCAGAGGGACCTGGGTGTCCTTGTACACGAATCATTGAAAGTTAACATGCAGGTACAGCAAGCAAGTAGGAAAGCAAATGGTACGTTGGCCTTTATTACAAGAGGATTTGAGTACAAGAGTAAAGACGTCTTACTGCAATTATAAAGGGCCCTGGTGAGACCACACCTGGAGTATTGTGTACAGTTTTGGTGGTCTTACCTAAGGAAGGATATACTTGCCATAGAGGGAGTGCAACGCAGGTTCACCAGACTGGTTCCTGGGATGGGGGGATTGTCCTATGAGGAGAGATTCAGTAGACTATGCCTATATTCTCTAAAGTTTAGAAGAATGAGAGGTGATCTCATTGAAACATACAAAATTCTTACAGGGCTTGACAGGGTAGATGCAGGGAGGATGTTTCACCTGGCTGGGGAGTCTAGAACCAGGGGTCACCGTTTCAGAATAAGGGGTTGGCCATTTTGGACTGAGATGAGGAGGAATTTCTTCACTCAGAGGGTGGTGAATCTTTGGAATTCTCTACCCCAGAGGGCTGTGGATGCTCAGTCGTTTAGTATATTCAAGACAGAGATCGATAGATTTTTGAATATCAAGGGATATGGGGATAGTGCAGGAAAGTGGAGTTGAGGTGGAAGATCAGCCATGATCTTATTGAATGGCGAAGCAGGCTCGAGGGGCCGAATGGCCGACTCCTGCTCCTATTTCTTATGTTCTTATGTACCTGATCGTTGCATAGTGTGTGGCACAGCCAGTAATTTGTATATACGTGTGTTTTTAATCTTTATTGTGTTCATGTAGTAATCTAAAACTGCACCCATATTCGTCTATTAATTCTGAGATTGTAGCTTCCTGCATTTTTAGGGATATATGTACTGTATCTGACATTGGGGCCAGAACTTTAATTTGGAGGTGGGTAAGGAGTGGGGTGAAACCGAGGAGAACAGATTTCCTGCAGGCCCTGCTGAATTTAATGGCAGGGCCTGATTAGCATTTAAAATCAGTTTCCTGCCTGTAGCCAGCCAGATGGAGAGGCTGTCGGGCGGGTAGGCCTGCGAAACTGGGTCGCAGAGAGGAGGCAGGGAAGGATCGGGGGGGAAATCGGGGGCCGGAAGGTGATCAGAGGTCAGCGGGGGAAGGTTGGAAGGTGATCGGGGGTCAGAGGCGGGAGGTTGGAGGTCGGAAGGCCGGATAGGGGATCTGGGGCCGAAGGGGGAAGGTCGGAGGGGTGAGGTTGGAAGGCCGGATAGGGGATCGGGGGCCGGAGGGATGGCCGGCGGGGGGGCCAAGGATCGAAGGCCGGGGGTTCAGAGGCCTCTTGGTGGGGAGGGTGTGGGGGAGATCGGAAGTCTCAAGGGGGTGACCGATTGTGGGGGTTGGCGAGGCAGGAATGCTGGATCCAGCAGGTAAGTGGAAAGGCACTTACCTCCTGGATCCAGCGGTACTCCCTTTAGCTGCCAGGTTCCCAGTGGCCTGGGAAACCTGCCCAGCCAGAGTTAAATTTAAAATGGTGGCTCACCATGAGGCATGGAGCCTCATTATAATATTTAAAGTGCCAACCCACCTCCTGCGAGCGGGATTGCTGCCCGCCCCCTGTCCTGCCTCCGTTAAAACCGGAAGTGGGCAGGGTTGGGGTTGGCATTCAGATGTTTTAACTCTTTAAACCTCCCACCCCCCCCATTTTTGGGGTTTAAAATTTCCCTCTGGAAGTTTGTAGTGAACTGAAGAATATTTTACTGAATATTTTATCTAGAAGTAAACAGTTAAAATTCTATAATTGGTTAATTCTGATGCTAGTATGTTGTGACTTCTTTACTAAATCTCTTGTTGCTGTAAACTATAATAGAAAGCATTTTATCTACTTATGTAGGTGCTTAAAAGGAAAGGGTGTTAAGTAGAAGTTTGGTATCTGTTTCTGTCACATGTATGTGTCTACCCTGCCTGATTTGTAGAGTTGTCCATCCATATAATGAGCAGGAGACATCAATTTCCAATACTGAACTCGGATTACAGACTTGGAGCTCAACTGTAACAGTAATAAGGTTCGAGTTGTCCACTTTGTAAATATTGTAGGCCACTGAAATAGTACACCAGCACCCAGTGCATGCTAGTTAACTGTCCTGCCCAGTGGTGATGGACATTTGCTCCTTGGGACTATAAGGTAAGAAAACTGATGTTCGGTATTCAGGCTGGCATGATGCATGTCTTGCTGGATTAAATCTGGGGTATTTTCAAAGTTGGCACATGAATTGGGAAGACAATCAATAGTATTTGGTTCTTTTGATGTTCAAACTGTTCATTCCTCAACAAGATATGGAGGAAGGTGGCACTCGTTCGGGATCATTTCAATTTATGAAATTGGGTGTTGGAGTGATTCCTGTACAATACTGGTAAACAAGCCATAGAGCCTTAACTTGCCCATCTAGTTCAACTGAAATCTCATTCAATGCAGGACCATGCTTTAAATGCCAGTACATGTGATCTGAAGATTTAAAATCTTTACCTACAGGATTTAACTTAAAAGGATCCTATGCCCAAATGTGAATTTCGAATTGGAATTTTGTATACTTTTACCCACCCATTTAAAAATTAATGTACATTTTATACATCTTTATTTTCAATTCATCTTGAGTGAGAAGTGAATACTAATGATGCATAGGTGAAGGAGCCTCCAAATAATGGACTGGAAGACATAGAACAAGGTCAAGGATCAACTGGTTAACCCGGAATAAGCAGCTATTCAATCACACTGCAAGGATTAAAGGTTTTAAAGTTCTTCTTCCTCCTTTCTTTCCTGAAGGTGTCCTGTGTAAGATTTTAAGGGTGCCAGCCGCAATCCAGTACGTCATCCATGTGCCTGTTTTAATATAGTTAGTTTCGACAGGAAATTCAACCGTCACTGCTGAGCTCAGTTTTGTCCTCGTGTGCTAACCACACATGCACACTAGCAGCAGCCACTCCGGAGGGAAAAAAAAACATTTCCCTATTTTTCTTTGGCCCCCGGCGTGCTGCGGCCTATTGTTGCATCGCTCCTGCAGCCTTGGCTGTGATCAGTTAGCAGCACAGACCAAGCATCTAACTTGGGTCCTCCCTCCCTGTCAGTATGGCTCAGTTCCACACATAGCAGCGCACTTATTAGCCAAGCTATTAGAACTCCCGATTATTCTACGGGTATTTCAGAGATTAAAAAACACTGACCGCTTGCAACTGCAAGTTGGGTGAGTCCCTGCTGTTAGAGAAGTTGTTGAATGTGCGGTTTTATTTCACAACTGATGGAAATTTCATAACCCACAACGATGAACACAGCAGTCTTGGAGTTATGCTTTACTCTGGATGTAATATGTAACTATAGGAAATAGAAATGGATCCAAAAATCTGTTTTTAGTGCTAACTATTTAATTATTTGTTCACTGGATGTGGGCGTCGCTGGCAAGGCCAGTATTTATTGCCCATCCCTAATTGCCCTCGAGAAGGTGGTGGTGAGCCGCCTTCTTGAACCACTGCAGTCCGTGTGGTGAAGGTACTCGCACAATGCTGACTTTGTCGTAGCGGTTTTGGTACAACTGAGTGGCTTGCTAGGCCATTTCAGAGTGTAATTCAGAGTCAACCACATTGCTGTGGATCTGGAGTCACATATAGGCCAGACCGGGTAAGGACGGCAGATTTCCTTCCCTAAAGGACATTAGTGAACCAGATAGGTTTTTACAACAATCCGATAGTTTCATGGTCACCATTACTGATACTAACTTTATTTAATTAACTGAATTTAAATCCCCCAGGGATTGAACTCACGTCTCCGGACTATTGGACCAGGCCTCTGGATTACTAGTCCAGTAACATAACCACTATGCCCTTGTACTACTCTTGTGCCTTGCTCCAATCAGAAAGGCTGAAAAGCAATGAATGGGGGAGAAGAAGAAAACAAAAAGAAAACTAGTCAAAGGCTTTTTAAGAATGGTGAAGGCCTCTTAATAAAATTGTGCAGGAAGGAGAGGAGAACGAGATATTAATTCTGATCTCCCACTCGCAATGAGGGGACTGGGAGTCATACGAAAGAAACATAAGATTTGGATGGTTCAGCACAGCTAATGCTTTTATTTTATCAAAAATGTGTGGATTTCTTATTAACCTGGCTCCTGTTAGCAGTTCGTACACTCATGATGAATGAATCGACAGTCAGCAATTTGTTATTCGGAGAGGATTCTGAGAGGTGGATTCATAGACATTTCATTACAGAATGCCTTTCATGTCTATGCTGGTGTTAGCTTCATCACCGAAGCTCTCTAATCCCATTTCTATGCTCTTTCTGTGTCCCTTTTAATATTTGTCTTTGTGTTTAATTCTTCCTTGTGTGTTATTAACTAGGCTTCAACAGACTTCTGCGATTGAGCGTTCCAAATCTAATAATCTGTATTTTGGGGGGGAAAAAGCCTTCTAATCTCTCCCTTTAAGTTTCTAGTACTAATCTTTAGTTTATGCCTCCATGTTCCAGATTCACTGACCAGTGGAAATCTTTCATTCTGTACTCTTCTAAAGCTTTTCGAACACTTCTATTAGATTATCTCTTGGCCTTCATTGAATAGTATGTCGGAGCTCCAAGTAGAGCGCTTGTAATCATGCAGTTTCACCACCAGACCTTCGCAGATGATTCCAGCATCTGCTCCAGAGCAAGAAGGTATTTCTTTGATGTCACTGGGTTATTTTTAGAAATATATCTGGGAGGCAGCAAATTGTTTAAAGCCTAAAGTGAAATGCACTGCAGTGGCAGTCCTGCAATTAGGTAAGCACCTTTTTAACATTACTAAAGAACCTATACAGACAGCATACTGTGACGAGGCACTGTATGCTACGTTGGTAGACGCACTCCTGATGATGGTTGATGACAAGAAGGTACTTCATGAGTGGGTAGGCCTGTGCAAAATAGAAGGGATAGCTCGCTAGGTTGTAAGCTGCAGCATGTGTTGTTGTAAGGGACAATGGCAAGACTCATGAGTCAAGGATGTCATTGATAACTGTTTCAGGGCAAAGTAATAACTTTTATACTCCCGCTTGGCTAATTATAACAATCGTGCCTGAGGCTCCAAACCTTTCTCGAAGCACAAAAACAAAACCATTGTGACTGGCGCATATCGAGAAATTTTTATTTTTTTAATGTATGACGGGTAGCTATATTGGCAGATACGGTGAGTACAGCAAGGTTTAGCTTTAAGGGAGACGTCTATTTATAAAGTTGAGCCATGTATGGGCAACACGGTGGCATAGTGGTTAGCACTGGTGTCTCACAGCGCCAGAGACCCGGGTTCGAATCTGACCTCGGGTGACTGTCTGTGTGGAGTTTGCACATTCTCCCCGTGTCTGCGTGGGTTTCCTCCGGGTGCTCCGGTTTCCTCCCACAGTCCAAAAATGTGTGGGTTAGGTTGATTTGGCTATGATAAATTGACCCTTAGTGTTAGGGGGGGATTAAATATGTGGGGTTATGGGGATAGGATGGGATATGTTAGGGGGAATTAAATACGTGGGGTTACGGGGGTCGGGTGGGATATGTGTACTGTGGGGATTAAAGCAGGGACAGGGTACTGGATTTGGATGATCAGCCATGATCGTATTGAATGGTGGAGCAGGCTCGACGGGCCGAATGGCCTACTCCTGCTCCTAGATTCTATGTTTCTATGTTTCTATATAATGAATACGTTGAGCTAATTTTAGATCTACTGTATATGCCAGATAGTATCAATTTAGATCTGCAAAACGATAGATACTTCAAGTAGTTCATTCCATAATGGCCCAGAATTTGCGGTCCTGATGACCGTGAACTTGGCCGCTTTCGTCGTTATTTCACCTTTGAAACTGACCGCAACTTTAGGACTTGGCGCTTTCGCAGCCTATTGTGGAAATCCTGAAGTTGCTGTCTGTCATTGACTGCTCCTCCACAGGCTGCGCTGTGCCCCCCCTCCCCCGCACAGAGTCGGCGATCAGGGAAACTGCCGAAAACTTCGGCTCTGCCGCAGTAATTACGCTGTTAAATACCTCACCAAAGGAATTCGGTGTAACTGGGGTTTTAACAGTATATTGACTGCTAAACAAAGGTTATGGCCCTGAAAAAACTCATTTTAATTTTGTGCAGTTTCAAATGTATCCATTTTAATAAAAAATTAAAATTTTTAAGCTTTTCAAAAAAACAAACTTTTTTTAAAGTTTGTTCATCTTTATTTCAGGTTTGCCTTTTCCTAATGTGAGAGCACCAATCTTGGTTTTGCTCTCTAACATTTTTTAAAAGTTAGAATTTTAAGAGCTTACTCACTTCCTTGTTCACTGTCTCTGAGAATTCTGCATTTTGATTGGCTGCTGAGACAGCTTGTTGATGTCACAGCAGCTCGCACTAGGGGATCCCCACTATACTCCGTTGATTTGAATTACACGTCGGAAAAGCCAAACTTCTCGACACCGAGATCGTGGTGCGACGCTTACTTCGGGGCCAGCGGCGAACGTCTCTGCTTTGCCGCTGACCGCAAATTCCGGGCCATCAAAATCAATTAATGGCTGCACTCTTAACATATTGCTAATGTTTGCTGCTTGCCAATATTGTCAAATTGTGATGATTTTTGAGGGCTCTAATCTTGTAAAAGTTTGGTATTCTAAACTTTCATTTGTTCCCATGGTGATTTATAGTTTAATTTCTTGACTTTTTTTTTGTCTACATCTTCATTCAGAAGCTTATGTTTACCCCTACTCTCCGTCTCCTACCTCCCGACCAATTTCCAACCCATGCCACAAGGTTGCCTCCAATTCCGTATACTTTCATTTTACATTTGTTTCATGCAGGCCAAGTTCCTGATACACTGATACTTTGTCACATCATGAACGCTGCTGCAGCATGGAACAGTTATACAATAGTTAACCTTTGAATACATTTGTATGTGTAGAATGGTTTGCAATATAGACAGGGACATTCTGTTGACATTATGTATTTGTGTATTAATGTGGTCCTTCTAGTTAACACATGATTTTACTTTAACTTTTAATGGGTGTGTTAGGTGGATTCTGGTGTATAAAGCAGAATTTCTGTTCAAGGATTCAGAGTTTCTTTTGATGTGCTGTTACTCAGAAAAGCCTGCTCTGTTATGGGTTTTAAAAGTTGTATAATTATTTCAGATAGTATGGTGGAATGAGGGCTGTTTTCTAACTATGGGTTTAAATTTAACCGTAGTGTTAGCGTGCACGTGCTTTACATTAATGTCTATATTAAGGTTTCAGGGTTTGGTCATTTTAAAATCTTGTCTACAGTAAATTACCTGTTGCAGATATTTAGTCTGCATGAAAAATCCCCAGAATTGAAGTTGGAGATTAAAATAACTACAGTTCCTGCAGACTTCAAAAAAAATCTCCCAGCCTATTCCTGACTAAACTGTCCATGATCCTAGAATCTACACTTCCTGATTGGATTTATGTCATGGTAAATTGTATGACCAGAACTTTATCTTGGTACATTTATTATGTCAGTCTCTTACATCAGTCCATCCTGATTTTTTTTTAAAATACTCTGGATATATATCTAGTAAGGAGTAGGATTGAAGGTTGTAATAATGAATGTGGACCAAATGTACAAACTAATTGGTTCCTGAGCTGTTGAGATCATGGGAAGTAACTGGTGAAAGTTGAAGTATTTGGTGTTGTGAGAATAGATCTGTCCAACAAGCCTGTTCCTACCATGAACTATGTACAATTGACTCCAATGTAAACCAGTTTTGGAGGAACTTTATTCCCATAGGATTGTATCAAATTGTTACAGAATGGAAACTGGCCGTTTAGCCCATCAAGTTTGTCCTGGTAGTTTTCTCCAAATTAACAACAACAACTTGTATTTATATAGCGCCATTAACGTAGTAAAACATCCCAAGGCGCTGCACAGGAGTGTTATAAGACAAAAATTTTGACACCGAGCCACATAAGGAGAAATTAGGGCAGGTGACCAAAAGCTTGGTCAAAAAGGTAGGTTTTAAGGAGCGTCTTAAAGGAGGAAGGAGAGGTTTAGGCAGGGAATTCCAGAGCTTAGGGCCTAGGCAACAGAAGGCACGGCCGCCAATGGTTGAGCGATTATAATCAGGGATGCTTAGCTGGTCCAATCCCACATCCCTGCTCACTCATCATAGCCTTTTAATATTCCTCTTTTGCAAGCAGCTATCTAATTCCCTTAGATAGAGTGTATGGATTCTGCTTCAACAACCATTTGTGGCTGGGTCTTCCACATTCTAACCACCCTCTGTGTAAAGAAAATGTTGTAAACCTCCTGTAATTCTTTTTGCAATTATCTTAAAGTTGCATTCTTCTTACTCTGTCTTGTGGAAATGATTGACCCAATAAAGCTAAATAACTGTTAACCAGCTAAGGTAAGAAATATTGCAGATAAGGATCCCTTGGAAAAATGAATTTGAATTAATGGTAGTCTTAGCTTAGTGCAAAATGTGTTAAACTAGTTTCATATCATGGGTTCATTTTGTATTTAGTTCTTTGAAAATGAAAAACTTGAGTTCCCACCCCCTTCCATTTAACTATTTGTGTTGCAGGTATTTACCAAAAAGGTGTCTTCTCCTGAATTGTCATATACCAGCTGATTCCTCTGAACTGTGGGTGTGAAAGGAGCCTATGGGGTTGACTGGATAGGCAATGGCAAACATTCAAAGACTGCATGGATGAACTACAGAATTTGTACATCCCAGTGTGGCATAAGAATAAAACAAAAAGGGTGACTCAACCGTGGCTAACAAGGGAAATTAGGGATAGCATAAGATCCAAGGAGAGGGCATATAAATTGGCCAGAAAAAGCGGTAGCCCTGAGGATTGGGAGCAGTTTAGGATTCAACAAAGGAGGACAAAGGGATTAATTAAGAAGGGGAAAATAGAATATGAAAGTAAGCTTGCTGGGAACAGAGCGTGGCAGGAAGGGACAGAGTGTGTGGAGTAAAAGGTAAAGTGGTAAAAAGTGAAAAAGCAGGAACTAAGTGCCACAAAGCATATTTGAAAGTTCTCTATCTGAATGCACGTAGCATTCGTAACAAAATAGACGAGTTAATGGCACAAATAACTACATATGGTTATGATATTGTGGCCATTACAGAAACATGGCTGCAGGGTGACAATGCCTGGGAATTAAACATACCAGGTTATTTAACGATCAGGAAGGACAGGCAGGAAGGAAGGGGAGGTGGGGTGGCTATGTTAATAAAGGAAGGAATCACTGTAATACAGAGTAATGATATTGGGTCAAAAAATCATGATAATGAAACAGTTTGGGTGGAGATAAGGAATAATATGGGGAAAAAAACACTAGTGGGCGTAGTCTATAGGCCTCCGAACAGTTGCAACTCTGTTGGACGGAGTATCAATCAGGAAATAGTTGAGGCATGTAATAAGGGAACATCTATAATTATGGGGGATTTTAACTATCATATTAATTGGACAAATCAAATGGGGCAGGGCTGCCTTGAGGATGAGTTCATTGAGTGTATTAGGGATGGGTTTCTTGAGCAGTATGTAACTGAACCGACCAGGGGGCAAGCAACCTTAGGTCCTGTGTAACGAGACAGGATTAATTAAAAATGTCCTAGTAAAGGATCCCCTTGGAATGAGTGACCATAACATGGTTGAATTCCATATTCAATTAGAGGGTGAGAAGGTTGGATCTCAAACAAGCGTGCTAAGCTTGAATAAAGGTGACTATGAAGGTATGCGAGCGGAATTGAGTAGAGTGGATTGGGAAAATAGATTAAAGGGTAAGACAACACATGATCAGTGGTGTACATTCAAGGAGTTATTTTACAACTTCCAAAAAATATATATTCCACTGAAAAGAAAAGGGTGTAAAAGAAAGGACAGTCATCCGTGGCTAAGTAAAGAAATTAAGGATAGTATTCGACTAAAAACAAGGGCATATAAGGTAGCGAAATCTAGTGGGAGGACAGAGGATTGGGAAAACTTTAAAAGGCAGCAAAAAATAACAAAAAGATTGATTAAGAAAGGGAAGATAGATTATGAAAGTAAATTAGCAAAAAATATAAAAACAGATAGTAAGAGTTTTTATAGTTATATAAAAAGAAAAAGGGTGGCTAAAGTAAATGTTGGTCCCTTAGAGGATGAGACCGGGAAATTAATGGTGGGAAATATGGAGATGGCAAAAACACTGAATGAATATTTTGTATCAGTCTTTACAGTAGAGGACACTAAGAATATCCCAACACTGGACAAACAGGGGGCTATAGGGGGAGAGGAGCTAAACACGATCAAAATCACTAAGGAAGTGGTACTCGGTAAAATAATGGGACTCAAGGCGGATAAATCACCTGGACCTGATGGCTTACATCCTAGAGTCTTGAAGGAAGTGGCGGTAGGGATTGTAGATGCATTGGTAATAATTTTTCAAAACTCCCTGGATTCCGCTAAGGTCCCGGCAGACTGGAAAACTGCTAATGTAACACCCTTATTTAAAAAGGGCAGTAGACAGAAGGCTGGTAACTATAGACCGGTTAGCCTAACATCTGTGGTAGGTAAAATTTTGGAGTCCATTATTAAGGAAACAGTAACAGGACATTTGGATAATCATAATTTAATAGGACAAAGTCAGCATGGTTTTACGAAGGGGAAGTCATGTTTGACAAATTTGCTGGAGTTCTTTGAGGAAGTAACATAGAGTGGATAAAGGGGAACCAGTGGACGTAGTGTATTTAGACTTCCAAAAGGCATTTGACAAGGTGCCACACAAAAGATTATTGCTTAAGGTAAAAAATCACGGGATTGGGGGTAATATTCTGGCATGGATAGAGGATTGGCTATCTAACAGAAAGCAAAGAGTTGGGATAAATGGTTCATTCTCAGACTGGCAATCAGTAACTAGTGGTGTTCCACAGGGGTCAGTGCTGGGTCCCCAACTCTTTACAATCTATATTAATGATTTGGAGGAAGGGACCAAGTGTAACATATCAAAATTTGCAGATGATACAAAGATGGGAGGGAAAGTAGTGAGTGAGGAGGACATAAAAAACCTGCAAGGGGACATAGACAGGCTAAGTAAGTGGGCAGAGATTTGGCAGATGGAATACAACACTGGAAAGTGTGAGGTGATGCACTTTGGCAGGAAAAATCCTAGAGCAATTTATTATCTTAATGGCAAGAAACTGGAGAGTACTGAAGTGCAAAGGGATCTGGGGGTCCTGGTGCACGAAACTCAAAAGGTTAGTATGCAGGTGCAGCAAGTGATTAAGAAGGCAAATGGAATGTTGGCTTTCATTGCTAGGGGGATAGAATATAAAAATAGGGAGGTATTGCTTCAGTTGTACAAGGTATTGGTGAGACCGCACCTGGAATACTGCATACAGTTTTGGTGTCCTTACTTAAGGAAAGACATCCTTGCTCTCGAGGCAGTGCAAAAAAGGTTCACTCGGTTAATCCCGGGGATGAGGGGGTGGTCATATGAGGAGAGGTTGGGTAGATTGGGACTCTACTCATTGGAGTTCAGAAGAATGAGAGGCGATCTTATTGAAACATATAAGATTGTGAAGGGGTTGGATCGGGTGGATGCGGGGAGGATGTTCCCGATGACGGGTGAGACTAGAACTAGGGGACATAGTCTTAGAATAAGGGGCTGCTCTTTCAAAACTGAGATGAGGAGGAACTACTTCACTCAGAGGGTGGTAGGTCCATGGAATATGCTGCCACAAAAAGCTGTAGAAGCTACATCATTAAATAAATTTAAAACAGAAATAGACAGTTTCCTAGAAGTAAAGGGCATTAAGGGTTACGGGGAGCGGGCAGGAATTTGGACATGAGTCTAGGTTCGGATCGGTCATGGCCCTGTGGGTAGTGGAGCGGGCCCAGGGACCGTGTAGCCTGATTCTGCTCCTATTTCGTGTGTGCAATTCTGTTAGATGCAGGAGATAGTTCTGTGATAGTAGATTGGCGGTTAGGATCAGATCAGCCATGATCTTATTGAATGGCGGAGCAGGCTCGAGGGGCCGATTGGCCTACTCCTGCTCCTATTTCTTATGTTCTTATGTTCTTATAAAAACTGACTAAGAGCTTTTATAGATATGTGAAGAGAAAAAGATTAGTGAAATCAAGTGTAGATCCCTTGCAGTCAGAAGCGGGGGAAGTTATAATGGGGAACAAAGAAATGGCAGCCCAATTAAATGCATATTTTGGTTCTGTCTTCACCAAGGAGGACACAAATAAGCTCCCAGAGATGTTGGAGAACATACGGTCTGATGAAAGGGAGGAACTGAAAGAAATCAGTATTTGCAGGGAAATGGTGTTAGGGAAATTGACGGTATTGAAGGCCGATAAATCCCCAGGGCCTGATAATCTACATCCTAGGGTACTTAAGGAAGTGGCCCTAGAAATAGTAGATGCATTGCTGATCATCTTCCAACATTCGATGGAATCTGGAACTGTACCCATGGATTGGAGAGTAGCTAATGTTACCCCACTATTCAAAAAGGGTGGTAGAGAGAAAGCGGGGAATTACAGACCGGTAAGCCTGACATCGGTAGTGGGGAAAATGCTAGAGTCCATTATAAAGGATGTAATAGCTGAGCACTTGAAAAACAGTGACAGGATCGGACAAAGTCAACATGGATTTACAAAAGGTAAATCGTGCTTGACTAATCTACTGGAATTTTTTGAGGATGTAACTGGGAAAATAGATAAGGGAGAACCAGTAGATGTGGTGTATTTGGACTTTCAAAAGGCTTTCGATAAGGTCCCGCATAAGAGATTAGCGGGTAAAGTTAAGGCACATGGGATTGGGGGCAAGGTATTGACTTGGATAGAGAACTGGTTGGCGGACAGAAAGCAGAGAGTAGGAATTAATGGGTCTTTTTCCGAGTGGCAAGCAGTGACTAGTGGGGTACCGCAGGGATCGGTCCTTGGACCCCAGCTATTCACAATATACATTAATGATCTAGATAAGGGAATTAAATGTAATATCTCCAAGTTTGCAGATGACACAAAGCTGGGTGGGAGTGTGTGCTGCGAGGAGGATACCGAGAAACTCCAGGATGATCTGGACAGGTTGGGTGAGTGGGCAGAAGCGTGGCAGATGCAATATAACGTGGATAAGTGCGAGGTTATCCACTTTGGTGTCAAAAACAGAAGGCAGACTATTATCTGAATGGCAATAGATTGGGAGAAGGGGTGACGAGACCTGGGTGTCCTTGTGCACCAGTCGCTGAAAGTAAGCAAGCCGGTGCAGCAGGCGGTGAAGAAGGCAAATGGTATGTTGGCCTTCATAGCAAAAGGGTTTGAGTATAGGAGCAGGGATGTCCTGCTGCAGTTGTACAGGGCCTTGGTGAGACCACACCTTGAGTACTGTGTGCAGTTTTGGTCACCTTATCTGAGGAAGGATGTTCAGCGAAGATTCACAAGGCTGATACCTGGGATGGCAGGAATGACATATGAGGAGAGATTGGGTCGATTGGGCTTGTACCCGCTGGAGTATAGAAGAATGAGAGGGGATCTCATCGAAACATATAAAATTCTGACAGGTCTGGACAAACTAGATGCAGGAAGAATGTTCCTGATGGTCGGAGAGTCCAGAACCAGGGGTCATAATCTACGGATAACGGCTAAACCATTTAGGACAGAAATGAGGAAGAATTTCTTCACCCAGAGAGTGGTGAACCTGTGGAATTCTCTACCACAGAAGGTAGTTGAGGCGAAGTCATTAAATATATTCAAGGTTGAGATAGATATATTTCTTAAAGCTAAAGGTATCAAGGGATATGGGGAGAAGGCAGGTACAGGGTACTGAGTTTAGATGATCAGCCATGATCTCATCGAATGGCGGAGCAGGCTCGAGGGGCCGAATGGCCTACTCCTGCTCCTATCTTCTATGTTTCTATGGTTTCCATGGCACAGGATTTGCACTGTGAATGAGGGCTTCTCACTGCTGTTTTCCTCAATTCAGCTTTTTGTCCTCTTACAATGTAGAGTTAGTGTTGTAAGTAGTCCTGGCAGAGAAACAAAAGAGGAAGAGCTGGTAGAAAGAGTTCTGAACTTTAAATTTAATTCATAGAAGTCTCAACTACCAAACATCAAACTATAAGTGTGCCTGACCTTTTAATGACATTGTGCGTGGGTGGGGGGGGAGAAGGGGAAGAGAAACTACTAAAATTGCTTTTTGCTACAACTTGCGACTTGAAATTGTAATAGAGCCACCTGGTGGACTACTGATGTATATAATACTAAAGCCATGTGCAGTACAGTTCTTACCGGAAGCCATGTTGTGCAGGCTAAGCGATCCCACAATCAACGGATCAGATCAAAGCTCTGCAGTCCTGCCACATCCAGTCGTGAATGGTGGTGGACCATTAAACAACTAACGGGAGGAGGAGGCTCCATGAATATCCCCATCCTCAATGACGGTGGAGCCCAGCACGTGAGTGCAAAAGACGAGGCTGAAGCGTTTGCAACCATCTTCAGCCA
Organism: Squalus acanthias; assembly: GCA_030390025.1. Lineage (NCBI taxonomy): Eukaryota > Metazoa > Chordata > Chondrichthyes > Squaliformes > Squalidae > Squalus > Squalus acanthias. Next base: position 5,624,823 of record JASTWF010000031.1, read on the forward strand.
GAAGTGCCAAGTGGATGATCCATATCGGCCTCCTCCCGAGGTCCCCACCATCACAGAAGCCAGTCTTCAGCCAATTCGATTCACTCCACGTGATATCAAGAAACGGCTGAGTGCACTGGATACAGCAAAGGCTATGGGCCCCGACAACATCCCGGCTGTCGTGCTGAAGACTTGTGCTCCAGAACTAGCCGCGCCTCTAGCCAAGCTGTTCCAGTACAGCTACAACATTGGCATCTATCCAACAATGTGGCAAACTGCCCACGTATGTCCTGTCCACTAAAAGCAGGACAAATCCAACTCGGCCAATTACCGCCCCATCAGTCTACTCTCCATCATCAGCAAAGTGATGGAAGGTGTCATCGACAGTGTTATCAAGCGGCACTTACTCACCAATAACCTGCTCACTGATGCCCAGTTTGGGTTCCGCCAGGACCACTCGGCTCCCGACCTCATTACAGCCTTGGTCCAAATATAGACAAAGGAGCTGAATTCCAGAGGTGAGGTGAGAGTGACTGCCCTTGACATCGAGGCAGCATTTGACCGAGTGTGGCATCAAGCAGCCCTAGTAAAACTGAAGTCAATGTGAATCGGGGAAAATGCTCCACTGGCTGGAGTTATACCTAGCACAAAGGAAGATGGTTGTGGTGATTGAAGGTGAATCATCACAGCCCCAGGACATCGCTGCAGGAGTTCCTCAGGGCAGTGTCCTAGGCCCAACCATCTTCAGCTGCTTCATCAATGACCTTCCCTCCAACATAAGGTCAGAAATGGGGATGTTCGCTGATGACTGCACAGTGTTCAGGTTCCATTCACAACTCCACAGATAATGAAACAGCCCATGCCCGCATGCAACACGATCTGGACGATGTTCGGGCTTGGGCTGATGAGTGGCAGGTAACATTCGCGCCACAGAAGTGCCAGGCAATGACTATCTCCAACAAGCGAGAGTCTAACCACCTCCCCTTGACATTCAACGGCATTACCATCGACTAATCCCCCACCATCAACATCCTGGGGGTCACCATTGACCAGAAACTTAACTGGACCAGCCACATAAATACTGTGGCAACAAGAGCAGGTCAGAAGCTAGGTATTCTGCGGCGAGTGTCTCACCTCCTGACTCCCCAAAGCCTTTCCACCATCTACAAGGCACAAGTAAGGAGTGTGATGGAATACTCTCCACTTGCCTGGATGAGTGCAGCTCCAACAACACTCAAGAAGCTCAACACCATCCAGGACAAAGCAGCCCGTTTGATTGGTACCCCATCCACCACCTTAAACATTCACTCCCTCCACCACTAGCGTACCATGGCTGCAGTGTGTACCATCTACAAGATGCACTGCAGCAACTCCCTAAGGTTTCTTCGGCAGCACCTCCCAAACCTGCGATCTCTTCCACCTAGAAGGACAAGGGCAGCAGATGCATGGGAACACCACCACCTGCAAGTTCCCCTCCAAGTCACACACCGGCATTTCCGATGTCCCTACGGGTGTGTACACAAAAATGTGGGCCATTATCTCTAAGGTAGATCTGAGTAATTGGGCTACACCCATTGTTGTTGTACCTAAGTCAGATGGTAAGGTAAGATTGTGTGGTGATTATAAACCAGGTTCTAGAGTGTAATCTACCTAATATGTTGCCAACTGTGGAAGATTTGTTCACAATGCTGACAGGTGACTAGATCTTTTTGAAGTTAGATCTAACAAACGCCTACCTACAACTTGAGTTAGATGAAGAGTCCAAGTCATGCTTGACTATAAATACTCACCGAAGCCTATATCGGTTCAATAGACTACAATTTGGAGTGTCTTCTGCCCCCGACATATTCCAGGGGGTGATGAACCAAATTTTGCAAGGGATTGAAGGGGTAGTGTGTTATTTGGATGACATACTCGTTTCAGCACCAAACCGGCAAATCCATGGAGGTGTTGAATGAAGTGCTCAAACGGCTAGAGAAGCACTGAGTACGAGTGACAGCTCACAAGTGAGAGTTGTTTCAAAACTCGGAGTACTAAGGGCACAGAGTAGACAAAGATGGTTGCATCCAGCTTTCCCTTGGTTGGATGTAAATCAGAAATGCACCCATTCCCAAGAATGTCTCTGAACTTCGATCATTTTTGGGTCTTTTGAATTATTACGGAAAGTTCCTCCCAAACTTGGCTACATTGTTACATCCACTGACTGAGCTGTTGAGAGAACAGAAAATGCTGGAGATACTCAGGTCAGGCAGCATCTGTGAAGAGAGAAACAGAGTTAACGTTTCAGGTCGATGATCTTTCGTCAGAACTGGAAAAAAGCAGGAAATGGAACAGATTTTTAAGCAAGTGTAGGGGCTGGGAAAGGGGGGAGGGGATGAAAGAACAAAAGGGAAGGTCTGTGATAGGATAGAAGGCAGGAGCGGTTAAGAGACATTAAGAGATATTCAAGGCAAAAGGAGATGGTAATGGGACTCAAACCCACTCAGACCTCACCGTCCTCGGCCTCTTACATTGTTCCACTGAAGCTCAGCATAAGCTCGAGGAACAGCACCTCATCTTTCGATTAGGCACTTTACAGCCTTCTGGACTCAACATAGAGTTCAACAATTTCAGATCATAACCTCGGCCCCTATCATATATATATTTTTTATCCACACTTTTTTTGTCTGTCTTTTTTTCTTCTCTTCCCACATGGCAGCTGTCTTTCATTCTGCCAGCGCAATTTACACTTCATCTAGAGCCATCCTTTGTTTCTTAACCTGTCCCATTACCATCTCCTTGAATATCTCTTAATGTCTCTTAACCTCTCCTGCCTTCTATCCTATCACAGACCTTCCCTTTTGTTCTTTCATCCCCTCTCCACTTTCCCAGCCCCTACACTTGCTTAAAACTCTGTTCCATTTCCTGCTTTTTTTCCAGTTCTGACGAAAGGTCATCGACCTGAAACGTTAACTCTGTTTCTCTCTTCACAGATGCTGCCTGGCCTGCTGAGTATCTCCAGCATTTTCTGTGTTTATTTCAGATTTCCAGCATCTGCAGTATTTTCTTTTTGTGTTGAGAGAACAGGTCCCTTGGAAGTGGCCAAAAGTGTCTTTTGGATGAGACGTTAAACCGAGGCCCTGTCTGCTCTCTCAGGTGGACGTAAAAGATCCCATGGCACTATTTTGAAGAAGAGCAGGGGAGTTATCCCCGGTGTCCTGGGCCAATATTTATCCCTCAACCAACATAACAAAAACAGATTATCTGGTCATTATCACATTGCTGTTTGTGGGACCTTGCTGTGCGCAAATTGGCTGCCGCATTTCCCACATTACATCACTGACTCCATTTCAAAAGTACTTTATTGGCTGTAAAGCGCTTTGAGACGTCTGGTGGTCGTGAAAGGCGCTATATAAATGTAAATCTTTCTTGTTATGAGAGAGGGGAAAAAGTTTGTGCCCCCGTTTGTACCTCAGAGTCTGTGAGAGACGGAGAGAACGGCAGCAGAAAAAGAGGAAACAATTTCTCCAAATCTGATCCCAACTCATTGCCAAGGCTGGGGAAAGATAACCTCACCGCCTTCTTGGGAAGTTTAACCACTTTATTCACTTTCTTATTTGAGCTATGTTTGGAATTCGAGTTTATTATTTTTTGTTGTATGTTTAACGACCGCGTTGAAGAGGGAAAGAGAAACTTGGAGCAACTTCTTCTGTCAAAGCTGCAATGAGACTTGAAAGAATTTAAAGATTTTTAATGAACTTTTCACAACAAATGAGTGTTAAAAACACTTGTTTTCCCCCTAAGTTTCGAATATGATTTTGGAAGAAACAGAAACAGAAATCAATTTGTCCCTCATCTAAACAAGTTTCAACCAGGTCTTGAAGTCCAAACGCTCTTAAAGAGGGTCTGAAATGCTTAAAACATTTTAAAATTGAAATTTCTCTATTTGATTAAGACGTTTGGGAAAACGGATACCCGTTTTTGTTCAATTCTTTTTAATCCTGTGAACTAAAGAACTACAGCACTTTATATTTGTTGGTTGTCTGGTTGCATTGTGATTAATATTCACCAGCGCCACAGGAAAGTTGCTGCTTGTGCAGCCACTGCGATAGTGACGTGAGGGATGGGCTAATACATTGAAAACTTTAAAATTAATACAAATTACATGAATATAGATATGCCTTTTTCAGCTCACCTTGGGCTTTTGGATTGTTTGTCGATGCATAACCGTGTAACTGAGTGACGTTTCTGAAGTGTTAATGTATTATTATGCACTTCTTTTATATCTGTCATTTCTGACAAGTAATTTAAAAAAAAAATAGTTTAAAAGCTTTTAATTAATTCTACCGTAAACAAACTTGCAGAATGGGCATGTAAATGACAAATGAATTTCAATATAGATAAATATGAGGTGGTGCATTTTGGCAGGAGGAATAATTAGAGTCTAAATAGAGTAGAGGTGCAAAGGGATCTGGGGGTATAGATTCACAAATCTTTAAAAGTAGCAACGCAGGTTAAAAAAGCCATAAAAGTGCAAATAAAGCACTGGGGCTCATTTCTAGAGAAATAGAATTCAAAAGCAGAAAAGTTGTGTTAAACTTGTATAGAACCTTGTCTGATTGTCTCATGATTTGAGACGGTAGGGTGGCAATATGGCATTAGTGTACAGGAAACTCTCGTTTAAACGGCACCTAAATATCCGGAATTCTCTAATAACTGGCAGAATTCATACTCCGAAAACTACAGTATACAGTCGTTTATAAGTTTTGTTTTACTGTTAAGTAATTAAAGAGTTATGGATTACCCTCAACTGGCAGTACTGTACTTAATCAAGCATCTTCCACCATCCATTTATCACAACATTCTGTAGGGGAGTACCCAATTATACTGCACATTTCTTGATTTTTTTATTTTTGTTTGTTAAAAATAGCCTCGGTAGATATACCTCTCCGTTATCCGGAATTTTTAATCAACTGGCACCATCCCGGTCCCGTCGGTGCCGGATACGAAAGAGTTTCCTGTATATATGCTTTTAAGTGGTTGCTATTGCTGTAAAAGTTGTTGTAAAATTTGCTCATGAACGAAAAGGTTATGCTGAAAGGAGTTCAGTACAAAAAAAAATTAGAGGGAACTTTGCTTTGGAGCTGCCATTCTGGTGCCAGCCCTAAATATCCTACTTTTTTGGGGGGGGCACTGGCTAAATGTAGAAGTGACAGACATAGAAACTAATAACCTTTTTGTATTTGTGCTGTTAGTTTCCACAGAAGAGTCAAAATCCATTCAGGTAAATGTGAATAGCCAGAAATTGTCATTTAAAGCTGTTTCACATTACAGATCACCAGTCTGACCCAAACCCCAATGGAAAAAATTGTTTTTTCTCTTCTACCTGTTTACATTGGTTCTGTAGAATTTGTGGTCAGTCACGTGTTGTATAATAACACAGCACCATTTCCCTCTGTATCCGTGGGATTTGGGTGGTGATTTCTATCAACTGACAACTAGCCTTTACGTAACACATGCCAGTGGTGTTTAATTGCACATTTTTCTAAACTCTGACTTTAAAAAAAAAACCATCCAAATACAAACTGAAACTGAAAATGTAACACACACTAGGTGGTTTCTGAAATTCTTCATTTTTACAATTTTGAAGATACGGCTTCAGCTTTTAATAAAATGAGGCTTTTATTTGACCAATTCTGACGCTAATGCCATAGCCAAGAACCAGACAATCTGGGAGGAGTCTAGCAAGTCTCCCACACAGCACACACCCTGTGGTGAGTGTGATCAAGATTTAATTTTGGCCTGAGGTTGATGTTGTGCATTAAATTATGACTGCCACAGATACTCGACTGATACAGAAGATCTTGTCTTGTTTCCTATGGTAAATGAAGTAGAAGGAATGGCTCCTGCTTACACCGAGGAGTGTTTTTTTTCCCCAGTGAAAACAAAATTCAAATATTTCATCCAATTTTATTTCACAAAAGCTGCCTTCAGCAGCAGCTTAGAAAGGAAATTTCAGTCCCCAAACATCTTTTGCATTGTCGTGAAGTCTAACGTGCTCTTATCTGTGTGTGCTGGCTATATTTTAAACTATAGCCTTAAGTTTGAAGTTAATGCTGTTTAGAAATTAATGCTTAAATGCACATTACTGTCCTACATAGGTGTTCAGTTATACTGTGGTTTTTAAAACTTGCGCTAAGGACTCATGCCAGTTGGTAGCATTGGTTAATAGCCCATTTCTAAGTTTGGTCGGTTTAACGTCTTCACTGTTCTATGTGCTGGCTTAAACCTTTCAACTATTTTATTGTTAAATCACTAAGATTTGTGGTTTGCCTGTGGCCTTTGTAAGGGTAAGAGAACTGTGCTCACTTGCCTTTGGGTTTGAATAGGAGAATAGTTGGAAAGTCAAATATTCCAGTTCCTGACCTCCTCTCCCCTCCCCCGAGTTCCTGACCTTCTCTCCCTTCCCCCGCCCCACCCCCACCCCGTCGAGCCCGTGCCAGCTCTCTGCAAAAACACTTCAGCTAGTCCCACTCTCCCGCCCTTTCCCCGTAGCCCTGCAAATTTTTTTCTTATCCAGCTCCCTTTTGAAAGCCACAATTGAATCTGCCTCCACCACCCTTTCAGGCAGTGAATTCCAGATCCTAACCACTCGCTGTATAAAAATGTTTTTCCTCATGTCGCCTTTGGATCTTCTGCCAATCACCTTAAATCTGTGTCTTCTGGTTCTCGACCCTTCCGCCAATGGGAACAGTTTCTCTCTACTCTATCTGGACCCCTCATGATTTTGAACACCTTTATTAAATCTCCTCTCAACCTTCTCTGCTCTAAGGAGAACAACCCCAGCTTCTCTAGTCTATCCACATAACTGAAGTCCCTCATCCCTGGAACCATTCTTGTAAATCTATTCTGCACCCTCTCTAAGGCCTTCACATCCTTCCTAAAGTGTGGTGCCCAGAATTGGACACAATACTCTAGTTGAGGCCAAACCAGTGTTTTATAAAAGGTTCATCATAACTTCCTTGCTTTTGTACTCCATGCCTCTATTTATGAAGCCCAGTATCCCGTATGCTTTTTTAACCACTTTCTCAACCTGCCCTGCCACCATCAATGATTTGTGCACATTTACCCCCAGGTCTCTCTGTTCATGCACCCCCTTTAGAATTGTACCCTTTAGTTTATATTGCCTCACCTCGTTCTTCCTACCAAAATGTATCACTTTGCACTTTTCTGCGTTAAATTTCACACTGAACATAATTTGCGCTTAGAATTCCGAGATCTTTTCCACGGGTTATACTGATTTCAGGCAATTTGCACCAAAAGAATCAGCGCAACCGAGCAGAAACTTTACCCCTTAAAACTCAGAGGTGTAATATTAAATCTTGTAGCTACTGGTTGAAAACAATATAGCAGAATCTGCCCTCTCTTGCTGGTGTGCTGATCGTAGCTTTGAACTTGCATTCCTTAATGCACACTTTTTTACCTTTTCTTCAAGAGCTGCCAGAAAACTGGACAGATACAAGAGAAACACTCCAGGAAGGAATGATATTTAACCTCAAGTATTTGGGCATGACTCTAGTGGAACAACCAAAGGGGGAAGATATGTCATCATCTGCTGTCCGAAGGATAGTTGCTATGGTAATATTCAATTTTGTCTACATTTTGAATGGTTGGTTTAAGGTACAACGCGAATGCTGAAAGCAGTGGTAGGAGCTTTGTCAGATTTGGTCGCCCAACCTCATACTGACACCGATTTGATGTTGGCTTCACAAGATCTCCTGGTGGCACTAACCCCGCACAAACCCAATATTAAAGTAGCTCATAGATGCAGCCCTTGTTTATATTGGCAATGGTAACTGAATTACCAACGCAAGCAAAATGACTCCGTTGTCAACCACTGCAAACCTCGTGAATTTACAGCACACAGGATAAAACCACAGTGGTGGTGCTTTTCTAAGTGGAGGATGTAATTGCAGCGTGACCAGTTTACATTGTCCATTTCCATTATAAATGTGGAGATAATGTTCCAGTGGAAGTATTTAAAAATAAGGACAGAATGTATGGCTTTAAAATGGGGACTGAATTATGTATGAATGCCCTGGTCACATACTATGCCCTACCAACCTGCTTCACCTGAAGACTACACTTGGTCTTCACTCCGAGTTGACTTTTAAATTTTAAAAACATATGCAATTTGTGGAACTGCCGTTTTCCTGAGTTCTGTTTTTTGGTCCTGCAATACTGCCGACAGCACCTGATCAGCCATCGTGGAACTTTTTTTGCCATGTCTTCTGCTTTTTGCAGTGATTAACTAATTCAAAGCTTGAGCTTATGAATATTGCAATTACCACTTGTAATTGGCATCAAACATGTAACTCAATAGTTGCATGCAATCAGTGTACTTAAATTTCAGATGGTGCAGGAGGCCCTGCCTATAAAGAAGCATCTGTGATTTTAGTAAGCTGAGCATCTGGGAATTGCTGTATCCTGTATCAATAAAATTGGAATGTTGCCAGGTATACCCTAGGTTGGATGATCTATAGAGGATTAATCTCTCGTGCATTTGTTAGAATAGCTATTTTTTGGTCCCATATAGGTTTGGGCGATGTATCTAAATTTAAGTATTTTTTCATCCAGGCCAAAGCAGGTGGGAAGAAATTTCAGAAAGTCGCATTGACTGTGTCACCACGAGGAATAATTCTACACGATGGTATAAATAACGAACTAATAGAAAACATCTCCATCTACAGGTACAAAGCACCTTTCTATTCAAACACTTGATTTAGATACAAATATTGACTCTACACTGACACCAGATAAGGAGGGTGATGTAGAACTCTCATTGTCACCTGAGATTTCTTTTTAATAAAGAAAAAAAGCTGGCAATACACAGTGTTTACTGTCAACCTCTGAAAAGAGAATAGATTGGTTAACATTTTGTGTGTTGACCCTTCTTCACAACCTGTCCCGACATAAAATATGGCTGTGTAAAAAGCCTAGTTTACGGAGTAATACCTTCATGCTTTAATCTTGACAAAACAGGAGAGGTAATACTCTTGATCTTCAGAAAAGGAAAAATGTCTCCTTTTGAAGATTGTATGAGAATTTGGAAAGTCAAATACAAAGTTTTGTATGTACTGGAAACAAAAATAAGAAGTAAGTGTGCAATCATAAAAGAAAAAAAATACTCTTAGAGATTTAAATGCTTTGGCAATCTGTCATATTTTCTGCTAAGTTATACGTGTTCCCCTGATGTGTGTTGCAATCCCTAGAAGCTAATTTCAGTAATGAATAATGCCGTATTGTTGAATACCCGTGTGTTTTTACCAGACTATACCGCACTGCCTGACTGCCTTCCACTGCATGCTATGGGTGGCTTGGGGGCAGAGATAACAGATTTTTTTATTAAAGAAAGTAACTGTGGAGAGCTGCTGTGTACCTACCCTGTGGATGCAAGCTGCCTGCTTTATCCAGGCTTTCAGTTAGTGGAGAAGTTCTGGATAACATTTTAAAGCATCAAGGGGGAAAAATTGGCTCGCGCCCCCTTTGGGGCGATAACTTTGCCGGGCGCTACTTTTGGCGCCCCGAAAAAGTTAGTGCCCCCGCGCCCAAAATTGAATGGTAGCGCCCCGAGCAGGAGGCGGGGCGCTACTGGAAGCGCTCCCCCTCCCTCTTGAGGTGCTCCCATTGAAGATCGCGGTGCTACGTGCAGCAGCACCACGCGCGTCGGCACGTAACGCCGCGATATTACAGGCCTCCCTCCCCTGATTAAAGGGGAAGGGCCTAGCACAGCACGCACCAGGGCCCTGCTGGACCACTGGGGAGCGGGGTGCCGGCAAAGGAACTCTGCACTCGAGAGGAGTGCCGGGCTGACGGATCGCTGCTGGCACTCCGCAGGAGGAGGCCAGAGGGGGCAGGTGCTGACGGGTGGTCCAAAACAAAAATGGCCACCCGACACCTGCCCTTTAATTATCGCCGCCCTGACCCTGTCAGACGTAGCGTCTGGCGGTAGGTCGGGGTGCAAGCCAAGTTTGCGGCCAGGGTGCGAACGGGGTGCTGTGCACCGCTTCTAACCTCCCGCTGAATTTCGTGGGAGGCGTTGGCTGCGCTGGCCCGGGCGCTAGTTGCTTTACCTTGGGGCGCTAACGGGAGGCGCAAAGCAACCGAATTCCACCCCCCCCCCCCACACCCCCAAGTCTTTTATTTTTGTTAACTCCCCTTCCACTCCTGCCCTCAAAATAGGTGCTGTACAGTTGACACTTTGGTTGCAAACCTAACTTGTTGCTTTGGTAACTAATCCAAACCTCTTAAGCAGGCCTCAAAATTAACTGGAAAACATACTTCACACCAAGTAGCCTAATACTATGGATCTCTCTTCATTGGAGCAAAACACATCAATGTTTAGACATAGTAAGAATATAATGTAAGGGGAGAAATATACTGCAGTGACTCTTGGGTCTTGCTTCTGACATCTTGCACATGCCAGTGTTCTCGATAATTCTACACCAGGTTGCATTTCTGAAGTTAAAAATGTGGAATAAAATCTAGGTGCCACAACACACTTAGAACTGCAAGATGCTGTGCCAAGGAGTAGCAGGATGTGGGTTTGCATTTGCAGTTTGCTCCCCAAACCACATGTTTATTTCAAAATCTTAGCTCTGCTTTCGGAAGCCACTTTTACACTGGTGGTATTTTGTTTCAGATTCTTGGAAACTGGTGTCCGTGAGTTGGTCCCCTGAGTGTACACTGCTAAATCCCAAGATAATTGCAAATGAGACAGGTCATTACTGTCTTAATTCTTCCACTCAGAGATACCCTACAGAATCTCTACTATCTCCCCACCCCCTACAACTGCAGCATCCAATTGGTGCTTGAATGACTGTAGGGTTTTCACCTCTACCATTCCATTCATGTTCATTCTGCATGTTGATCATTTTGTGTGAAGAAGAAATTCCTGATATCAGTCCTGTATCTGCCCTTTACTGGCCTGAATTTATGCCCTTTTATTCTAATAAAGCAGTTTACTTTTAAATAATTTTACACATTTACTTTCTTTCAAGCAATTAACTTGCTTAATTAATTCTACAAGATCAATTCTTGGACACCATCTTTCAAGGCTGAAAAATCCAAAGTTTGTTCTATCTTTCCTCATAACTCCCATCTCTTCTGCTTGTGGTTCTTCTCTGTACTGCCTCCACTGGAGTTTGCCCACTTGTACATCCACAATCTCTTTATAAGACCACCTTGACTTATATGAAGGAAAATGGAGACATGCAGGCTGCCGTAGAACTTTTTTTTCTATTTCTCCACATTCCGTTTCTGCACTTTCACATTCTCTTTCTTTCATTGGGAAGAGGCTTGAAGTTTTATTAAATTCAGGATTTGTTTTTAGATGAGTGATCTTTTCAGAATGAGTGGACGGTTTCTCACCTAACTCACACCAGGTGTTCTCCATTGGCACTTTTTAAATTCAGATTGCAAGTGTTCACACTAGTGTTAGCTGTGGCTCAGTTGGTAGCACCCTTGCCTCTGAGTCAGAAGGCTGTGAGTCCCACTCCAGAGACTTGAGCACAAATTCTGGGCTAATATTTCAGTGCAGTACTGAGGGAGTGCCATCTTTCAGATGTGACATTAAACCAAGGTTTGCCCTCTCAGGTGGACGTAAAAGATCCCATGGTACTATTTTGAAGAGCTGGGGAATTCTCCCAGGTGCTTTGGCCAATATTTATCCCTCAACCAACATCACTAAAAACAGATTATCTGGTCATTATCACAGTGCTGTTTGTGGGAGCTTGCTGTACACAAAATTAGCTACTACATTTTCTACACTACAACAGTGACTACACTTCAAAAGTACTTCATTGGCTGTAAAGCACTTTGGGATGTCCTAAGGTCGGACTCTATAAATGCACATTCTTTATAGATTGCAAGAGAACACTATCTGTACACTGGCAATCCCCCGTTTACTTTGCTAATTCCATTGGCAGGATCATATGTCACAAAAAATGTGGGTCTACAATTGCTACCTCGATGAGGGTGAGCCGACCTCAGCTATATAACCACGGGGAGCCATCCCACAGCCGCTGCTCACCTGCAGTCCAAACCAAAGCACCTGCTGTAGCTTGCTTTTAGCAGCCAGTCTTCCCTATCTGTTCTGCAGCAGAATCTACCTCATTCATTGCAAACAGCTGTTTTTCAAGTCACTGGAAACGAGTTTGCAGCAGTCGGCTAATTTTCTGTAATAGAGGTGGCTGGATGAGTCCACCTGGGAATTGGGTGTGGCCACAGGCTCCATTCATTTTGATAGGCCTAATTGTTCAATTACTGCACAACCGAGGGTCACTTATTTTTAACCTTTTTAATGGCCGGACTAAATCTAATCCAAAGAAATTGGGATTGAAGGCAGGCCTTTGCCACCAGTGATATTTAAGATTTCTTTCTGTTGCCTTAAAATTGTCTCTTTTTTTCTTAAACCATGTCCTTTTTTTCTTTACCAGGATATCCTATTGCACAGCAGACAAAGTACATGATAAAGTTTTTGCCTACATCGCTCAGAGCCAGCTAAATGAGACATTGGAATGCCACGCCTTCCTGTGTACAAAGAAAAAACTGGTGAGCTCACTCGTACAGTATCAGTCATGTATCTCCGCATTTGCATTGCCACCCTCAGTGAGGGTGCAATCGCACCTCATCTTTAGCATTTGTGTGTAAATTATGTCAATGGCAAATCGAAGCAATCTCCAGACCTGATTTTCTAACCCTACCACCTGTTGATCTCTGAGATCACCAACTGCAGTGCAAACACGATATTCTGCAGCTCAAAGAGCGAAGATTAACAGTGTTGAGAAAAATGTTTAAAATGATTTTTAAAAAAATAACCCTTCCCCAATTGGCTGTCCCGCTTGGAGATCAAGCAACTTAAACTTTTATTTTTAAAGTGTGGCATATGTTATGATATTACAATATTATCACCAAAGGGATCCCCATGAGATCAGATCAGGTTTTGGAATAAAAACAGAAAATACTGGAAATACTCAGCAGGTCAGGCAGCAAGTCAGGCAGCATCTGTGGAGAGAGAAACAGAGTTAACGTTTCAGGTCGATGACCTTTCGTCAGGGGGTTGGGAACCTGAGCAGGGAGACAGAGGAAAGGGAAACAAGGATCAAAGCAAAAGACAGGAAGGAGAAAAACAAAAGTAGAAGGCAAAGAACTCAACGGTTTAAATCAAACATGGTCACAGTAAATAATAATTCATATAGGTCTGACAGCGTTAAAAAAACAAGCCTGAAGGCTTTGTGTCTTAATGCAAGGAGCATTCGGAACAAGGTGGATGAATTAGCTGTGCAAATAGAAGTAAATGAATACGATTTGATTGGGATTACAGAAACATGGCTCCAGGGTGGCCAAGGCTGGGAACTCAACATCCAGGGGTATTCAATATTTAGGAAAGATAGGCAAAAAAGAAAGGGAGGTGGGGTAGCATTGCTGGTTAAAGAGGGGATTAACACAATTGAAAGGAAGGATATTAGCTCTGATGATGCGGAATCTGTATGGTTAGAACTGAGAAATAACAAGGGGCAGAAAATGTTAGTGGGAGTGGTATATAGACCTCCAAACAGTAATGCGGAGGTTGGGGATGGCATTAAAAGGGAAATTAGAGAAACATGCAGTAAGGGCACAGCAGTCATCATGGGTGACTTTAATTTACATATAAATTGGGCTAACCAAATTAGTAAAAATACTGTGGAGGAGGAATTCCTAGAATGTTTACGGGATGGTTTTCTGGAACAATATGTCGAGGAACCAACCAGAGATCAGGCCATCTTAGACTGGGTATTATGTAACGAGAAAGGATTAATTAGCAATCTTGTTGTACGAGGCCCCTTGGGTCAGAGTGATCATAATATGATAGAATTCTTCATTAGGCTGGAGACTGAAGTAGTTGAATCAGAGACTAGGGTCCTGAATTTAAATAAAGGAAACTACGATGGTATGAGGCGCGAATTGGGTAGGATTGATTGGGGAATGTCACTCGAAGGGTTGACGGTGGATAGGCAATGGCAAACATTCAAAGACTGCATGGATGAACTACAGAATTTGTTCATCCCAGTGTGGCATAAGAATAAAACAAAAAGGGTGACTCAACCGTGGCTAACGAGGGAAATTAGGGATAGCATAAGATCCAAGGAGAGGGCATATAAATTGGCCAGAAAAAGCGGTAACCCTGAGGATTGGGAGCAGTTTAGGATTCAACAAAGGAGGACAAAGGGATTAATTAAGATGGGGAAAATAGAATATGAAAGTAAGCTTGCTGGGAACATAAAAACTGACTAAGAGTTTTTATAGATATGTGAAGAGAAAAAGATTAGTGAAATCAAGTGTAGGTCCCTTGCAGTCAGAAGCGGGGGAAGTTATAATGGGGAACAAAGAAATAGCAGCCCAATTAAATGCATATTCTGGTTCTGTCTTCACAAAGGAGGACACAAATAACCTCCCAGAGATGTTGGAGAACATAGGGTCTGATGAAAGGGAGGAACTGAAAGAAATCAGTATTTGCAGGGAAATGGTGTTAGGGAAATTGACGGTATTGAAGGCCGATAAATCCCCAGGGCCTGATAATCTACATCCTAGGGTACTTAAGGAAGTGGCCCTAGAAATAGTAGATGCATTGCTGATCATCTTCCAAGATTCGATGGAATCTGGAACTGTACCCATGGATTGGAGGGTAGCTAATGTTACCCCACTATTTAAAAAGGGTGGTAGAGAGAAAGCGGGGAATTACAGACCGGTAAGCCTGACATCGGTAGTGGGGAAAATGCTAGAGTCCATTATAAAGGATGTAATAGCTGAGCACTTGGAAAACAGTGACAGGATCGGACAAAGTCAACATGGATTTACAAAAGGTAAATCGTGCTTGAGTAATCTACTGGAATTTTTTGAGGATGTAACTGGGAAAATAGATAAGGGAGAACCAGTAGATGTGGTGTATTTGGACTTTCAAAAGGCTTTCGATAAGGTCCCGCATCAGAGATTAGCGTGTAAAGTTAAGGCACATGAGATTGGGGGCAAGGTATTGACTTGGATAGAGAACTGGTTGGCGGACAGAAAGCAAAAAGTAGGAATTAATGGGTCTTTTTCCGAGTGGCAAGCAGTGACTAGTGGGGTACCGCAGGGATTGGTCCTTGGACCCCAGCTATTCACAATATACATTAATGATCTAGATAAGGGAACTAAATGTAATATCTCCAAGTTTGCAGATGACACAAAGCTGGGTGGGAGTGTGTGCTGCGAGGAGGATACCGAGAAACTCCAGGATGATTTGGACAGGTTGGGTGAGTGGGCAGAAGCGTGGCAGATGCAATATAACGTGGATAAATGCGAGGTTATCCACTTTGGTGTCAAAAACAGAAAGGCAGACTATTATCTGAATGGCAATAGATTGGGAGAAGGGGAAGTGCAACGAGACCTGGGTGTCCTTGTGCACCAGTCGCTGAAGGTAAGCATGCAGGTGCGGCAGGCGGTGAAGAAGGCAAATGGTATGTTGGCCTTCATAGCGAAAGGGTTTGAGTATAGGAACAGGGATGTCCTGCTGCAGTTGTACAGGGCCTTGGTGAGACCACACCTTGAGTATTGTGTGCAGTTTTGGTCGCCTTATCTGAGGAAGGATGTTCTTGCCATGGAGGGAGTTCAGCGAAGATTCACAAGGCTGATACCTGGGATGGCAGGAATGACATATGAGGAGAGATTGGGTCGATTGGGCTTATACTCGCTGGAGTATAGAAGAATGAGAGGGGATCTCATCGAAACATATAAAATTCTGACAGGTCTGGACAAACTAGATGCAGGAATAATGTTCCCGATGGTCGGAGAGTCCAGGACCAGGGGTCATAATCTAAGGATAAGGGGTAAGCCATTTAGGACAGAAATGAGGAGGAATTTCTTCACCCAGAGAGTGGTGAACCTGTGGAATTCTCTACCACAGAAGGTAGTTGAGGCCAAGTCATTAAATATATTCAAGAATGAGTTAGATATATTTCTTAAAGGTATCAAGGGATATGGGGAGAAGGCAGGTACAGGGTACTGAGTTTGGATGATCAGCCATGATCTCATCGAATGGCGGAGCAGGCTCGAGGGGCCGAATGGCCTACTCCTGCTCCTATCTTCTATGTTTCTATGTTTTGCTTGTGAATGGGGCCTCCAAATGCTAAGAAGGTTTGGGAGCAGTTCACTCGCAGTTCCATAGATGGAGTATGAATGTGCTGTTTATACTAAGGGACATGTGGTTCAGTTATGTGCTTTGGATTGGGCAGTCTTTTATTTAAGTGGGCTGAGTTAAGATGTAGAATTGCAAAAGTAAGGAGAATTGCAAATGCTGGAATTATGAACAGAAAGTTCTGGAAATGCAGCCGAGGAAGTGTCTGCACCCAAGATGTACACTTGACACATTCACCTATCTTTTTTATTTATCTCTTCAGATGCTAACAAGCCACCAGAGTATTTTCACTTTTCTCCAGTCTATAGTTTTCTCTAAAATGTAAACCTGGCACAGTTTTTAAAAATAGAAGTCCATTCTGCTTCAGTGTCTCATTATGTCGGTCATTAATTAAATGTTTAATTTAATTTCCCATTAGCAAACAATATATTGGAACTTGAGCTATGCTCCCAACTCCTGTTTGGTTTGGGCTTAGCAGAAAGTAGCAGTGCTAGATTTAGGTAATAAATTTGTCCGCTCGAATATGGCTAAATCCATTTTATTTTACACAGGCAGAAAACCTGCACCCAAATTTAAAAGCCTGTAATACTATGAAAATATGGAGCGATTTCTCTATATATTTATGTTTGTCTTGGTTAGAAATGCCATTGGGCCCCAAATGAAAGATAACTTGTGCTCTCTCTTCCTAGGCTCAGGCAGTGACATTAACCGTGGCTCAGGCTTTCAAAGTAGCTTTTGAATTCTGGCAATCTGCCAAAGAAGGTGGGTTTTCTGTATTGCTAATGAATTGGTGGGTGTGACTGGGTCATGACTACTTAACTGACTATTTTTGGTTTTGCGATTAACTACTTCAGAGTTGCAGCAAAATTGTTTTTTTTAAAAAAAGCCTGCCTACTAATTCAATGTATTCACTGTTTGTTCTTATGTGATGAGCACCATATTTGCAATACATTTATGCAGCATCTCGAGGGCAATTAGGGATGGGCAATAAATGCTGGCCTTGCCAGCGACGCCCAACTCCCATGAACGAATAAAAAGAAAATCTGTGATGGGTGTTGCTAGCTATTGTAAGTGAGCATGCATTGGGTAAGCAGTGGACACTAGACCAGTCTTCTATGCTCCCTTTTTTTTTTATAATTGCAGAACTACTCTGGTAGAGTGGGTTCTGCAATGCACGGGGGCTCCCAATCTACTCTCATCAATACTCCTATGGTCAAATAGCCTACTGGTGCTTGCTCTCTGGGCTCACGCACATGAAGAATAACCCCTTGTGGAATGCTATCCCTGCACCTGCTCATGCCGAAGAGGGTAGGAGTAATTAAAGTCTGGTCTGAAGTAATTTCCGTTGCTGTCAGCAATGCCACATCCACAGGCCTGATGTAGTTAGGGGCATGTTGGAATAAGGCCTGCGTGACTCACTGATTTTACCTTGGTTCTGGTACCTGGATCCATGGTGTAAGAAAAAATCATTTGGGCCACAAAAAATATTCACAACACATGGCTCCTAATTATGATGTGTGATTTCTTATGAGCATTGCTGATTTACCACAGCTGGTTCTCTACATCCTTAGGTCTCTGAGGCAATGAATCATCTCATTTCTTTCCAGCAAGAAATTACCATCTGCTGTGCAATTTTTATTTGTGCTCACTTTATTTTTTTAAACCCCCCCCAGAATCAGCAGGAAGGCTTTGTTTTTACAATTTAAATTCTGAGGAGGGCCTTGTGGTAGCACCCTCAGGAAACCAAGATATTCTGTTTCTTGGTGCGATAGGAAGGATACGTCTTTCACATTGACTCTTTTTGATGTTTGTCGTGCCTCCTGTGTCATCTGGAGGTGAAACAGGTTTAATTATATTGCACTTCATTTTATGGATTACACACTGAGGGTTTGAAATAAAGGCAATGGGTTAAAGCCGATTCCTTTGTTCCGATTTTATTATTTTTAGTGAACTCACTTTAGAAATCAGATATTTTTTTCTCCTTTTTAAAAAATGTTCAGAGTTTGCACTTTATTTTTGTTTCATCATTTACCAGCACATCATAATTGTTAGAAAGAGGTCCTTTATTAATAGCCAATTTTGTATAATTCCTGTGAAGTTGTTTAGGTTTATATCACTTTTTATGTTGGGAATAGGTGAACGATACCATGCTTCGACCCTAACAGAGTAAATCGGATAGCCGGAGCTGACTTCAATCCATTCTTTAAATACAATTTCATCTATGATCATTTTTAGCTGAAAGTTGTACATTTTGCCAGTGTCATGGTTTGGTGGGGAGCGGGTTTGTGCCTCCACTCCTCGCACATCATTACTTGGGTCAGCTGTCACCATGCAGAGGTGAGTTATTTTCCAAGAGGGAGAGTAAATCTGACCATTGCTTCAGACAGCTTACGTCGCTGGGTCAAAATCCTGGAACTCCCTCCCTAGTAGCACTGTGGGAGTACCTTCACCACACGGACTGCAGCGGTTAAAGAAGGCGGCTCACCACCACCTTCTCAAGAGTAACTAGGGATAGGCAATAAGTGCTGGCCTTGCCAGCGACGCCCACATCCCATAAAAACGAATAAAAAAAGAAAAACAAGCAGCATTGGTGATGGCGTGGTCTTCAGCCCATCCATTCAGACATGGAGGGTGGATGGTATTGGGAGACCACAGGAGGGGGGATGGGGGGGGTGAATGGGAGGAAACTACATGGTTATCACTTGTACCCTTGATGCCGTGCAAGCTGAAGAGCAATGCCTTGATTAAATTGTGCTTGCAGTTGCAACTTGTTCTCTTATTTGAAACCATTTCTCCCTTCAATTGTAATATATTTAATATTACAAACTCAATTTAATCTGCACCCTTAAGACCTTCCCATTGCGCACAGTGGCTTATTAATACCTGTAGGTAGTCGTCTACATTTTATTCTGAAGCCAACTAATTTTAACATGCAGATATAGAGCTTTGTTCTATCTGTTGGACCAATACCAACGTACTCTATTCTGGGACGTGCCCCAATTTTCTCTCAAACTATGTGTGTGTGGAAAGAAAAAAAAGGAAATAACTCCTCTTGTGACATCGCAAAGTGCTACATAACTGCAGAAGTAATTCATCAGTCACTGTTTTATGGAGACAGACGTTTGTCACTTACCCACAGTAAGATTCCACAAATGGCAAATGAAGAGAAGTATGACCAGTTAGTCGTTTTTGTTATTGTGGTTGAGGGAGATAGATACTAGGAGAATTCCCTGCTCTTCAAATAGCTTCATCCACCTGAACAGGCAGATGGGACCTCGTTTTAACCTTTTAACCAAAAAAACTAACTCCAACAATGCAACAGTCCCTCACTGAAGTGCCAAATTATGTGCTACATTTTTGAGTTGGGCTTGAAGCCATGACCTTTTGATTCAATTTACAATGCTACCAAATGAGACAACCTGTTTATTAATGTTAGAATTTAAAATGTAAAAACTTCCCCCATTATTTTCATTTTAAATCCCTTTGGTCTTTCTAATGTTTTCTCCAAGGGTGTATTTCACTAAGTTGCCTTCCTCCATTTTTTTTTAAATCATTTTGTTATTGGCTTCTAGTTGAGTCCTATAGTTGATTAGTTTTTTATGATGAGGAAGACCGAATAAGGTTTTGCCTTCAGTACTGTCAATGGAACGCTACCTGGCATATGCTGAATAATTGTGGGAATAGGGAGCATGACTGCCTGTTGGGATCAGGTCTGAAGTTTGAGGATGGAGAAAAGAGAGGGGCAGGCAGGAACGCCGATCAAACAGGGTTTGCCTATTTTTTTTTATATTCGTTCCTGGGATATGGCCGTCACTGGCAAGGCCAGCATTTATTGCCAACCCTAATTGCCCTTGAGAAGGTGGTGCTGAGCCGCCTTCTTGAACTGCTGCAGTCCTTGTGGTGAAGGTACTCCCACAGTGCTGTTAGGGAGGGAGTTCCAGCATTTTGACCCAGCGACGATGAAGGAATGGTGATATATTTCCAAGTCAGGATGGTGTGTGACTTTATGGGGAACTTGCAGGTGATGGGCACCTTGTCCTTCTAGGAGGTAGAGGTCACGGGTTTGGGAGGTGCTGCCGAAGAAGCCTTGGCGAGTTGCTGCAGTGCATCTTGTAGATGGTACACACTGCAGCCATGGTGCGTCGGTGGTGGAGGGAGTGAATGTTTAAGGTGGTGGATGAGGTGCCAATCAAGCGGGCTGTTTTGTCCTGGATGTTGTTGAACTTCTTGAATGTTGTTGGAGTTGCACACATCCAGGCAAGTGGAGAGTATTCCATCATACTCCTGACTTGTGCCTTGTAGATGGTGGGAAGGCTTTGGGGAGTCAGGAGGTGAGACACTCGCCACAGAATACCCAGCCTCTGACCTGCTCTTGTAGCCACAGTATTTATGTGACTGGTCCAGTTATGTTTCTGGTCAATGGTGACCCCCCAGGATGTTGATGGTGGGAGATTCAACGATGGTAATGACATTGAATGTCAAAGGGCGGTGATTAGACTCTCGCTTGTTGGAAATGGTCACTGCCTGACACTTGTGTGGCGTGAATGTTACTTGCCACTTAGCAGCCCAAACCTGAATGTCATCCAGGTCTTGCTGCATTCAGGCATGGACTGCTTCCTTATCTGAGGAGTTGCGAATGGAACTGAACACTGTGCAATCATCAGCGAACATCCCCATTTCTGACCTTGTGATGGAGGGAAGGTCACTGATGAAGCAGCTGAAGATGGTTGGGTCAAGGAGACTGCTGTGAGGAACTCCTGCAGCGATGTCCTGGGGCTGAGATGATTGACCTCCAACAACCACAACCATCTTCCTTTGTGCTAGGTATTACTCCAGCCAGTGGAGAGTTTTCCCCCTGATTCCCATTGACTTCAATTTTATTAGGGCTCTTGATGCCACACTCGGTCAAATGTTGCCTTGATGTCAAGGGCAGTCACTCTCACCTCACCTCTGGAATTCAGCTCTTTTGTCCATGTTTGGACCAAGGCTGTAATGAGGTCTGGAGCTGAGTGGTCCTGGTGGAACCCAAACTGAGCATCGGTTAGCAGGTTATTGGTGAGTGAGTGCTGCTTGATAGCACGGTCGATAACACCTTCCATCACTTTGCTGATGATTGAGAGTAGACTGATGGGACGGTAATTGGCCAGATTGGATTTGTCATGCTTTTTGTGGACAGGACATACCTGGGCAGTTTTGCACATTGTCGGGTAGATGCCAGTGTTGTAGCTATACTGGAACAGCTTGGCTAGAGGCGCGGCTAGTTCTGGAACACAAGTCTTCAGCACGACAGCCGGGATGTTGTCAGGGCCCATAGTCTTTGCTGTATCCAGTGCGCTCAGCCGTTTCTTGATACCACGTGGAGTGAATCAAATTGGCTGAAGATTGGCTTCTGTGGTGGTGGGGACCTCAGGAGGAGGCCGAGATGGATCATCCACTCGACACTTCTGGCTGAAGATGGTTGCATATGCTTCAGCCTTGTCTTTTGCACTCGCGTGCTTGACGCCGTCATCATTGAGGATAGGGATATTCCTGGAGCCGCCTCCTCGTTAGTTGTTTAATTGTCTACTACCATTCACGACTGGCTGTGGCAGGACTGCAGAGCTTTGATCTGATCCGTTGATTGTGGGATCGCTTAGCTCTGTCTATAGCATTCTGCTTCCGCTGTTTAGCATGCATGTAGTCCTGTGTTGCAGCTTCCCCAGGTTGGCACCTCATTTTTAGGTATGCCTGGTGCTGCTCCTGACATGCCCTTCCACACTCCTCATTGAACCAGGGTTGGTCCCCTGGCTTGATGGTAATGGTAGAGTGAGGGATATGCTGGGCCATGATTTTAGATTGTGGTGGAATACAATTCTGCTGCTGCTGATGGCCCACAGTGCCTCATGGATGCCCAGTTTTGAGCTGCTAGATCTGTTCTGAATCTATCCATTTAGCACGGTGGTAGTGCCACACAACATGATGGAGGGTGTCCTCAGTGTGAAGACGAGATTTAGTCTCCACAAGGACTGTGTGGTGGTCACTGCTACCAATGCTGTCATGGACAGATGCATCTGCGACAGGTAGATTGGTGAGGACGAGGTCAAGTAGGTTTTCCCCCTCGTGTTGGTTCTCTCACCACCTGTCACAGTCCTAGTCTGGCAGCTATGTCCTTCAGGACTTGGCCAGCTCTGTTAGTAGTGGTGCTACTGAGCCACTCTTGGTGATGGACATTGAAGTGCCCCACCCAGAGTACATTCTGTGCCCTTGCTATCCTCAGTGCTTCTTCCAAGTGGTGTTCAACATGGAGTACTGATTCATCAGCTGAGGGAGGACAGTAGGTGGTATTCCTCGCCTTTGCTTGATCTGAAGCCGTGAGACTTCACAGGGTCCGGAGTCAATGTTGAGGACTCCCAGGGCCACTCCCTCCCGACTGTATACTACTGTGCCGCCACCTCTGGTGGGTCTGTCCTGCCGGTGGGACAGGACATACCCAGGAATGGTGATGGAGGAATCTGGGACATTGGCTGAAAGGTATGATTCTGTGAGTATGATTATGTAAAGACTCCTTGGTATCCAGGATATGTGCCGGCCTTCTGGGATGCAACATGCTAATTTGGAGACCAGCTAGCATAGTTGAGAATAACTGCAAAATAAATTTATGATGTAGTAGATTCATTTTAAAAAAAAAAGATATAAATGGTTTAAACTGGAGTCCCTGGCCATATCTAACTTTTGAACTTGGATGCCTTTATTTTACCTCTGTGTTCCTATGATTAGGGGTGAAAATCATGAGTTTGCCTTGTAAAGAAGAAAGAAAGACTTACATTTATATAGCACCTTTCACGACCACCAGACGTCTCAAAGCGCTTTACAGCCAATGAAGTACTTTTTGAAGTGGAGTCACTGTTGTAATGTAGGAAACACGGCAGCCAATTTGCACACAGCAAGCTCCCACAAACAGTAATGTGATAATGACCAAATGATCTGTTTTAGTGATGTTGATTGAGGGATAAATATTGGCCAGGATACCAGGAATAACTCCCCTGCTCCTCTTCGAAATAGTGCCATGGGATCTTTTACATCCACCTGTGAGAGCAGACAGGGCCTTGGTTTAACATCTCACCCAAAAGATGGCACCTCTGACAGTGCAGCACTCCCTCAGTACTGTACTGGAGTGTCAGCCTTGATTTTTGTGCTCAAGTCTCTGGAGTGGGATTTGAAGCCACAACCTTTGACTTTGAGGCGAGGGTGCTACCCACTGAGCCCACTGGCTGACACACTTTTGTAATATTCCGTGCTCACTGAGAGGAATCTACTATGGTATGACAATTGTAGACATTTTAAAGTAAGCTGTGCCCTTAAACAGATCAAAATGTTTCCCTTGCTTTTTGATGCATGGTGCGTTGTTATCAAAGGCAGTAAAACATTGCTTGATTACTGTGTACTTTTCGGCAGTTATATTTAACCACTACACCTCTGTTCTTTGTAGAGAGAATGAGGAAGGTTCAGTCTTTTCCTCCTCGGTAGACTGGATGGCTGGTCACATCGTCCATTGGAATGATGATCTAAGTGGGCTGGATTTTATTGATTTTTCTTTTCTCTCCTCCCAATTATAAATTCACAGTTGTGTCTTGTGTGCCTTGGGAGAATGTAATTTTTTTTTTTTTAAACTGGCCATTCTTAAGAATATTGCGGGTCTGTTTAGAGTGAAATATTTCGTGGTGCCTCTGAATTAAATATTTAGTGGTTTCTATAAATCATCAATGAGGAAATTATCCAGTGTGTAACACTTGTATTATCCTGGTCCTTTTCAGAGAAAGGGAAAAGGGCAACAGTTGGGCTGTCCGACAGTGGAGCTGCTGGTAAACTCCAGTCAGAAGGCCCTACGAACATCCACCTCAAAACAGGTGAGGCCAGCTTTGGAGAAGGAGTGGTGGTCCTGTCTATGGAGAGTACAGGCCGAAATTGTGAGGCTACACTGCTCGCACGGAGTCTTGCTGGCCGCAAGTGTGGCTTGGAGCTGGGGCTCAAACATTGCAGCCCCGATTCTGCGCTCTACACTCCACACTCTCCTCTATTGAACCTCCATGCCAGCAACAAAGCCTTGCAGTTTTTGGTCTTGTATATCTATTTCATGTCCTGTTTATTTCCTCTGGCTTAGAAACAGTTTATGTGCTTGCTTTGCCATCTCATGATCCTGGTTTAATAATTGCAGCACTTGAAAGACACTATGGGGTGGAGGGGGGCGGGGAACATTTTTATTTTTATTTTACTGTTTTTATGTAAAATCTAAACGAATGATGTAAAGTCTAGAAGAATGAGAGGTGATCTTATTGAAACATATAAGATTCTGAAGGACTTGACAGGGTAGATACAGAGAGGATGTTTCCCCTCATGGGGGAATCTAGAACTAGGGGGCATAATTTCAGAATAAGGGGGCACCCTTTTAAATCGGAAATGAGGAGGAATTTCTTCTCTGAGGTTTGTGAATCTTTGGAATTTTCTACCTGTTCAGTCGTTGAGTATATTCAAGACAGGGATTGATAGATTTTTGGATACTAAGGGAACCAAGGGATATGGGGATAGTGCAGGAAGGTGGAGTTAAAGTGAAAGATCAGCCATGATCTTGGCGGAGCAGGCTCGAGGGGCCGAATGGCCTACTCCTGTTGCTATTTCTTATGTTCAGTATTTTCTGTAGCAGAATTATATATTTTGTTAGGGGAAGTGTGCTAAACTTTCTGCCCCTCTGAGGGAAGACAAATAAAGTCATTGAAAAATTCTTGCCTTCAAAGATATTCTTTTGTTGCTGTAAAAATGCAGTTTAAAGGAGACTTTTGCTGAAAAAGAGCTGTTTATGCAATTCATCTGGTGGGTCTGTGTTTTTGGGTTGTTGCCATTGAGTTGAGCAGGAATGGTCATCATTTCAGGTATTGGTTGCTGAAGATATTCCCTCTTAGGCCATATCTCATCGCAATACCAATCCTGTTCATGCCCTTAAAGCTGCAGCAAGACGACTTGTAGCCTGGGCTACCTGAGGGAGGGGGTGAGAATCCTTTACACATAACATGAACTAAATGTAGTCAAAACCTCTTTCAGTGAAAATTGTGTGCAGACTTTCTCACCATATTCAGGCTTCTTTGCAGTAATGTAGTCAATTTTCGTCTGTGACTCTCTGGCCGTATGCATGTTGTAGTGTGTTTTTCCTTTTTGAGGGGTGAATCTATATTGAGTCTCTGTTTACACAGTCTCATTTTTGAGTTTTATTTTAGCCAGACTAAGTTAGGTTATGTGGTGTTAAATAAAATCTGATTTTTTTTTTAAAAATTCCTTACAGAAGTAGCTACAGCAAATTTGTTGGATTTCACTGAAGGAGCAATATCGTCATTATCGACAAACCATAGACATGAGCTCTCCGTTGCAGATACAAACAGTTCAGTGAACAACAATGTTGTGTGGGTAAGTGTAAGCAGTGCTGAGGAAATGTGCCTTAATACTAATGAGCCTATAGTTTTAGGAATGAGGTTGGTGTGCTTTTTTTTTTGCTTTTTTTTTAAAGTATACACGGAATTCACTTCATTCAACTGCAGACATCTTAGATTAGAATCATTTGGACTCTCGGGGAATCAAGGGATATGGAGATAGGGCGGGAAAGTGGAGTTGAGGTCGATGATCAGCCATGATCTTATTGAATGGCGGAGCAGGCATGAGGGGCTGTATGGCCTACTCCTGCTCCTAATTCTTATGTTCTTATACAGCACAGAAAGAGGCCATTTGGCCCATTGTGTCTGTGCAGATATCTAGTCACTATCGACCCTGAACAGATCTTTCTAATAATCCTTATGGTACACTGCAGTGTTATATAAGTGAAATCTCTTTTTGAGGGGATATATGTCTACAGGTTTCAATGATGCTGGATCAGAAACATTAATCCAGTAGCCAAGGGCTGGCTAAATTATCTGATGCGAGTTCAGTTTAAATCCTGCCACTGCTGTCGCTAACTCCTCCTCCAGATTGGATTAAACTCAAAGGCTTCATTTTAATTTTGAGTGTTTTTCCCTTCCTACCCCCACACCAAATTAAAAGTTGTATCTATTCTGCAGCAAATTGTTTAGTGACGTGGGGGGAGGGTGGAATTCGGTATCGCCCATTTTGGGGCGCTATTATCAGCTGGGCGCAAAGTTTAGGCTCGGCGCTGATTATCGCCTCCGACTGCAAAATTTGCCTCTCGCCCCTGGAGGTAATTTGAGTGCTAAATCAGGTGCTACACACCTCTCAAGATTCAAATGTCAGGGAGCGAGGCGCTACCTCAGAATGCTACTGAAGCTCAGGCGATGCCAATTACCATGGAAGCCAGACAGACTGGCGCCGTCCAGTTCTTAAAGGGGAGGGGCCAACTTGCTGGCCAGCCACACCCTGCTCATTGCAGCCTTGAATCTCTGCCGGGAAAGACCTCAAAAGCAATTGTGTTGAAAGCACTAATGGATAGGCCCAGGGAAAGAGCTCGGCACTTAGGAACCTCAAAAGTGGTGCTGAGGGCCAAAACTCCTTAGGACAGCGTTAAAACCAAAAAATTTTGCCGACAAGAAAAGGCAGGGAGCGCCCGCCTTTAAATAGCGCTCCCCCAGCCCCTTCCCGACTTGAAAACGTTCCCCTCTACCTGTCGTTCCTAGCGGCAGACGCTAAGGCAGGGGGCGCGACTCAATATCTGGTCTGGGGCGCTACCAGGGCATAGCACGCTTGACTAACGTCACGATCTGCGGGCGCAGGAGATCGTGGCGGTAGTGTTCAGCGCTGCTGCAAAACGACTGGTCAATTTCACGAGCGGCGCTAAAATCGCCGCGCTCGGGTGCTAAGTTCCTAGTGCCCCGTTAGCGCCCCCCCGGAGGCGCTAACAGGAGGCGCTAACCAACTGAATTTTTCCCCCATGGTGTCGTAAGCCAAATGGATAATCTTTCCAAGTTCCTTTTTACCTCCTTTTCTTTCGTGGTGTTGTTGGGGGAAAAGTGTTGGCCAGAAAATGAGAAGAACTCCCCTGCTCTTCTTCAAATAGTGCCATGGGATTTTTTGCATCCGAGAGGGCAGACAGAGCATCTGTTTAATGTCTTCTCAAAAAGACGGCACCTCTGGCAGTGCAGCCCTCCCTCAGTAGTGCACTGAGGTGCCAACCCAGATGATATGCTCAAGTCTCTGGAGTGGAGCTTGAGCCCACATCCTTCTGACTTGGAGGCCAAGGCTGACATCTAAGAGGCACTTATGAAGAGAGGGGAAAGTAGCAAAGTGGATGATCATTTGCCATGACTGCGGCCCCCCCCCAGGTTGCTGCTGGGACCTTTTATCCAGGGTGGATGGTGGACTTTTGCAAAGTGTTGGTGTTGACCTGCCAAACACTTGGTTGTGCCATGTAGTTGGGCCATTTCTAAGTGCAATAAACCAAACCCAATTGTTTTGGGATTGTTTTTTGTTTGGATTCCGCTGTGTTGCTCACCTCCCTCGTTTGTTTGAGTGCATTCGCTAAGTTCGGATCAACTGGTTGGATATATTGGTGTAAAAGTGCAACTTTAATTTGTTTTCAGGAAATGAACGATGACCTGGATGAAGCTTTTGCGAGGTAAAATTGAACTTTTATTTCCCCTGAGTTTCTAACCTGCATGTAAAATGGCCAACTCTGAGCACCTTTTCATGATGACCAATTTCATTCTTGCTGCATGTCAAACTGATCTCTCATTCTGACTTTTACAAGCTGCAATTTGGATAGCTTTAACCCGGCTGCAGGTAATTATAGTGAATGCATGTTTTGAAACTTACAGCCCACCACCTCTGCACAGGATCCTCTCCACACTGTGTGCAACAAATAACAAATCTGTAAAGTATTCCGGTTCTCTACTTGTGCTTCACACTGTGTATGCTGTTGCCCTGCTGAGTTTAATTGCCTGTTGCCAATCTGACTAAGGTATCCTGCTGTGCGGAAGGAGTGTAGTGCATCTTTATGACTTTTTTTTAAGTCAGCTTTGCTACCATATCATTCATTTTGGACCTGGGAATGTATTGAACAAGAAATGTTCTCTAATGTACAAAATAATTCATTAAAGATGAGCTTAACTGGAGAGTGAGGTAAAAGTAGATGTGTAACTGGGAGAAAATAGCACTGCTGTTTCAAATAAAACTTGAGCCATGAATACTGAATGTGGAAAAATGTTTTCCAATGGGCTTTCTTTTCCAATGGTCTCCTATTATTATGTTGTCTTTGTGTATTGCGATAAATGTTTTTGACAGCAGTCACATCTCTCTTGGTTGGGGGAGGATGTTGAGAAGATGAAAGTCACTCGATTATGACCGTTTTTATTGTGAAGCAGGCGATGGGGGAAGCAGCTGTCAAACTCCGCCCCTGTGTGCTGTTTCCTTTTAAGGCACTTGTACATTAGCTGCTTTTGTATGAGTTACGGGAGAACAATGTCTGTGTATTAGCTCTGTGTCTATGTTGCAAAAAAATAGCTCCTCTGTCTA
This sequence comes from Squalus acanthias, assembly GCA_030390025.1. Lineage (NCBI taxonomy): Eukaryota > Metazoa > Chordata > Chondrichthyes > Squaliformes > Squalidae > Squalus > Squalus acanthias. Next base: position 5,653,477 of record JASTWF010000031.1, read on the forward strand.
GACGACTATCCTAGAACAGTGACAATGCAGGAGCCGGGACTATGATTCAGCCATTGGGGGAGGGGGAATAGGGAGTTGGTTTTAGAAGTGTAAATGCCTGCAGGGAACCAGGACACAATGTCACTCTCTCGCAATCAGCAGCAAATGCAAAAGCAACTTTTTTTTTCTTCCTCTTGTCTCTCCTGGTCAGGAGACCAGAGATCTGTGATATCCATTGCTGAAAGGGAGGAATTCCAAACCTTGCTTGTTAATTTTAAGTAGAGACCTGACAGCAGGTCACAAGACCCATGAAAATGTCTTTCTGATGCTGCTATGTCTTTGTATATAGCAGTCATGATGCGGAGATGCCGGTGTTGGACTGGGGTGGACAAAATTGAGAGGTCGCACAACACCAGGTTATAGTCCAACAGTTTTATTTTAAATCACAAGCTTTCGGAGTTAAAACTCCTTCGTCGGGTGAAGTGAGGAGATACAGAATCGTCAAAGCATATATAGATAGAGAACAAAGCATGTGTAACTTACAATTGCAGACAACTGAATTCAATCATCCTGACTGTTTATCTGCCGAGGTGTGATAAAGTTAATCAGGTCAGCCAGGAAGGTACCACATCAAAGACATAGCAAGATACAACTGAGACAATGAGGTGGAATCGCATGGGGTCGAACGTGTCAAAAGCTGCCGTCTGTATGTAAAACGATTAACTTTAAAATTTTTACTTTTTTACTGGGAATCACATCTGTGAACAAGCCAACGACGACTCGAGTCCGGATCACGTCATGTATCGTGACATAAACCCAAGATCCCGATTGAGACCGTCTTCATGAGTGCGGAACTTGGCTATCAGTTTCTGCTCGATGATTTTGCGTTGTCGTGTTTTCCTAAGGTCGCCTTGGAGAACGCTTACCCGCAGATCCGAGGCTGAATGTCCTTGACTGCTGAAGTGTTCCCCGACTGGGAGGTAACAATCCTGCCTGGCGATTGTTGCGCGGTGCTCGTTCATACGTTGTCTCAGTGTCTGCATGGTCTCGCCGATGTACCATGCCGCGGTGCATTCTTTCCTGCAACGTATGAGGTAGACAACGTTGGCCGAGTCACATGAGTATGTACCATGTACCTGGTGGGTAGTGTCCTCACGTGTGATGATGGTATCTGTGTTGATGATCTGGCATGTCTTGCAGAGTTTGCCATGGTAGGGTTGTGTGGTGTCGTGGTCGCTGTTATCCTGAAAGCTGGGTAATTTGCTGCGAACGATGGTACTTCTGAGGTTAGGCGGCTGTTTGAAGGCAAGTAGTGGAGGCGTGGGGATGGCCTTAGCGAGGTGTTTGTCGTCATCGATGACATGTTGAAGGCTGCGAAGAACATGGCGTAGTTTCTCCGCTCCAGGGAAGTACTGGACGACGTAGGGTACCCTGTTGGTTGTGTCCCGTGTTTGCCTTCTGAGGAGGTCTATGCGATTTTTCGCTGTGGCCCGTCGGAACTGTCGATCGATGAGTCGAGCGTCATATCCCGTTCTTACGAGGGCGTTTTTCAGCGTCCGTAGGTGTCCATCGCGTTCCTCCTCGTCTGAGCAGATCCTGTGTATTCGCAGGGCTTGTCCATAGGGGATGGCTTCTTTAACGTGGTTAGGGTGGAAGCTGGAGAAGTGGAGCATCGTGAGGTTGTCCGTGGGCTTGCGGTAGAGTGAAGTGCTGAGGTGTCCGTCTTTGATGGAGATTCGTGTGTCCAGGAATGAAACCGATTCTGAGGAGTAGTCCATGGTGAGTTTGATGGTGGGATGGAACTTGTTTATGTTATCGTGTAGTCTTTTCAGTGATCCTTCGCCATGGGTCCAAAGGAAGAAAATGTCGTCGATGTTCGACCCCATGCGATTCCACCTCATTGTCTCAGTTGTATCTTGCTATGTCTTTGATGTGGTACCTTCCTGGCTGACCTGATTAACTTTATCACACCTCGGCAGATAAACAGTCAGGATGATTGAATTCAGTTGTCTGCAATTGTAAGTTACACATGCTTTGTTCTCTATCTATATATGCTTTGACGATTCTGTATCTCCTCACTTCACCCGACGAAGGAGTTTTAACTCCGAAAGCTTGTGATTTAAAATAAAACTGTTGGACTATAACCTGGTGTTGTGCGACCTCTCAATTTTGTATATAGCAGTCATGGCTACTAGGCTGACGCTTCCTCCTGAGCTCCTCTCCTTTGCAACTCAATCACTGACCATCCTTTACCCTTTTTCTCGCCACCTCCTCCCATCCATCCCCGTCCCTTCCTTGCCCCCATGCTAGTTAACATTGTAACTAGAAAGAAAGACTTCCATTTATATAGTGCCTTTCACGACCACCGGACGTCTCAAAGCGCTTTACATCCAATTAAGTACTTTTGGAGTGTAGTCACTGTTGTAATGTAGGAAATGCGGCAGTCAATTTGCGCACAGCAAGCTCCCACAAACAGCAATGTGATAATGACTGGATAATCTGTTTTAGTGATGTTGATTGAGGGATAAATATTGGCCAGGGCACCGGGGATAACTCCCCTGCCCTTCTTCGAAATAGTGCCATGAGATCTTTTACGTCCACCTGAGAGCAGACGGGGCCTCGGTTTAAAGTCTCATCCAAAAGACGGCACCTCCGACAGAGCAGCGCTCCGTCAGCACTGCACTGGAGTGTCAGCCTAGATTTTTGTGCTCAAGTCCCTGGAGTGGGACTGGAACCCACAACCTTCTGACTCAGAGGCGAGAGTGCTACCCACTGAGCCACAGTTAGTTCCAACTACTCTGTCTCCCTCCCTTTCAAAACTGCCGTTATTAACACCCTCTTCAAAAAACCCTCTGTTCTTGCAAACAACCGGCCCATCTCCAACTTCCCTTTCCTTTCCAAAGTCTTTAAACACGTTCTCGTCTCCCAAATCTGTGCCCATCTTTCCCCCAACTTACTGTTTGAATCAGAAAAAAAGAACTTCCGTTTATATAGCACCTTTCACAACCTCAGGACCTCCCATAGTGCGTTGCAGCCAACGAAGTACTTTTGAAGTGTAGTCACTGTTGTAATGTAGAAACTGACTTCCTAAAATGTAGCAATTAGAAGTTCAGCTGTCTTGGGTTTAAGTTCCAGTAGATCTGCAGTGGAATTAAAATAAAGACTCTAAAATTCCTGAATGGTGGGGGTAGGTGCGAGAGGGAATGCCCGATCTACTAGGGTTGCACTTTTTGGGCCAGCAGCAAGTCCCAGTACTTTTGGGGTTGGGCTCATTATATATCTGCTCACAAATGGGCGGGTGCATTAATATAAATGAGGAAAACTCATCCAGATGACATTATTGCTTCATTTACATTCTTAGCAATGCTAGATGTCGGGAATACCTGTGAGTTCTTGACATCCAGCCTTGCTTGGGGGTTGGAGGGGGGGATGAATTGCTTTGCAATTGATAGTGATAAATTTATTGATGAAAAAGTAATGAGAGGCGTTTTCTTAGTAACAAAGGGTTGATTTAGATTTCTGTACCTGGATCATGTGTGGACGCAGCAATCAATGTAAAATTCTGTGTTTCTTTTTCCCCCTTTCCCTTTTAGACTGGCTCAGTCTCGAACAAACCCTCAGGTTCTGGACATTGGGGTGAGCCCTCAGGACATGCAGGCAGAAGAATGCCTCTCTCCGACAGACTGGGAAAAAAGCGATCCCGGAGTCACGGAAAAAGATGATTGGTTTGGGTTCTGATAACTCGAGGGCCATGGAGAATAGGCAGCTTGCCTAAAAAGAGGAACTGACCACTGTGTGTAACCGAGCTCAGCACCTTCTTGCAGCAAGATGGAATACTTGAACGCTGGTTCATGAATGGAACTTCGATTTGAGTGGCTGTGTTGTAACATGACTGAAACAGAGGATTAATCATGTCTGCTGTTGTAGTGTTGCCTTTTAGGAGGTCCAGACCAAAGCAAGCAAATGGTCTTGACATAAAACTCGTACAGGCTTATAGACCCAACCAATGATGCATAGACCAGCCTTAGTCGGCTGTTAATCAGGCAGCAAGCTGCCTGTTCATTTGAATAGAAGTTGTTAGTGGAAATAAACCCCTGAACGTACTACAGGTTTATATCTATATAGATAATGGATTCAGTATAAGTGTTAAACTATTATAAAATGTCTTTTAAAAAAAAAAAATATTCCTCCTTCCTAAATGAACAAGCAGCTTATTTTCTCTTCAGCATCTGCTGTTGTCACCCTAACAACCCAAGTGGCCCCTTTTAATTTGCTGTGTAAGTAGTGAGCACGGGTGAAAACCCTCGATTCTCACTTGGTAGAATTGCAATTTGCAACTTTAGATGTAAGCATTTGTTACATTAAATGTGGAAAAAGCATATTTAGTCTCTGTTACATAAGTAATGTATTATTATAATGGACAACTAATGTTAATGTATTTCAAACCCATCTCAGTTCCACCCCCTTATTGCCTTAATTTCATCTGGGTATTTTTTCCCCCCCCCCAAAAAGCTTGGGCGGGTGAAAATAGGATAACTTCTGCACTGTTTTATGGAATAAATAGAATCTGCTGATCACTTTTTATTGAAAGTGTGAAGATCCAGCATCTTCAGTTGACATCCAGTGGATGCATGTTACTGAAGATGTCTATTGCAAATCAAGAGCAGAATTGCAAAGGTGGAACCAGCTGTAATGTGATGTACCCCTGTTGATTGTGGGAAATCTGTTGCACACCTACTTTTATAGACTGAAAAGGAGTACAAAGTATAATATTCAAAGAAGTATTTAAAAATCAGTTTTATATTTACAAGCAGTTTTCTAATACTGTTGAGGTTCAAGGCTAATTGGCACACTATCTATGTCATAGCGGGCGAGTGGAATAAATCACCAACTCACATTTGTAATGGTGAGACTAGAGGTATAAGAATCCAGATAATTTTAAATTGCTCTTGTGCATTTGACAGAAGAAGGAGAAGAAAAAGGTGCTCTGCATTCCCTCTACTTTTCTCCTATTGAGCAGGCAATCCAAAATAGCTGACATTTTGTAACGTAGCTTTGGGTTTCCTGCTCATCCAACACGATCCAGTGGGGAAAACTAACCATTATAACGCAACAAAAGTGGCCAAAATAGCAACTCGATCAAAGCTACCTTTTGTGTAGAATGATTCCCATTTAACAATCTGGTATCCTGTTATTGTAGTTAACTTATTATGCATGGCACCTATTGGATTACTTCATAAATGATGTAAGATGTGGTTCTCAACTGTACATTTCTTATTGGAAGAATTTTTATGGATTATATCAGACAGGCTGGGCTCCGAATTGTTTTATCCTGTGAATTTTTTTTTGCAAGTTGAATAAACTCCAGTGTGAGTAATTCCCACTCTGACAGCAATTGTTTGTAATAGCTGGTACAGAGCTTTGTCCTTTGGTGGCAATATTGTTGGCACTTTTGACGATGTACAATAAACGCACTACTCTTTAAAATCAAGAGGCTACCATAAACCTGAGCTGATGTCCTTTTTAATTTTGTATTTTTGTGCTTCAGACTATACTTGCTCCCACTTCTATAGGACTAAAATTGTTGGGGTGTGCACATCCTGCAGGCAGCAAGTGATTGAGACAAGATTTTACTGGCACTCCACTACCTTCTTTGCTATTTCCACTTTTTTTTGGGGGGGTGGTGGGAGAAAGTATATAGGTAGGAAGGAGTCACATACTTTTAGATTTATTTTAAATACCATTCGTAATCACTTTGTCAGTGTGGCTGAGTTGGTTGCACTGTTGAGCTGAGTTAGGGTGTGGTTTCAAACCCTAATCCTGGATTTGAGCACATAATCTAGGTTGACACTCCAGTGCTGAGGGAATAACTGGAGTCATTTTCAACTTGCTGCTGGAGTGTACTTAAGAACATAAGAAATAGGAGCAGGAGTCGGCCATACGGCCCCTGAAGCCTGCTCTGTCATTCAGTAAGATCATGGCTGAACTTCTACATCAACTCCAGTCTCTCCCCGCCACCCATATCCCATGATTCCCTTAGTGTCCAAAAATCTATCGATCTCGGTCTTGAAAATACTCAGACTGAGCATTCACAACCCTCTGGGCTAGTGAATTCCAAAGATTCATAGCCCTCTGAGTGAAGAAATTTCTCCTCATCTCAATCCTAAATGGTCAACCCCTTATCCTGAGACTATGATCCCTAGTTCTAGACTCGTCCACCAGGGGAAACAGCCTTTCAGCATCTACCCTGTCAAGCCCTTTTAGAATTTTATACATCTCAATGAGCTCACCTCTCGTTCTTCTAAACTCCAGAGAATATAAGTCCATTCTACTCAACCTCTCCTCATAGGACAGCCCCTTCTCCCCAGGAATCAATCTAGTGAACCTTTGTTGCACCCCACCCTCTAAGGTAAGAATATCTGTCCTTAGGTATGGAGATGAAAACTGTACACAGTACTCCAGGTGTGGTCTCACCAAGGCCCTATATAATTGCAGCAAGATTGCCTTACTCTCATACTCCAATCTCCTTGCAATAAAGGCTAACAAAAGATAGGAAGGGAAAAAGGGGAGGTGGAGTAGCTGTACTTATTAGGGATAACAATGGCAGTAGAAAAAAGTGATGCAGATATCAGCAAGACAAAAATAGAATCCATATGGATAGAGATAAAGGATCAATCACACTAATAGGTGTAGTCTACAGACCACCTGGAAGGGAGGTGGAGGAAGAAATATGCAGATAAATTAGGGAAATGAGTAAAAAACATAGAATAATAATCATGGGGGATTTCAACTACCCTGATAGTGGACAGAAGAGGTAGGTAAAGGGAATAAGGGAATGGAGTTCCTACAATGTGTACAGGACTCCTTTCTAACCCAATATGTCAAAAGCCCAACAAGGGAGGATTCGCTATTGGATCTAGTAATGGGGAATGAACCAAAACAAATAAGAGAAGTAAAAGATGGGGAACATCTAGGCAATAGTGACCATAATATAATATGCTTTAAGATGATAATTGAGAAGGACATAAGTATGACAAAAAACAGATTAATAGATTGGAGAAAAGCTGATTTTGAGGGGCTGAGAATAGAACGGGGGGGGGGGGGGGGGAAATGGGCAAACAATGATGTAGAACAGCAATGGGAAACATTTAAAATGGTGTTCAACAGAGTGCAGGAAAAATATATTCCGCTGAAAGGAAAGAACAAACTAAAAAATGATGAGACTCCATGGATGACTAAAGCCGTAAGGGAACAATTGAGGGTAAGGAAATAGGCATACATTAAGTACATAGACAGCAGGGGAGTGCATAATATGAAAAGATGAGGAGAGAAGTCAAGAAAAACAATTAGGGAGGCAAAGAGGAACTATGAAATTAAATTATCAAGGAACATAAAACAAAAATAGTAAACATTTTTACAGGCAAATCAATAAAAAAGGAAGGTTGGGATGGGAATAGGGCCATTAAGGGATAGACAGGATAATACCACAGGTAACGATATGAGATGGCAGAAATATTAAGTAATTATTTTGCTTTGGTATTTACCAGGGAGATAGAACAGGTGGATATGACATTGGATGATGAGATTAGTAATGAGATAAGTGCATTTAAAATAAAAAAGGGGATATATTAAATAAACTAATCAAACTCAAAGAGGATAAAACCCCTGGTCCGGATGGATTGCATCCACACATTTTAAAAGAATCTAGGGAAGAGATAGCAGAGGCATTACTACGCATATTTAATAATTGATTAGAAAAAGGTGTAGTGCCAGAGGACTGGCAGATAGCTAATGTAATACCGATATTTAAGAAGGGGGATAGAACATTTCCAGGGAATTATAGACTAGTCAGCTTAACATCGGTGGTAGGAAAAATAATGGAATCCCTGCTAAAGGAGAAAATAGAACATCTCGAAACCAAAAATATAATAATGAATAGTTAGCATGGATTTCAAAAGGGAAAGTCTTGCTTGACCAACCTTATTGAATTTTTTGAAGAGGTAACAGAGAGTAGACAATGGCAATGTAGTAGATGTAATTTATTTGGCTTTTCAAAAGACCTTCGATAAGGTACCCCATAATAGACTGATGAACAAGGTCAGAGAATGCGGAGTCAGGGGACAAGTAGCAGAATGGATTGCTGGCTGGCTTCAGGACTGAAAGGAGAGAGTAGGAGTAAAGGGTAGCTATTCACTGGCAGAAGGTGGGTACTGGTGTTCCACAAGGATCAGTGCTGGGACCACTGTTCACAATTTATATTAACGATTTAGACTTTGGAATCAAAAGCACAATTTCTAAATTTGCGGATAACACCAAATTGGGGGGGAGATGGTCAATACTGAGGAGGATCGCAACAAATTACAGGAGGACATTAATAAACTTGCAGAATGGGCATGTAATTGGCAAATGAAGTTCAACACAGATAAATGTGAGGTATTACATTTTGGTAGGAAGAATAGGGAGGTCACATCACTTGGAGGGTGCGAGTCTAGGTGGGGTAGAGAAACAAAGGGACCTCGGAGTACAAATACACAAATCACTAAAAGTTGGGACACAGGTTAGCAAGGCCATAAAAAAAAAGCAAACCAAGCACTAGGGTTTATTTCTAGAGAGATAGAATTAAAAAGTAGGGAGGTTATGCTAAACCTGTATCGAACCTTGGTTAGACCACACTTACAGTACTGTGTACAGTTCTGGTCGCTATATTATAAAAAGGATATAGAGGCACTGGAGAGGGTGCAGAGAAGATTTACAAGGATGATACCAGAAATGCGAGGGTATACATATCAGGAAAGGATGAACAGGCTGGGTCTCTTTTCTCTTGAAAAAAGAAGTCTGAGGGGTGACCTAATAGAGGTCTTTAAAATTCTGAAAAATTTTGATAGAGTGGATACAGAGAGAATGTTTCCACTTGTGGGGAAGAGCATAACTAAAGGCCATCAATATAAGATAGTCACCAAGAAATCCAATAGGGAATTCAGAAGAAATGTCTTTACCCAAAGAGTGGTGAGAATGTGGAACTCGCTACCACAGGGAGTGGTTGAAGCGAATAGTATGGATGCATTTAAGGGAAGGCTAGACAAGCATATGAGGGAGAAGGGAATAGAGGGTTATGCTGATCGATTTAAATGAGGAAGGACGGGAGGAGGCTCGAGTGGAGCATAAACACCAGCATAGACTGGTTGGGCTGAATGGCCTGTTTCTGTGCCGTATATCCTATGTAATCCTATACCATTTGCCTTCCTAATTGCTTGTTCTACCTGCATGTTAACTTTCTGTGATTCGTGTACAAGGACACCCAAATCCCTCTGAATACCAACATTTACTACACTCTCACCTTCTTCTAAAAAAAATGCTGCTTTTCTGTTTCTCCTACCAAATTGGATAATTTCATACTTTCCCACATTATACTCCATCTGCCACCGTCTTGCCCAATCTCTTAACCGGTCTATATCCCTTTGCAGCTTCTTTGCATCCTCCTCACAGCTTACCTTCCCACCTAGCTTTGTATCGTCAGCAAACTTGGAGAAATTGCACTCGGTCCCCTCATCTAAGTCATTGATATAGATTGTAAATAGCTGAGACCCAAGCACTGATCCTTGTGGCACTCCACTAGTTACACCCTGCCATCCTGAAATTGAGCCGTTTACTCCTACTCTATTTTCTGTCGTTAACCAATCCTCAATCCATCCTAATATACCAATCCCATGAGCCCTAATCTTGTGTAATAACCTCTTGTGTGGCACCTTATCAAATGCCTTCTGAAAATCCAAATATACTATATCCACTGATTCCCCCTTATCTACCCTGCTAGTTACACTCTCAAAAAAACTCTAATAGATTTGACAAACACAATTTCCCTTTCATAAAACAGTGTTGACTCTGCCTAATCATACTGTGATTTTCCAAGTGCCCTGTTGTCACGTCCTTAATAATAGATTCTAGCATTTTCCCTACTCCTGATGACAGGCTAACTGGCCGATAGTTCCCAGTTTTCTCTCTCCCTCTCTTGAACAGTGGGGTTACATTGGCTACCTTCAGGGACTGTTCTAGAATCTAGGGAATTCTGGAAGATCAAAACCAATGCATCCATTATCTCTGCAGCCACCTCTTTTAAAACCATAGGATGTAAGCTATCAGGTCCAGGGCTCGCCGACTTTTCTATGTGAAAAACTATGCACGCGTGGTATTTTGAATGGACCGCGCAGCCCCTTAAAGGGGCCGCACCCCCCCTAAAAATAAGAGGGAACATTGGTCCTGGGGATTTGTCAGTGTTTAGCCCCATTCATTTCTTGAGTGTTGTTGGAGCTGCACTCATCCAGGCAATTTTTCTAGTACTTTTTCTTTACTAATATTAATTACTTTAAGTTCCTCACTCTCATTAGACCCTTGGTTTCCCACAATTTCTGGTATGTTCTTTGTTTCTACTGTGAAGACAGATACAAAATATTTGTTTCACGTCTCTGCCATTTCCTTATTCCCCATTATAATTTCCCCTGTCTCTGCTTCTAAGGGACCCACGTTTACTTTCGCTAATCTCTTCCTTTTTACATGCTTGTAAAAGCTCTTATTGTCTGTTTTTATATTTCTTGCTAGTTTACTCTCATATACTGTTTTTTCCCTCTATCAATTTCTTATTCATCCTTTGCTGATTTTTTAAAACGCTCCCAATCCTCAGGCTTACTGCTCTTTTTGGCAACATTGTAAGCCTCTTTTGAGCTAATACTATCCTTAACTTCCCAGTTAGCCATGGTTGTAACACTTTTCCAGTGGAGTTTTTATTCCTCAAGGTAATGTATATTTGTTGAGAATTATGAATTATTTGTTTAAATAATTTGCGATTGCTTATCTACCGTCATACCTTTTAATCTAATTTCCCAATCTACCTTAGCCAACTCGCCCATCACCTCCATAATTGGCTTTGTTTAAATTTAGGACCCTAGTTTCAGACTTAACCACATCACTCTCAAACTTAATATGAAATTCTATCATATTATTACTCTTCCCCAGAGGATTCTTTACTATAAGATTACTAATTAACCCCGTCTCATTACACAATACTAGATCTAAAATAGTCTGTTCTCTAGTTGGTTCCTCAACATATTGTTCTAGAAAACTGTCTTGAATGTATTCCATGAACTCATCCTCCTAGCTACTTTTGCAAATTTGGTTTGCCCAGTCTATATGAAGATTAAAGTTCCCCACAATTATTGAATTACCCTTGTTACATGCTCCTCTAATTTCCTGATTTATACTCTGTCCAACACTACTGTTAGGGGGGCCTATAAACTGCTCCCACCAGTGTTTTCTGCCCTTTGCTATTTCTTAGCTCCACCCATACTGATTCTACATCCTGATTTTCTGGGCTAAGATCCTTTCTCACTACTGCCTTTATTCTCAGGGCTACCCCACCTCCTATCTTTTGCCTATCTTTTCTAAAAGTCAAGTACACTGGAATAAAACCAGAAAATGCTGGAAATATTCAGCAGGTCAGGCAGCATCTGTGGAGAAAGAAACAGTGTTAACATTTCAGGTCGAAGAGCTTTCATCAGAACAGATACCCTAGAATATTTAGTTCCCAACCTTGGTCACCCTGCAACCATGTCTCAGTAATTTTATTTTACCCCCCATCTTTCCATTGATTTTCAAAGAAAAGGAAAATCGTGCAGTTTCTATAACGGGCCTGACCCGCAATTACACGCCAGCAGTAAATTGAACAGAGGTGTCGTCTTTCAGCTTTTTTTTTCATTTACTTTCTTTCTTGCCCACCACCACCACCACCATCCTCGATAACCACCACCAAAACTAAAATTACTAGTCAGTCAGTTTGTGAGATCTTCCTCTATGAAAAGTAGTGGCTTCTTTGCCTAATAACACTGCAGGTTAACATAATTCAGCGCATGTAAAGAGCTTTGAGATGAGATGCTTTTTAAATATAAGACCTTGTCCCATGCTTTGCCCATTTAATTATACATTTAAAAAAAAAGGAACTAACAACAACAACTTGTATTTATATAGCGCCTTTAATGTAGCAAAATGTCCCACGGTGATTTTTTTTAAAATTCGTTCATGGGATGTGGGCGTCGCTGGCAAGGCCAGCATTTATTGCCCATCCCGAATTTCCCTTGAGAAAGTGGTGGTGAACCGCCTTCTTGAACTGCTGCAGTCCGTGTGGTGAAGGTACTCCCACAGTGGCCGTTAGGGAGGGAGTTCCAGGATTTTGACCCAGCGACTGATGAAGGAACGGCGATATGTTTCCAAGTCAGGTTGGTGTGTGACTTGGAGGGGAACTTGGAGGTAGGTGGTGTTCCCATGCACCTGCTACCCTTGTCCTTCTAGGTGGTAGAGATCGCTGGTTTGGGAGGTGCTGCCGAAGGAGCCTTAGTGAGTTTCTTCAGTGCATCTTGTAGATGGTACACACTGGTGGTGGAGGGAGTGAATGTTTAAGCTGGTGGATGCGGTGCCAATCAAGCGGGCTGCTTTTTCCTGGATGGTGTCGAGCTTCTTGAGTGTTGTTGGAGCTGCACTCACCCAGGCAAGTGGAGAATATTCCCTCACACTCCTGACTTCTGCTTTGTAGATGGTGGAAAGGCTTTGGGGGGTCAGGAGGTGAGACACTCTCCGCAGAATACCGAGCCTCTGACCTGCTCTAGTTGCGACAGTATTTATGTGGCTGGCCCAGTTAAGTTTCTGGTCAATGGTGACCTCCAGGATGTTGATGGTGGGGGATTTGATGATGGTAATGCCGTTGAATGTTAAGGGGCAGGTGGTTAGACTCTCGCTTGTTGGAGATAGTGATTGCCTGGCACTTCTGTGGCGCGAATGTTACCTGCCACTTATCAGCCCAAGCCTGAATGTCGTCCAGGTCTTGTTGCATGCGGACATGGACTGCTTCATTATCTGAGGAGTTGTGAATGGCGCTGAACACTGTGCAGTCATCAGCGAACATCCCCATTTTTGACCTTATGTTAGAGGGAAGGTCATTGATGAAGCAGCTGAAGATGGTTGGTCCTAGGACACTGCCCTGAGGAACTCCTGCAGCGATGTCCTGGGGCTGTGATGATTGACCACCAACCACCACAACCATCTTCCTTTGTGCTAGGTATGGCTCCAGTCAGTGGAGAGTTTTCTCCCTGATTCCCATTGACTTCAGTTTTACTAGGGCTCCTTGATGCCACACTCTGTCAAATGCTGCCTTGATGTCAAGGGCAGTCACTCTCACCTCACCTCTGGAATTCAGCTCCTTTGTCCATGTTTGGACCAAGGCTGTAATGAGGTCTGGAGCTGGGTTGTCCTGGCAGAACCCAAACTGGGCATCAGTGAGCAGGTTATTGGTGAGTAAGTGCCGCTTGACAGCACTGTCGACGACACCTTCCATCACTTTGTTGATGATTGAGAGTAGTCTGATGGGGGCGGGGGGAGGGTAATTGGCTGGATTGAATTTGTCCAGCTTTTTGTGGACAGGACATACCTGGGCAGTTTTCCACATTGTCGGATAGGTGCCAGTGTTGTAGCTGTACTGGAACAGCTACACAGGAGCATTATAAAACAAAATTTGACACTGAGCCACATAAGGAGATATTAGGGCAGATGACCAAAAGCTTGGTTAAAGAGGTAGGTTTTAAGGGGCATCTTCAAGGAGGAAAGAGAGGTAGAAAGGCGGAGATGTTTAGGGAGGGAATTCCAGAGCTTAGGGCAGCTGAAGGGACGGCCACCAGTGGTTGAGCGATTAAAATCAGGGATGCTCAAGAGGCCAGAATTAGAGGAGCACAGATATCTCGGGGGGGTTGTGGGGCTGGAGGAGATTACAGAGATAGGGAGGGGCGAGGCCATGGAGGGATTTGAAAACCAGGATAAGAATTTTAAAATTGAGGCGTTGCTTAACCATTAATAATGGTTCCTCTTTTTAAAAGGACTGCTGTTTCTGAACAGAGAACTCTTTTCATTTACTTCAACGTTCCAGGTTGCTGTGACCATCCTGTTGAGATTTGAAGGTAACTCACTGTTGCTTTCTGAGCCTGCACTTAACAGCAACAACTTGTATTTATTCAGTGCCATTGTAGAATTCGCAAAATTATCGCGATTTTATAATAATGAGAAGGAGACATAAAGTTTCGTATAAACAGCTTTATTTCAGCAAAATGCTGTCATGGTTCAAAAAGGACACAAACAGCCTGTAAAATGGCCACCACGCCTCGTGGCAGAAGGTTCTAGACTTTCAGTAGGCAGACAAGATGGCGTTTCAATAAACATTTCAGCAAGATCGGACAGGACTCAGCATATTGGAGATAATGACAAGACGCGAGGGGTTTGCATTTGAAACATAAATACTGGAATCGGTTTTCCAGGTACAAACAAGAGCTATTGTACTGGGCAATCAAGGACCCATCCAAAGACATTGATATGCAAATTCCCCACGGCTCTACGATGAGAGAGCCGTTCGTGGGTACTCACAGCAAGAATTTGGAAGCCCCAAAACCCCTCCAGGGAGACTCCTAGCTGGTTCCACAATGGGAGAAATATTAACGGGTACTCAGACAGTTACAAGTATCACCGAAACCCATTAACGACAAGTACCACCCCATACAAGAAGTTTGAGCGCCAATACATGACAAAGATGAACATTTAGATTGAGCGGGAGATTAGGAATTACAGTACTATAAACTGTAGTATCCAAACGTCCATCTCTCTCTTGCTCTTATGCTCTTATCCTCTGGCTGTTCATCGTGCTCTTATTCTTTACCACCGACTGGAGCTCTGGGCTCTCATTCTCTGATCCGCTGATTTTCCGGGAGTCAACCTCGTGGCTTGCCGCGAAGATCTGTGGAGAACTGGGCTGCGAAGGCCTGGAAGCGGGCGCACCATCCCGAGAAGTCGGTAAACGGTGTTGGAACCGAAGGCCCGAGATGAGATGAGATGAGATGAGAAGAGAAGAAGACGACAATACGTATCGCCACGGTCAGTAAGCCCCGACCGCGCCCGAAAATCGATTAACCACTTCTTTGAATTCTATCGGCTACTCCACAACTGGCCCTGGAAGACTTTCCTTCGAGTTCTACAGGCAACCGGTGTAGGGCACAGGAAGACTCTTTTTCGAGTGGTGTCCGAACTCCGAAGACCAACACAGATCTTCATGGCAGCAGACGGTCCAGCCTGCTAGCCGGAGCCGAAAGCGAGTAAACAAGTGGGGTACAGAGACCCCTGATCAACACGTGAAGAGTCAGGTGCTGTGGCGAAAACATCCGAGCAGCGTTTTAGAATTCTCTGAATTATCCCGATTGGTGAGCATGAGTCTCGATCCTACAGGTCTATATTAGGACAGGCATTGATAGGGGAGGGTTTTGGTTTTAAGGATAATTATAATGTGTGTCCCCTTTTACGATGTGTCGTGCATTCCTCGTTTCCCTGAAATTAGTGTCATAACTGTGTGTAAGATTGTACTGTCATTAATCTGTGCTTATGACATGTATCTCGTAATCTTGAACAATATGCAATAAAGATTTTCCATTTTGCACTATTCAACCGGGTCTACCTGAGTTTTCTCTACGTTATTGCTCTCGCACCTAAGTCCAGTGTCAGAACCGTAAGGGCGAGTGGGTCGAACCACTCACAGGTGTCTAGTGTCATCAGGCTGGCTGGAGACCAGAACAGGCAAAAAGGCCTAAACTCGCACTAGCACCCAGGCTACGCACAGAGCAGCCTTCGGCACCGAGCCGAGCACGGTATCCCTTACGCCATTAACGTAGTAAAATGCCCCAAGGCGCTTCACAGGAGTGTAATCAGACAAAAAAACTGAAATAGGTCGCTGTAATCAACCCAATTGGGCTTTTTTGACCTGGGATTCTGATTGTGGTTCAGTGATGCACTAGATGACACTACAAGATTTACTCTTCAACAGTTTATAAGTATTTTTACATTGCTACGGTTAGTTTTGGGTGAGCAGGATTATATTTGTCTCTCCTATTTAAATTCTCATTCTGCACCATTCTCCTTTAGCACGGGCTAGAAGGGGATCTGGTGCATCAGATGGCAGTTCAGAGGGAATGAGTCGGTGTGCACTGTCATTGAGACAAGATAAATTAGCCATTATGTATTTCCAAGTGCAACCAATGGCAGAAGATCAGTGTGTTTGCTGTCTGTTGCACTTCTACAACCCAAGTGCTTTACATTTGTCCTCTGACGCCCTTGAGAAGATGATCTGAAAATACTTTAATATGTTAATATTTTTATATGTTCACCTTTTGGCAGCATCTGGTCGATGGCAGACACAGGTTGCCGCATGCAGGCAGCTGCTGTAGAAAATGAAATACATTCACGAAATATAACTTTATATTGAGAGTTAAAGGCTGACACTCTGGGTTGTCACAAATGTACTTTGCAAATTGGGAAGTACGGATTTACTAAGAATTGAACAGATGTGTTTCATCAAAAACTGCTAAGCAGCCACACAAGAATCTTTTCATATGAAGATTACACCAGAAGCTCTTCAAAGGTGTCTTTTCGTGTGAAGTGGTGTCCTTCCATCACCAGGATGATGTTTAATTCAGTAAGACAACACCATTGTTGTGATAGCAGCTTTCTGTTAGCATTACTCACCTCTTCACCTTTCTTGTGGGACCACGTGGCCACTTCCTTTTGGCAGGAAAACTAAGGGCTAGAAATTGGCCTCGTTATCGCCTCCGGGGGGGCGGGGCGCAAAGCACTTACCGACTGGGCGCGGCGAGTAGATCAACTCCCGCTATATTCGGCGGGAGGTTTGCGGCGGCGGTACGGCATTGCGCCCCGATCTCCTTCGCCCGGAGATCGTGACATCATCGCCGTGCGCATCGCCCCGGACCCGAACTTCGGTTCCGCCCCCAGCAGCATCGCTGGGTGGAAACACCGGCAGCTGCAGGAGGCGTTCATCGGGAGGCCGGACGCTTCGCGGGGCGATACTTAAAGGCGAGGTAAGTTAAAAAAATTCTGAAATGTTCTTTCTCTTTTTTTTCCATTTGTCTTCACCAGCGATCGATCAGCCCGGCACTCTGCTGCAATGCATCGGGCTGATCGGGCTGGATCGCGGCTGCCGTCGGGGACCAGGTAAGTTTTCCCTTTGCAGAGCCTGCAGTGATGGCCCTTCCCTTTAAGGGAAGGAAGGAGCCTTCCAACGCGGCAGCGCTGCACGGCCCAGTGAGCAGCGCTGCTCACCTCCCACCCCGCCTGCTGCCTGTTGTGCTCCAGGAAGGAAGTGGAGACCTTGATTTAGCGTTCCACTTCCTTCCTGGAGCGCAAACCCCGAATGGCGCTAATTTTTTCAACTTTTAAAAGTTAGTGCCCCAGACGGGGCGATACCGAATTTCTCCCCCCAAGACTCTAAGGACACCTGCTCCTTACTACTCCTTAGGCAGTATGTTTTATTGTAAACATGGAGGCAACAGACAGTGCAGTTTATGTGATTAACTTTCAGTTATAATAATAGGCCCTCCTTATTTATGGAGAAACTAGACCGCGGTTGGCTGAAGTTAGGTTTACTATTTCAGACAAACAGACTTTGCTGTTTATGATCCAGCCTGAATTTCCATAACCACTTTTTTCCATAAAAGTTCTGTAATCTTTCTGTGTCTCATTGAGACTTTAAACCGAGGCCCCGTCTACTCTCTCAGGTGGACGTAAAAAATCCCATGGCGCTATTTCGAAGAAGTGCAGGGGAGTTATCCCCGTTGTCCTGGCCACTATTTATCCCTCAATCAACATCACTAAAACAGATTATCTGGTCATTATCACTTTGCTGTTTGTGGGAGCTTGCTGAGCGCAAATTGGCTGCCGCGTTTCCTACATTACAACAGTGACTACACTCCAAAAAGTACTTCATAAGCTGTAAAGCGCTTTGGGACGTCCGGTGTGCGTGAAAGTTGCTATATAAATGCAAGTCTTTTTTCATTGCAAAGCCACCTCAAAGGAGTTGAAACCTGTGTCGTCATCTTTCTTCCAAAAAAAAACTGTTCCAGTGATCTGACCTTGGTTGCTGATACTGTTATGTTAAATTAAACTATGGGGTGCATACTTGTATAAAAAAATTACTCCATTTCCAATTTCTGCGATGGCTCAGATTTGAGAGTATGCACACTGCCTGATGCTGTGACATATATACATGGAACGTACCTTCTGTAATAAATTGTCCCTTATTCTCAGCCTTGCAGGGTGCTGATCAAATTGTAGTTAGGAGAATAGTGCGGTAAATACTTGTGATCATTTACTTTTCTAATTTTTATTTGATTTCACAAATCAGTGAAGCTGGTAATGGCTTTCCCGATATAGAAATAAAAACATTCCAAAGCTGAATAACTTTTTGAAGTGTAGTCACTGCTGTTTTGTAGGTGAATGTGACAGCTGATTTTCACACAGCAAGGTCCCACAAACAAAAAACTAAGTTAAATGACCAATTAATCTGTTTTTGATGATTTTGGTTGAGAGATGAAAGTGGCATTGACAAAGGGAGAACTCCCTGCTCTTCAGATAGTGCCATGGGATCTTTTACAACCACCTGAAAAAGCAGGCAGATTCGGCCTTGGTTTACATAGGATTACATAGGATATATGGCACAGAAACAGGCCATTCGGCCCAACCAGTCCATGCCAGCGTTTATGCTCCACTCGAGCCTCCTCCCGTCTTTCCTCATCTAAATCTATCAGCATAACCCTCTATTCCCTTCTCCCTCATATGTTTGTCTAGCCTCCCCTTAAATACATTCATACTATTCGCTTCAACCACTCCCTGTGGTAGCGAGTTCCACATTCTCACCACTCTTTGGGTAAAGTAGTTTCTTCTGAATTCCCTATTGGATTTCTTGGTGACTATCTTATATTGGTGGTCTCTGGTTATGCTCTTCCCCACAAGTGGAAACATTCTCTCTGTATCCACTCTATCAAAACCTTTCATAATTTTAAAGACCTCTATTCGGTCACCCCTATATAACATCTCATCTCCAACAAGTCCTGGATGAGATTGCACCTGTAACCTTCTGACTCAGATACGAGAATGTTACCATTGAGCCAAACTGGAACTCTAAGCTTCTATTCCATTGCTGTACTTAGAATAAATTAATTTAGGTTTAAACAACACTTGTCCTTCAAGTTCAAGGATAATGCATTATCCGTAGTGTACTTGCAGGGATTTCTATTTGTGTTCAAACAAAGTGTGCAACATCAACAATTCAAGGGCAGATATTATCCTGGAGGTTACTAAGAAAAAACTTGCATTTATATAGCACCTCTCACAACCATAGGATGTGTCAAAGTACTTCACAGCCAATGAAGTACTTTTGAAG
Source organism: Squalus acanthias (assembly GCA_030390025.1). Taxonomy (NCBI): domain Eukaryota; kingdom Metazoa; phylum Chordata; class Chondrichthyes; order Squaliformes; family Squalidae; genus Squalus; species Squalus acanthias. Next base: position 5,672,762 of record JASTWF010000031.1, read on the forward strand.
TGTAGTCTCAGTTGTAATGTAGGGAAATGCGGCAGCCATTTTGCAAACAGCGAGGTCCCACAAATAAGATAAATGACCAGATAATCTGTTTTAGTGATGTTGATTCAGGGAAGAAGAGTGGCCAGGACATTGGATGAACTCCCCTGCTCTTCTTTCAGTCACGGGATTTTTTACATGCACCTGAAAGGGGAGACAAGGCCTCTATTTAAAATCTCATCCAAAAGATGGCTCCTCTGACAGTGCAGCACTCCATCAGTACTGCAGTGAAGAGTAAGCCCAGGTTATGTGCTCAAGTTTTGAATGGGGCTTAAACCCATGACCTTCTGACTCAGAGGTGAGAGTGCTACCACTAAGACAAGTACAGTAAATTCAATGAAATATAGCTTTTGTTGAAAAAATACAGATTACAGATACATCCACTTTGATGTTTCTGTTACTTCAGAAACACTAGCTTTTTAATGGGGGGAGGGGGATACATGTTGTCTGTGTAAGGGAGATGGAAGATTTTCCCATTTAGGGCACCTATCTCAGCCTCAGGTCCTTCCATGTTAAATATGGCATGGTTAAATCCAGTAAAAACTCCCTGACCTAAGTGGCTTTGACCTCACCACAGAGGTGCACCCCTATTACACCAGCGTCACTTTGTTTCCTACACCTACCATGTCATTGAGATTACTAATTAGTGACAGTTTTTTGTTCGGAGTGATTATTTGCATGACCAGTTTTGAGGCCTTCTGCGCATGCGCACGGTATTCCAATCAGAACTTTGGTGTTGCAAATACACACGACCTTTTGTGTTTTGGATCCATATCCGTAGAACCGGGTTTAGACTGCTCATATTCATATCACCTAAAGCCAACGGAGAAAGGAGACTTTCATTCCATCGTTCTGGGCTGGATATCAAGGATGAAAGGCTAGTGTACTAACCAACTGCACCACCCACTTTCTCAATTTAAAAACATTCGTTTTTATTCATTGACTTCCTTCTCTTTTGCTGTGCAACACACCATTCCTGGTTCAAGGGGCAGATATAGTGACCGAATGACGGGCCTTCCCAGACAACTGCAAGCTGCACAAGACTGACCAGGGCACTTTCTGCTACTTCCTCCCACTCTCCTATCCCGAAAGATGGGGAGGCCTCTGGTGTCTCTGTGCAGCATTTCTCCAGATGAGAAGAGCTGAGAGTGAGAGTACTTGCAGTACACAGGAATCAAGCCTTTTCCTCAGGAACCCTACCTACCCTGTAATAGTATATCGACATTCTACTTCACTGCACCATGACATATCACTTCAAAGCTAAACATGAAATTTTACTGATCAGACTGGTAAATGTTAGTGTTGGTTCAGTGGTAGCGCACTTACCTCTCAGAAGGTTGTGGGTTCTAAGCCCCAGTTGAGCACATAATCTAAGGTGACACTTAAATATGAAGTACTGCTGTACTGTTAGAGGTGATGTTTTTCCAAATAAAATGTTAAACCGAGACCCTGTCTGCCATCTCGAGTGTACGTAAAAAATCCCATGGCACGACTCAAAGAGGAGCAAGTTATTTCTCCCAGTGTCCTGACCAACATTTATCCTTTAACCATCACCACTTCAAAATAAAAACCCAGATAATTGGTCATTTATCTCATTGCTGTTTGTGGGACCTTGCTGTGGGCAAAATGGCTGCTGTGTTTGCCTACGACGCAACTGTGACCACACTTCAATTGCTTTGAAAAACCTTCGGACATCCTGAGGATGTGACAGGTGTTATATAAATGCAAGTTCTTTCTTTAAATTATTGCCATCCTTCTAACTCAGTGTAGTCTCATACTGAGCATACAGAGCGCAAGGGCCCAGGTCCAATAACCAGCCTGCTATTCTCAGCTAGGGCACTGGTAGGGTACCACATTTGGTCTCTTCATCTGTAAACTGAGGGCAAATCAGCTCAGATTTGGTGGCGGTCACTGTAAAGTAAACTGCAAGATTTTAAATTGGAATTATTTCCTCCACTGCCTTCACAGTGATTTCAAATAAATCTGTTGGACTATAACTTGGTGTTGTGCGACTTCTCACTTTTGTCCACCCCAGTCCAACACCGGCATCTCCGCATCATGTTCACAGTGTCAGCCGTGTCTCAGTTGGTAGCATTCTTGCCTCGGAGTCTGAAGGTTGAGGGTTCAAGTTGCACTCCAGAGACTTGAGAACAACATTCTAGGCTGACACTCCAGTGCAGTGCTGAGGGAATGCTGTACTATTGGAGGTGCCGTCCTTTGGATGAGACGTGAAACCGAAGTCCCATCTGCTCTTTCAGGTGGACCAAAATGATCTCATGGCACTATTTTTAAGAAGAGGAGTTATCCCCGGTGTCCTGGCCAATATTTATCCATCAATCAACATCACTAAAAAAACAGATTATCTGGTCATTATCACATTGCTGTTTGTGGGAGCTTGCTGTGCGCAAATTGGCTGCCGCGTTTTCTACATTACAACAGTGACTGCACTTCAAAAGTATTTCATTGGCTGTCAAGCACTTTGGGACGTCCTGAGGTCGTGAAAGGTGCGATATAAATCCAAGTCTTTCTAGATGCAGGAAGAATGTTCCCGATGGTCGGAGAGGCCAGAACCAGGGGTCATAATCTAAGGATAAGGGGTAAGCCATTTAGGACAGAAATGAGGAAGAATTTCTTCACCCAGAGAGTGGTGAACCTGTGGAATTCTCTACCACAGACGGTAGTTGAGGCCAAGTCATTAAATATATTCAAGAATGAGTTAGATATATTTCTTAAAGCTAAAGGTATCAAGGGATATGGGGAGAAGGCAGGTACAGGGTACTGAGTTTGGATGATCAGCCATGATCTCATTAAATGGCGGAGCAGGCTCGAGGGGCCGAATGGCCTACTCCTGCTCCTATCTTCTATGTTTCTATGTTTCACGACTAATATTGACAAAAAGGAATATAGTTTAAATTTCTAAACCTTATCAGGTCTGCAGTAGGAGTTTTGCACCAATGTTAAAAGCTTACATTTGCTAGTTTATTGCACAAAGGGAACCTGTGTGCATGGAGAGACAGTTTATATTGGCCCGCCAAGTTCATGCAGTCTGTGATTCTGAAGCCGGTTTACAGCTCTGCTCATGTGCCGATGGTCTAGACATGAGCGTGATGATGTGACAATGCTGCACTTTGAGGCGACTTTGCGCTCAGCACCTGAACACCGGGAGTTACGCTGCGCAGAGGGATTTGTGTTTCTGGTGGGAACTGTTTTGTGCGATGCTAAAGTTGGTGTATAAACTCACTTTGAGGTAGCTCTGTAGGGTAAATTTAGTGGTCCCATGGTTACCACATGGAACCATGTTCTAAGACAGCATAGGTCAGAGATAGGGCAACAACACTCTACGAAACATGCTTTTATGTCAGGAAAGAAAAGACTTGCATTTATATAGCGCCTTTCACGACCACCGGACGTCTCAAAGCGCTTTACAGCCAATTAAGTACTTTTGAAGTGTAATCACTGTTGTAATGTGGGAAATGCGGCAGCCAATTGGTGCACAGCAAGCTCCCACAAACAGCAATGTGATAATGATCAGATAATCTGTTTTAGTGATGTTGATTGAGGGATAAATATTGGCCCAGGACACCGGGGATAACTCCCCTGCTCTTCTTCAAAATAGTGCCATGGGATCTTTTATGTCCACCTGAGAGAGCAGGCGGGGCCTCAGTTTAATGTCTCATCCGAAAGACGGCACCTCCGACAGTGCAGCGCTCCCTCAGCACTGCACTGGAGTGTCAGCCTAGATTTATGTGCTCAAGGAGTGGGACTGGAATCCACAACCTTCTGACTCAGAGGCGAGAGTGCTACTGAGTCACAGCTGACACTGCAACAACAACTTGCATTCAATGTTCCTGCTAATTTTTTTTGTGCTCGGTACCTTTAAATTGCTGCGCGGCCACGCATGTGCGCAGCTTAGAGGGAACATTGTTTGCATTTATGTTGCGCCTTTAACCTAGTAAAACGTCTCAAGGCGCTTCACAAGAGCATTTTCCTAGAATATGGCGGAGAAGCACTACTGGCGCGAATTCATGAACTCATTTCTCTTATCTGGAAGGAGGAGAGCATGCCAGGGGATCTCAGAGATGCCGTAATTGTGACCATCTTCAAGAAAGGTGACAAGTCCGATTGCGGTAATTACAGAGGAGTTTCCCTGCTGTCTGCCACAGGGAAAGTCATCGCAAGAATCCTCCTCAATCGCTTTCTCCCAGTGGCCGAAGAGCTCCTCCCAGTGTCGCAATGCGGATTCCGCCCACTAAGGGGCACAATGGACATGATCTTCACCGCACGTCAATTACAAGAGAAATGCAGGGAACAGCACCAACCGCTGTACATGGCCTTCTTTGATCTCACAAAGGCCTTCGACACTGTCAACCATGAGGGATTATGGAGTGTCCTCCTCAAATTCGGCTGCCCTCAAAAGTTTGTCACCATTCTCTGCCTGCTTCACGACGACATGCAAGCCGTGATCCTGACCAATGGTTCCACCACAGACCCAATTCACGTACGAACCAGGGTCAAGCAAGGCTGTGTCATCGCACCAACGCTCTTCTCGATCTTCCTTGCTGCAATGCTCCATCTCACCCTCAGTAAGCTCCCCACTGGAGTGGAGCTAATTTACAGAACAAACGGGAAACTGTTCAACCTCCGTCGCCTCCAGTCCAGATCCAAGGTCATCCCATCCTCTGTCATCGAATTACAGTATGCAGACGACGCTTGCGTCTGCGCTCACTCGGAGGTCGAACTCCAAACCATCGTCAACACCTTCACCGAAGCGTACGAGAGCATGGGCCTTACACTAAGCATCCGTAAGACAAAGGTCCTCTACCAACCTGCCCCCGCTACACAGTACTGCCCCTCCCGATTATCAAAATCCACGACAAGGCCTTGGACAACGTGGACCACTTTCCTTACCTCGGGAGCCTACTGTCAACAAGGGCAGACGTCGATGACGAAGTCCAACACCGCCTTCAGTGTGCCAGTGCAGCCTTCGGTCGCCTGAGGAAGAGAGTGTTTGAAGACCAGGACCTCAAACCCAGCACTAAGCTCTTGGTCTACAGAGCAGCAGTGATACCCGCCCTGCTGTATGCCACAGAGACATGGACCATGTACAGCAGGCACCTCAAAGCACTGGAGAGGTACCACCAAGATCCTGCAAATCCATTGGCAGGATAGGCGCACCAACGTCAGTGTTCTCGCTCAGGCCAACATCCCCAGCATCGAAGCTTTGACCACGCTCGATTAGCTCCGATGGACGGGTCACATTGTCCGCATGCCCGATATGAGACTCCCAAAACAAGCGCTCTACTCGGAGCTCCGGCATGGCAAGAGAACCCCAGGTGGCCAGAGGAACGCTTCAAGGACACCCTCAAAGCCTCCTTGAAAAAGTGTAACATCCCCACCAACACCTGGGAATCCCTGGCCCAAGACCGCACAAAGTGGAGGAGAAGCATCCGGGAAGGCACCGAACACCTCGAGTCTCTTCGCCAGGAGCAAGCGGAAGCCAAGCGCAGGCAGCGCAAGGAGCGCACGTCAACCCAAGCACCCCACCCAACCACCCCTTCAACCACTGTCTGCCCCACCTGTGACAGAGACTGTAGGTCCCGCATCGGACTCATCAGTCACCTGAGAACTCATTTTTAATGTGGAAGCAAGTCATCCTCGGTTCCGAGGGACTGCCTAAGAAGAAGAATATGGGCCATAGAATCATAGAAATTTACGGCACAGAAGGAGACCATTTGGCCCAAAGTTGCTTTCTTTGGAACAGAGGAGGCTGAGGGGAGACTTAATTGAGGTGTAGAAAATTATGAGGGGCCTAGAGAGAGTGGATGGGAAGCACCTATTTCCCTTAGCAAAGAGGTCGATAATCAGGGGGCATAGATTTAATGTAATTGGAAGAAGGATTAGGGGGGAGTTGAGGAGAGACATTTTCATGTAAAATCATTTCTGTGAACCTGGTTAATAATACTGAACAATGGATAGCAAATATAATGTTGGCAGATAAAGTAGGAAACATGCAAAAAATATATAAGCACTCAAAGGAATAAAACATATGTCACTGAAAAGCACTAATAGTAATACTGATCAACTACTGACTATTGAAACCCCACCTATGAATTTATTGGGTTGGAAAGTTTGTAAATTTTAAATGCGCTGGCACAATACTCTTTCTTGTTATGTAGTTCCCATTATGAAGTGTTTTGTTGTGTAAGAAAGCTCTTTTGTAACAATGATTGTTTTCACCTGAAGGCTGGTACTTTTCCTGTTTGACCTGCAGTAGATCCTTGTGATGTTAAACTTCTGCACTGGAAAAGCCAGATCCTAGCTGGCAGATAGATGAGCGTCTTCATTCCTCTATATAAAGTTCATACAATCATGCCAGACTTGTGGAACTGTAATGGTCTCGATAAATTGTAAATGTTAAAAGAGTGCATGAAGCAGAATTCTACAAAATGCTACCGTTCATAAAGGTTGAAAAGTTAATTATCTGCAAAGAAGACACCTAGGCATTTAACGGCCTGCCAAATGCATCTAGACGGGTCAGAGACAAAAGGGAGGTCGGCATTTAATCAGCTTATAGTTGTAACGGCACCAGGCTGTCTAACAAAGGGCCTGGCCCATCAACATGGTGAGGGGAATGCTGAAAGAAAACTAAGAGGGCAATCACTGCTGGGGTCAGTGGGGGTTGGATCGAGCTGTCTGGAAAAGAGTGATTTGCAAATCGCATTGAGGGGCAGACTCTGTTTTCAGGCACTTCTGATGGGAGAAGTCAAGTATGCTGACAGGTACCAATTGACCTGCTGCGTATTTCTGGCATTTTTACTTTTTATTTTCAGTTTCTTTTCTGATTCGTAGATCTGGACTCTGTTAAAAAAAAATTAGGGGCTACAAATGAATCCATACAGCAAGAGGAAGTAAAGTGGGAAAGTTGGGTAAGACCACTTATGTAATGTTTCTGCACTGGATTTACTAGGTCCTTTCAGCAGCAGATTTAGGTTTACAGCTGACTGGTAGATTGTGTGAGTCATTTAGTGGGGAAGACTGGACAGTAAACTCTTGTTTGAACGGCACTTCATCATCCGGAATTCTTTAATAACCGGCAAAATAGATAACAGGTAATCTTGCCAAATCCATCCATTTTTTGTTTTTCCGAGTCCGAGTTTCCCGCAGTGGCTGAGTTAGTCAGTGGTTTTTATTTTTTTTGTGTTAAAAATTGCCTACCTCTCTGTTATCCGGAATTTTTCATCAACCGGCACCATCCTGGTGCCGTATACGAAAGAGATTACTGCATATAGTTTATTCTGTAGATAGGGTCAAGCAAGGCTGTGTCATCGCACCAACGCTCTTCTCGATCTTCCTTGCTGCAATGCTCCATCTCACCCTCAGTAAGCTCCCCGCTGGAGTGGAGCTAATCTACAGAACAAACGGGAAACTGTTCAACTTCCGTTGCCTCCAGTCCAGATCCAAGGTCGTTCCATCCTCTGTCATCGAACACTCTGAGGTCGAACTCCAAACCATCGTCAACACCTTCACCGAAGCGTACGAGAGCATGGGCCTTACACTAAACATCCATAAGACAAAGGTCCTCTACCAACCTGCCCCCGCCACACAGTACTGCCCCCTGATTTATCAAAATCCACGACAAGGCCTTGGACAATGTGGACCACTTTCCATACCTCGGGAGCCTACTGTCAACAAGGGCAAACGTCGATGACGAAGTCCAACACCGCCTTCAGTGTGCCAGTGCCGCCTTCGGTCGCCTGAGGAAGAGAGTGTTTGAAGACCAGGACCTCAAACCCAGCACCAAGCTCATGGTCTACAGAGTAGTAGTGATACCCGCCCGCTTGTATGCCTCAGAGACATGGACCATGTACAGCAGGCACCTCAAAGCACTGGAGAGGTACCACCAACGCTGCCTCTGCAAGATCCTGCAAATCCATTGGCAGGATAGGCGCACCAACGTCAGTGTTCTCGCTCAGGCCAACATCCCCAGCATCGAAGCTTTGACCACACTCGATCAGCTCCGATGGACGGGCCACATCGTTCACATGCCCGATACGAGACTCCCAAAGCAAGTGCTCTACTCGGAGCTCCGACACGGCAAGAGAGCCCCAGGTGGGCAGAGGAAATGCTTCAAGGACACCCTCAAAGCCTCCTTGAAAAAGTGCAACATCCCCACCGACACCTGGGAATCCCTGGCCCAAGACCGCACAAAGTGGAGGAGAAGCATCTGGGAAGGCGCCGAACACCTCGAGTCTCTTCGCCGGGAGGAGCGCACGTCAACCCAAGCACCCCACCCACCTGCCCCTTCAACCACCGTCTGCCCCACCTGTGACAGAGACTAGGTCCCGCATTGGACTCATCAGCCACCTGAGAACTCATTTTTAGTGCGGAAGCAAGTCATCCTCGGTTCCGAGGGACTGCCTGAGAAGAAGAAGATAGTTTAAATTTAGCATTTAAATGGAGTTTCCAGCTCTGATAAAGGGTCTTTCGGATGAGACGTTAAACCGAGGACCCGTCTGCTCACTCAGGTGGATGTAAACGATCCCATGGCACTATTTTGAAGAAGAGCGGGGGAGTTACCCCTGGTGTCCTGCCAATATTTATCTCTCAATCAACATCGCTAAAACAGATTATCCGGGCATTATCACATTGCTGTTTGTGGGAGTTGCTCTGCGAAAATTGGCTGCTGCGTTTCCGACAACAGTGGCTTTAACTTCAAAAGTACTTAAGCAAAATACTGCGGATGCTGGAAATCTGAAATAAAAACAGAATCCAGTTCTGACGAAAGCTCATCCATCTATAATGTTAACTCTGTTTCTCTCCCCACAGATGCGACCTGCTGAGTATTTCCAGCATTTTCTTTTTTTACTTCAAAAGTACTTCATTGGCTATAAAGCGCTTTGGGACGTCCTGAGGTCGTGAAAGGTGCTACATAAATGCAAGTCTTTCTTTATGTCTGAAACGTTAATCTGTCTTTTCTCTTTTCAACTGATAACTTGCCGTGTACATCCAGCAATTTCTGTTTTAATTTCAGATGTCCAGCATAGGATGGGATATGTTAGGGGGAATTAAATACGTGGGGTTACGGGGGTAGGGTGGGATATGTGTACTGTGGGGATTAAAGCAGGGACAGGGTGCTGGATTTGGATGATCAGCCATGATCGTATTGAATGGCGGAGCAGGCTCGACGGGCCGAATGGCCTACTCCTGCTCCTAGATTCTATGTTTCTATGTTTCTATTTTCAGTTTTTTTCTTTTTATCTTGCTTGTTTAAATTGTCTGCAGAACAATACTATTATTACTGTTGTCTAAGGCTCATTTGTGCAGTAATCAATTAGCATCCAATACTCAGTTTTTATTCCACAAGAGTGGCCAGACTGTTAAGAGAAGTAAGGGAAGAAATAGCAGAGTCTCTGACCATCATTTTCCAATCCTCTCTGGCTACAGGTGTAGTGCTGGAAGACCGTTAATGTGGTACCCTTGTTTAAAAAGGGAGAAAGGGATAGACTGAGTAATTACAGGCCAGTCAGCCTAACCTCGGTGGTGGGAAAATTATTGGAAAAAATTCTGAGGGACAGGATAAATCTTCATTTAGAAAGACACGGATTAATCAGGAACAGTCAGCATGGATTTGTTAAGGGAAGGTCGTTTCTGACTAACTTGATTGAATTTTTTGAGGAGGTAACAAGGAGGGTCGATGAGGGTAGTGCATTTGATGTAGTCTATATGGATTTTAGCAAAGTTTTTGATAAGGTCCCACATGGCAGACTGATCACGAAAGTAAAAGCCCATGGGATCCAAAGCAAAGTGGCAAGTTGGATCCAAAATTGGCTCAGAGGCAGGAAACAAAGGGAAATGCTCGAAGGGTGTTTTTGTGACTGTAAGGCTGTTTCCAGTGGGGTTCTGCAGGGCTCAGTACTGGGTCCTTTGCTTTTTGTGGTATATATCAATGATTTGGACTTGGATGTAGGAAGTATGATTAAGAAGTTTGCAGATGATACAAAAATTGGCTGTGTGGTTGATAATGAAGAAGGAAGCTGCAGACTGCAGGAAGATATCAATGGACTGGTCAGGTGGGCAGAACAGTGGCAAATGGAATTCAATCCGGAGAAGTGTGAGGTAATGCATTTGGGGAGGGCTAACAAGGCAAGGGAATACACTATAAATGGTAGGACACTGTGAAGTGCAGAGGGACCTTGGAGTGCATGTCCACAGATCCATGAAGGTAGCAGGACAGGTAGATAAGGTGGTTAAGAAGGCATATGGGATACTTGCCTTTATTAGCCAAGGCATAGAATACATGCTTTGTTTTCTATCTATATATGCTTTGGCGATTCTGTATCTAATTTACTTCACCTGAGGAAGGAGCAATCGATAGTTCCGAAAGCTTGTGATTTCAAATAAAACTGTTGGACTATAACCTGGTGTTGTGCGACCTCTCAATTTTGTCCACCCCAGTCCAACACCGGCATCTCCGCATCATAGAATATAAGAGCAGGGAGGTTATGCTTGAACTGCATAAAACACTAGTTAGGCCGCAGATGGAATACTGCGTGCAGTTCTGGTCACCACATTACAGGAAGGATGTGATTGCACTAGAGAGGGTGCAGAGGAAATTTAAGAGGATGTTGCCTAGGCTGGGGAATTTTAGCTATGAGGAAAGATTGGATAGGCTGGGGTTGGTTTCTTTGTAACAGAGGAGGCTGAGGGGAGACCTAATTGAGGTGTATAAAATTATGAGGGGCCTAGATAGAGTGGATAGGAAGGACCTATTTCCCTTAGCAGAGGGGTTGATAACCAGGGGGCATAGATTTAAAGTAACTGGCAGGAGGTTTAGAGGGCAGTTGAGGAGAAATGTTTTCACCCAGAGGGTGGTGGAGGTCTGGAACTCACTGCCTGAAAGGGTGGTAGAGGCAGAGACCCTCATCACATTTAAAAAGTACTTGGATGTGCACTTGAAGTGCCGTAACCTACAAGGATACTAACCAAGTGCTGGAAAGTGGGATTAAGCTGGAGAGCTCTTTGTCGGACGGCACGGACAAGATGGGCCGAATGGCCTCCTTCTGTGCTGTAAATTTCTATGATTGTATAAGAGTAGCCACCATTGTAGTATAAACAAGGAGGCATACGTGCCTCTGATGGCACAGATAGGGTTTCCAACCCTCCCAGATTGTCTGTCAGATCATGCTCCACTGCAATCCTGCCTCACCGCTGCTTTTCTGCGACCAGTTTTATCAGGGAAACTGGTAATAGTAAATACATGCAAATGATGAAGCCTCCGCCGCGGCTCTCGCCAATTGCATTGGATGCAGGAACCACTTGTTTAGACCCTGGTGTCCAGCATTCAGAGGTTGGTTGAGGAAGCCCTGGGGCAAAAATTGAAGAGGGGCCTTTGCAAGCGCTTTGAGTACTGCTGTCTGCAGGCCCCATAAGTGTCAAGTGGTGACCCGAACTGTGCACAGCACTCCAGGTGCGGCTTGCTTGTGGTCTGCCTCCCCAACTCTCCAGCCCCCACACTGGCGTGACTTCCTGGCAAAGGTCGGGAAACCTGCCTCCTGTACCTAAATGACCTTGAGCCTGAAATTTGGCCTGGTTCAGCAGGGCATCTCAGAGAGGGAGATGCACCCCAATCAAGGGCAGTGGTGGAAGGCCTAGACTATGAATTCCTGAAGGTTATTGTCAGGTTAAATTTGTCACGACCTGCAATTATGGTTGAAAGCATCTTGGTGAGTACAGCCAATCCGGGTACCCTGGCTGTTGATCACCATGGCGTGCTTTTTTTATACAGTGCCACTGAAAGTATGACATACTATGATTGGAGTCCTTCCAAGGATCCAACTTAGTTACTCAGGCAATCTTAGTGGTGCCATTGGGTCTGCTGTCTCAGCATTTGGACACACTAGAAATGATCACGCAGGCATGGGAGGAGAAGGGATTGCAGAAGATGTGCTCGTGCGTTGAGTCAGGTAGCAATGAAAGAGTGCCATGGAGGAAAGGTAATCCCTCTCATTTCCACTTGCATTTCCTCATTGGTTTGTCTGTTTCTCTCATTTCATCTTCCCTCCCCTCCCTCAATTGCTCTTTGCTGCTTTTTCCCAATGACTCACTTTATCATTCCCTTTCATTCCTCCTTTTCATTTCTATCTCATGCTCTCATCACTTCTCTGGCAGGGATTCTTTGTCTTGTGAACCCCAGCAAATTCTCCACTCTTTTATTCCCCTTCATTTCTTACCTGCCAAGTCCTATTCATTTGGAGTGAATCTCATTGATTTTGGATTAAACTGTGAATCCTTATCTCAAAGTCAACAAACCTCCCTGAATTTAAATAGGGCTATGATCAGTTTCTTTATGATCACAAACCTCACCCGTAAGAATTTCCTGATTTTACAAGCAAGCTATACCTTTCGGACAGTGCATGGTATTTACTTTTTAGAATAGCACCGTCTCATCAAAATGTACAGTATTTTTAAACGAAAATGAGCGCGCTTCACTCCAGTTCCCAGTCCGGGGTCCGCTCTCACCACTGCCACATGTTCCAGGTCAGGGCTACGCGCGCAGCCTGACCAAGCCTGTAGCAATATGGAGTTGGGCTGCGCGCGCAGCCTGACCGAGCCAGTATCAATGTGGAGTCGGGCTGCGCGCGCAGCCTGCCGTTTACAGCCACTTTTGAGCACGTGGAACTGGAAGCAGCTGAGTGAGTTTTGGGAGGGGAGAAGGGCTCATGAGACTGGGATCACGCTGGGAGAGACAGGTGCTTTCAGCAAAATTAACTAGAGAAAGAAAGTGAACGACGTGTTGCTTCTGAAGTGAAGCGATGCCTTCAAGCTATTGAAGTCGGATCATTGGTTCAGGGAGTTGGAGTCAAATGTTTGGGAGTGGTTACAACATGTGGAAGGAAAGGTAACTTTAAAATTGTCAGAAAATTGGGTTCATTTTAGCAACCAATATCAGTAGTTTCTGAGCATCTTTTGACCAAAGTGAAATTAAAAAGTGTGATTTAGCTAGAAGAAAACCTAAGAATAGAGGTTGACTGACTGCCTTGTTAGTCGTCCAGATCCCAAAGTTTGAATTACTGCCTCAAATTCTCTACCGTGTATCTGTTTTAAAAAATATATTAGACGAGCAATTCAGCTGTGGTTTTGCTCAGGGTGAGGTGGACGATGCTTTTTTTTTAAGGAAAGGATGTCTATGATGTAACAACAGAAAATGCTGGAAATACTCAGCAGGCCAAGCAGCATCCGTGGAGAGAGAAACAGAGTTAACGTTTCAGGTCTGGGACCCTTCATCAGAACTGAAAAAAGCTGGAGATGTAACAGATATTAAGCAGGTGCAGAGACGGGGGGGGGTATCACAGAACCCCCACAGTGCAGATAGAGGCCATTTCGGCCCATCGAGTTTAGGAGGGGAGGAAGGAGTTGAAAGAATATGCTGTGCTTATGTAAGAGGCAGGAAAGATAAAATGTTGCAAATGAGAATGGCAAAATCATACAGCATGAAAAATGGGGGCAGGGATTATTGTCTGAAATTGTTGATGTCTATGATGTGTTGCATGATGTATTATGTTGCTGTATACTTGGGTAAGTTAGGAACATAATTAAATAAATTACACCAGCTATAGAAATTGAATCAAATTAATTGCAAAATTAGATAGAATTGTATATTAAAAGTTTTCATGTAGAATCATGAAGGTGTCAGCACAGAAAGATGGCCATTTGGCCCATCAAATCTGCACAGGTGTTTTCCTCCACATGAGTCATCTAGTTTAATCCCATTCCTGCTTGCTCCCAATGTGCTGTAATATTCCTCATTTTCAAGCAATTAAGCTCATTCCAATTTTTTTAAAGAAGTATGCACTCTGCTTGAACATCAGTTTGTTGTAGAGAATTCCACATTCTAACCACCCTTTGTAAAAAATAAAATAAAAATTACATGCCCCTTTAATTCTTTTTGTAATTATCTTAAGTTTGTGCCCTCTGTTACTGGCTTGCCAACCAGTAATAATGATTTTGAGGTTTAGGAATGAAGGAAATGTTAGTTTAAAATATATGAATTAATGTAAAGCTGATTACATTACATTAGATGCAAAGTTATTTATGTATAATTAGTGTAATAGTATATAACTTCTTAGGCAGTCCCTCGGAACTGAGGATGACTTGCTTCCACATTAAAAATTAGTTCTCAGGTGACTGATGAGTCCAATGCAGGACCTACAGTCTCTGTCACAGGTGGGGCAGACGGTGGGTGGGGTGCTTGGGTTGACGTGCGCTCCTTCCGCTGCTTGCCCTTGGCTTCCGCTTGCTCCCGGCGAAGAGACTCAAGGTGTTCGACGCCTTCCTGGATGCTTCTTTACTTCATGCGGTCTTGGGACAGGGACACCCAGGTGTCGGTGGGGATGTTGCACTTTTTCAAGGAGGCTTTGAGGGTGTCCTTGAAGCATTTCCTCTGCGCACCTGGGGCTCTCTTGCCGTGTCGGAGCTCCGAGTAGAGCGCTTGCTTTGGGAGTCTCGTATCAGGCATGCGGACGATGTGGTCCATCCATCGGAGCTGATCGAGCGTGGTCAAAGCTTCGATATTGGGGATGTTGGCTTGAGCGAGCACACTGACGGTGAGCCTATCCTGCCAATGGATTTGCAGGATCTTGCGGAGGCAGCGTTGGTGGTACCGCTCCAGTGCTTTGAGGTGCCTTCTGTACATGGTCCATGTCTCTGAAGCATACAGCAGGGCGGGTATCACTACTGCTCTGTAGACCTCACAAAGGCTTTCGACACCATCAACCGTGAGGGATTATGGAGTGTACTCAAACTCGGCTGCCCTCAAAAGTTTGTCACCATCCTCCGCCTGCTTCAAGACGACGTGCAAGCCGTGATCCTGACCAACGGATTCACCACAGACCCAATTCACATACGGACCGGGGTCAAGCAAGGCTGTGTCATCGCACCAACGCTCTTCTCAATCTTCCTTGCTGCAATGCTCCATCTCACCCTCAGTAAGCTCCCCGCTGGAGTGGAGCTAATCTACAGAACAATAGTATGTAACACGATAGCAAAATACTGCGAATGCTGGAAATCCGAAAAATAGTATGTAACACTTAGGAGGTGATTGACTTGGAGGGACTTGTCCACATTCCAGTAATCCTTGATTAAATACCAAGTGTGATTGTATTTGGGTGTAATTGGAGAATGTGACACTGTTCTAAGGTGTTGTAAGTGAGCTTATCTAAAGACCGCATCAATGTTTACTCACTGTTGGTCTTATTTGTCTGTGAGCCGATGGATTAGCCATTGTAGCATCAGCTGGCAACATTAACTCCAGTTGGAACTCCTATATGGTATTGGCTGATGCAGTTTATCTGACAGCTAATCCTGGTGTGCAAGTGAAGCACAAGAAATAAAGATTTCTATTGAGGTTCAAGTCTGAACTTCTGTAGGAAGCCTTCCAGTGGCAGAAAAAAGAATTTCTTATCCTCCACTTGTGCCGTATCATAGCTGTGCAGCACACAGTTCAGTTTGAATTCAGTTCAGATGCAGCAGTATTATTGGAGCTCAGCAGTACCTGACTATTTAATTGTTCTGGTTCTCATCGGGGAGTTGGCGGTAGAACATGTACTATACTGCATAATGACATTGTGCTCAGATACATGTAGTCAGCATTACAACGCACTAGATTTATTCAGAGAATTGTATATTTTTAGGTAGGCAACCACTGAATCCTAGCCCCTGCAGGTCCTATTGATGACTCAGGCTGGCTGGTCAGTCAAAAGAAAGACCTGCATTTATATAGCGCCTTTCATGACCACTGGACGTCCCAAAGCGCTTTACAGCCAATGAAGTACTTTTGAAGTGTAGTCACTGTTGTAATGTAGGAAACGCAGCAGCCAATTTGCTGCACAGCAAGCTCCCACAAACAGCAATGTGATAATGACCAGATAATCTGTTTTAGTGATGTTGATTGAGAAATATTGGCCAGGACACCGAGGATAACTCCCCTGCTCTTTGAAATAGTGCCATGGGATCTTTTACGTCCACCTGAGAGTGGAGTCTTCAACAATACTCTAAAGTACTGCAAACATGCCTGGCTTTGGTGTCAGAATAGATAGCAGATTTCTGAGTCTGCCACAGAAGGTTGGTTTGGTTCTGAATTTCCATTGTCAGGCATTTCATCTTGGTGCTATCCAAACCTTAAAGAGCCCTGCTTACCTCCTCCTCCTCCCCCCCCCCCCCCCCCCCCCCTCAAGGAGGATAGTCACTGGTTGGACATTTTCTTTGGCTGTATGTATCTATTATTGAATTTGCAACGTGGAACATTTATTTCATTCAAAATCATGAGGGGTCTGGACAGAGTAGATAAAAGAAAAACTGTTCCCTTTGGCAGAAGGGTCGAGAACCAGAGGACACAGATTTAAGGTGATTGGCAAAAGAACCAAAGGCGACATAAGAAAAAGCTTTTTTACTCAGCGAGTGGTTAGGATCTGGAATGCACTTCCTGAAAGGGTGGTGGAGGCAGACTCAATCACGGCTTTCAAAAGGGAGTTGGATAAGTACCTGAAAGAAAAACATTTGCAGGGCTACAGGGAAAGGGCAGGGGAGTGGGACTAGCCGAGGTCCTCTTGCAGAGAGCTGGCACGGGCTCGACGGGCCGAATGGCCGCCTTCCTTGCTGTAACCAATCTATGATTCTACAACTTTCATGTGAAGCCTACTGATATGGGGAAAACCTTTTCTATTACCTGCGATAGGTGAAGCTGTGATGGGAGTTTTCACTGATAACCTGTGCCCGTCACAGATTCACCAAGCGTGTTGTCTACACAGTTCTGACGGAAGGTCACCGACCTGAAACATTAACTCTGTTTCTCTCTCCACAGATGCTGACCAGCTGAGTATTTCCAGCATTTTCTGTTTTTATGCCACAATAATGTTATATAAGGTACTAATGAGATCTCATGTAGAGCATTGTGTAAAATCTGGGGGTCTCCCCTCAAGGAGGACATTGGACAGAGAGAGGGGTGCACACAAAGGTAACGATGACAATCCCGGCCTAAGCATACTGAGCTGTGGAGACGGATTTCCTGCCTTGGGTTTGAATTCACTAGAGAGGCGCAGACTTAGAAGGGATCTGATTCGGGTATTCAAAATTTTTAAAGGTATTGATAATATACAAGTAGATTGTTTGAGGTGATGGGCCAGGTAGAATTAGGGGCCACCCGTTTGAAGTGAGGTTAGATATGCTTTAGTTTTACTTTTCTCCGAGGGTGATTGACCTGTGGGAACAGGATTCTCGAGCTGCTAGCGAGGACACACTCATTATAGTCCTTCAAGAAGGCATTAGGCGCATTTTTGAAAAATGACGTGGCAGAGGGAAGGTAAGATGAATTATTCTGTGGAATAACTAATGGGTTTGGAGCATGCTGGGGCTTTCCTGATCACCTTTGAGAGGATGGAGGAGCCTTTGGGGCATTCTTGAACTGATTACTGTTCTTTTGCCTCTCCCAGGAGATGGGGGAAGAAGTGTAGGTACATGGGGATGAGTCTAGCATCAAATGGGGTAAGTGCATGCAAGCCCGATGGCCTTTTCGTGTCCTAGATACATAACGGCCCTGAAATTGCCGGTGTCCTTTGGAAGGCCCTGCAAGTTCCGGATTTCCGCATGCGCGAAATCCGGAACTTGCGATCTGTCAAGGTACGCCTTGACCGATCATCTGAACTGCCTGAAAACTGAGTATTGCTGGCACAGAGTTGGGCTATTTGCTAAACAATTGCCCACGCAACTCTTGCGGCTGGTAAAAGCAGGCGTGGGGCCTGCTTGCATCAGTGTAAGGGGGTACATATAACGCTTAAATAAAACATTTAAAAATCCAAAATTATGCGCACACACTTTAAATGAGTTTATGCGGATATTGGCCCGGATTAAGATGTTTAAAATTATTTATCAAAAAATGTAATTTTTATTGAGGTTGGTGCAGTGAAGGAACTTATGAATAAAATTGCAATTCAGTACATTTATAATTATTAGAATTCGGTACATTGTATAATTATTTGGGGATTCCATTGCATATCATTGGGGGATTCCCTTCGTAAATGATTGCAATGGAATTCTCCTTTGTTATTGGAGGACCGGGCCCACGTGATCCCAGGGACGCTTCCGAACCGCCTGCGTCCCAAGATCCGTGGGCCATTATGCCGCCGTCCGCCTGGAGGCCCGAGACTGTAACTCTTCACAGCCTGGCCGCCAGCAGGTAATTTTGGATTTGTTTCGCGGGTCGGTGGCGTACTCCGGAGGTAGGCCTCCGACCGCAATTTCTCAGCCAACATTTTAATGTTGAAGTAATCCATTGAAGAAAGAAGCAAACACTTGCATTTATGTAGCACATGGTTTGTCATTGAAATATTGTCGAGCACTTCACACAATGAATGACCTTTTGGAGGACAGTGATTGTTGTGCAGGTTATAAAGCAATACCTAAAGTTTTGTTAGGAGTGAGCTGTGTGCACTTGTTCACTTTTATCATTGCCTTGGTTTGCTGTGGTACATTGTCAAAGCCTGTTGAGTCTTCTCAGCTGTGGCCTTTTATTCCAGTTTGGGTGTGGTGGGAAGGACTGCAGCAATGTGGTGGAAGCTGATGGTCCCCAAGCTGAGGTACAGGCAGCTTTCCGGTTAGATCAGCTTATTGTAGATCTACTGTTAATTTCAAAGGTGCTTATCTGCCTTGTGTACTGGATATGATCTCGTCAGTGTTCTGAACTGGTTTGGCTGATGGTGCAGCTTTGGACTTACCATTGTGGAAGAGTCGTGGATTCGCTGAGATGATACCAGAGATGAGGGACATAAAAAGACGAGGTGTCAATCTCGATCAAGGTCTGAAATCCTGGATTGGGGCTTGAACCCACAGCCTTTTTATGTTTTAAAAAAAAACATTCCCAAGATGTGGGTGGTGCTGGCAGAGCTGGTATTTATTGCCCACTCCCAGTTGCCAGTGGAGGTGGTGGGCCGCCTTCTTGAACCACTGCTAGTGGTTTGATACAACCGAGTGGCTTGCTAGGCCACTTCAGAAGGCAGTTGTGAGTCGAACCATGTTTGTGTGGGACTGGAGTTACATCTAGGACAGACCTATGGGGGAGGCAAGGGATGGCATGTTTCCTTCCGTAAACCACATCAGCGACCCAGTTGTGTTTCAATGACAATCCAGCAGCTTCATGGTCATTTTTATGGGGTCACGAGGCTATGTATGACCACTTCTATGTTTACTACTGATGTCAGAAGACAAGGAAGATCGGAGCAGGAGTACGCCATTCGGCCCCTTGAGCCTGTTCCGCCATTTAATGAGATCATGGCTGATCATCCAAATTCAGTACCCTGTCCCTTTCTCCCCATATCCCTTGATCCCTTTAGCCTTAAGAAGTATATCTAACTCCTTCTTGAATGTATTTAATGAATTGGCCTCAACTGCCTTCTGTGGTAGAGAATTCCACAGGTTCACCACTCTCTGGGTGAAGAAATTCCTCCTGATCTCAGTCCTAAATGGCTTACCCCTTATCCTTAGACTGTGACCCCTGGTTCTGGACTCCCCCGCCATCGGGAACATCCTTCCTGCATCTAGTCTGTCTAGTCCTGTTAGAATTTAATAAGTTTCAATGAGATCCCCTCTCATTCTTCTAAACTCTAGCGAATATAAGCCTAATCGACCCAATCTCTCTTCATACGTCATTCCTGCCATCACAGGTATCAGTCTGGTGAATCTTCGCTGCACTCCCTCCATGGCAAGAACATCCTTCCTCAGATAAGGCGACCAAAACTGCACACAATACTCAAGGTGTGGTCTCACCAAGGCCCTGTACAACTGCAGCAAGACATCCTTGCTCCTGTACTCGAATCCTCTCGCTATGAAGGCCAACATACCATTTGCCGCCTTAACTGCCTGCTGCACCTGCATGCTTACCTTCAGCGACTGGTGCACAAGGACACCCAGGTCTCATTACACTTCCCCTTTTCCCAATCTATTGCCGTTCAGATAATAATCTGAAGTCGGGAAAATGCTATCTATTATTAGGGACCTGGTAACAGGGTACTTAGAAAATCATTATATATGATTGGGCAGAGTCAACAGGTTGTAACTAGCAGGGTAGATAAGGGGGAACCAGTCGATGTAGTGTATTTGGATTTTCAAAAAGCATTCGATAAGGTGCCACAAAAGAGGGTATTACACAAAATTGGGGCTCATGGGGTTGGGGGTAATATATTAGCATGGATTGAGGATTGGTTAACCGACAGAAAACAGAGGGTAGGCATAAAAGGGTCATTTTCAGGTTGGCAGGCTGTAATAAGTGGGGTGCCGCAAGGATCAGTGCTTGGGTCTCAGCTATTTACATTCTATATCAATGCCTTGGATGAAGGGACTGAGTGCAATATATCCAAGTTTGGAAAGTAAGCTGTGAGGAGGATGCAAATAGACTGCAAAGGGGTATAGAGAGGTTAAGTGAGTGGGCAAGAATTTGGCAGATGGAATATAATGTGGAGAAATGTGAAGTTATCTACTTTGGTAGGAAAAATAGAAAAGCAGAATATTTTTTAAATGGTGAGAGATTGGGAAATGTTGGTGTTCAGAGGGACCTGGGTGTCCTTATACACAAATCACAGAAAGTTAACATGCAGGTACAGCAAGCAATTAGGAAAGCAAATGGTATGTTAGCCTTTATTATATTTCCATCCACTGTAACTTTTGAAAGGGAATTGGATATATACTTGAAAAGGAATAATTTGCAGGGCTATGGGGAAAGAGCAGGGGAGTGGGACTAATTGGATATCTCTTTCAAAAAGCCAGCACAGGCACGATGGGCCGAATGGCCTCATTCTGTGCTGTATGATTCTATTACTTGTCACAAACTCATCACCCTCTGGAACAAATGTACGCAACACGTGGTCACTGCAGTCCTTTAAAGGGGAACTTGACAAGTTCCTGAGAGGATATTGCCGGTTACAGGGAGCCTTGGCGTTGGAGAGTAATTGTCCAGAGGTTTTTCCTGAATTGGCCACGTTTCTTTGTCTGTTCCAAGAGGTCGGACGGCACCATGCGAGGTTACACCGTCTACTGGATGGGGTGAGTTGATGGGCCTAATGGGTCTTTATCTACTGATTGTCTTTTGTACATTTGTATGTGCAGACTGAGGATTGACTCTGGGCCCTGCCTGGTGTGTGCCTCAGAGAGTACATCCGGTCAGTAGCTGAGCCCAGGGACAATCCCTATTCTGCTATCCCCCATCGGAGAACTCCTCTCTCTTCCCCTTTACGTTCCTTGCTGTGATCCGTGCACAAATCAGAAAACACACCATAAGTTAAGTTAATTTTATTTCCAGGTGTTAAACCTCTCGCATTTAAGTCGTTGAAATAACGTGACTCTTAAAACATACGAAAAATGACGGAAAGGAAAAGACCCACGGGTCCATCCAGCCTGTCCCACGCAACTGCGATGCCTTGTGCATCACAATGTATACACTTCCCACCCCACCCGAGACCACGTGATCTCCTGGGAGAGGCGAAAAACCAGATTAAAAACCCAGGCCAATTTGGGGAAAAAAAATCTGGGAAATTCCTCTCCGACCCCCTATGGCGATCGAAACTAGTCCAGGAGATCACTTTGGACCTGATTATGCCATGCATTACAAGACAATAGCTTTTCCACTTCTACTTTACTCGCACCATCTGAACACAGGACTTCGGAGCCTGGTCTCCAACCATCTCCAGACCAGCTCTGCACCAGTAGCCACAACCTGAACATTTGGCGACGACTTGAAGCTGATCGGCGGGTTGCCCAAAGTTCCCACTTCTGTTGTTCCAGCTTTAACAAAAATGGTCCCAATCTTTTTTTAAAGTGCTAACTGTGATGCCCTTTAATTTGCTGGGAGCTGATGCCATTCCTTTAGGCCATGCTGTGCTCAGTGGATTGGAATTCAGTTAACGAATCAACAATGATGGGATGAAACATCAGCTCCTAAACATGTCATCCCGTTGTTCAAGCACCCATGGGAAGCAACGAGCTATCGTGAAAGAGGGACCCAAGAGGGAGTCCAACCCTGTTTGTAGACATATCGGACCAATCTCATTGTCTTGTCTGGAGACATCCTGACTTACAACAACAGCTTGTATTTATATAGCGCCTTTAACGTAGTAGAACGTTCCAAGGTGCTTCACAGGAGCGTTCTAAAACAAAATTTGACACCGAGCTACATAAGGAGAAATTAGAGCAGATGACCGAAAGCTTGGTCAAAGGTAGGTTTTAAGGAATGTCTCAAAGGAGGAGAGAGAGGCAGAGAGGTTTAGGGAGGGAATTCCAGAGCTTAAGGCCTTGGCAGCTGAATATATGGCCACCAATGGTTGAGCAATTAAAATCAGGGATGTTCAAGAGGCCAGAATTAGAGGAACGCAGATATCTTGGGAGGGGTGTGGGGGGTATGGTATGTGGGGCTGGAGGAGATTACAGAGATAGGCAAGGCCGTGGAGGGATTTGAAAACAAAGATGAGAATTTTAAAATCGACGCTTTGCTTAACCGGGAGCCAATGTAGGTCAGCGAGCACAGGGGTGATGGGTGAACGGAACTTGGTGCGAGTTAGGACACGGGTAGCAGAGTTTTGGATTACCTCGTGTTTATGTAGGGTCCCTGCACCGAGCATAAAAATGGATACTGTCCTATTGTACAGTTCACACCCCGAGCCTGTTGAAATGCCAAGTGTTGGTGGAGGCAGAAGGCATGGCTGAGGTACTAAATGAGTACTTCGCATCAGTGTTTACCAAGGAATAGGACTTTGCCAAAGCTTTGGTAAACGAGGTTGTTATGATATTGGATGAGATAAGAACAGATACAGAGGAGGTACTAGAAAGGCTGGTAGTATTTAAAGTGGATAAGTCACCCGGTCCGGATGGGATGCAGCCTAGGTTGCTGAGGGAAGTGTGGGTAGAAATTGCAGAGGTTCTGGCCACAATCTTCCAATCCTCCTTGGATATGGGGGTGGTGCCAGAGGACTGGAGGATTGCAAATGTTACACCCTTGTTTAAAAAAGAGAAGGAATAAACCTGACAATTTTTTTTGAATTCGTTCGCGGGATGTGGGCGTCGCTGGCAAGGCCAGCATTTATTGCCCATCCCTAGTTTCCCTTGAGAAGGTGGTGGTGAGCCGCCTTGTTGACCCGCTGCAGTCCGTGTGGTGAAGGTACTCCCGCAGTGATGTTAGGGAGGGAGTTCCAGGATTTTGACCCAGCGATGATGAAGGATCGGCGATATACTTCCAAGTGAGGATGGTGTATAACTTGGAGGGGAACTTGGAGGTGGTGGTGTTCCCATGCGCCTGCTGCCCTTGTCCTAGGTGGTAGAGGTTGTGGGTTTGGGAGGTGCTGCCTAAGAAGCCTTGGCGAGTTGCTGCAGTGCATCTTGTAGATGGTACACACTGCAGCCACAGTACGCCGGTGGTGGAGGGTGTGAATGTTTAAGGTGGTGGATGCGGTGCCAATCAAGCGGGCTGCTTTGTCTTGGATGGTGTCGAGCTTCTTGAGTGTTGTTGGAGCTGCACTCATCCAGGCAAGTGAAGAGTATTCCATCACACGCCTGACTTGTGCCTTGTAGATGGTGGAAAGGCTTTGGGGAGTCAGGAGGTGAGACACTCGCCGCAGAATACCCAGCCTCTGAACTGTTCTTGTTGCCACAGTATTTATGTGGCTGGTCCAGTTAAGTTTCTGGTCAATGGTGATCCCCAGGATGTTGATGGTGGCGGATTCGGCGATGGTAATGCCGTTGAATGTCAAGGGGTGGTGGTTAGACGCTCGCTTGTTGGAGATGGTCATTGCCTGGCACTTGTGTGGCGCGAATGTTACCTGCCACTTGTCAGCCCAAGCCTGAATGTCGTCCGGGTCTTGCTACATGCGGGCATCGACTACTTCATTATCTGAGGAGTTGCGAATGGCACTGATCACTGCATTCATCAGCGAACATCCCCACTTCTGACCTTATGATGGAGGGAAGGTCATTGATGAAGCAGCTGAAGATGGTTGGTCCTAGGACACTGTCCTGAGGAACTCCTGCAGCAATATCCTGGGGCTGTGATGATTGATCTCCAACCACCACAACCATCTTCCTTTGTGCTAGGTATGACTCCAGCCAGTGGAGAGTTCCCCCCCCTCTCTCCCCCCCCCCCCCCCCCCCCCCCTCCCCGGTTCCCATTGACTTCAGTTTTACAGGCCAGTTACTTTAATGTCAGTGGTGGGGTGGCAGTATTGATTAAGGAGAATATTACAGTGTGCGAAAGAGGATGTCCTGGAGGGGTCAAGGACAGAATCTATTTGGTTAGAGATAAGAAGCAATAGAGGTGCCATTACACTACTAGGTTTTTTTAGGCCACCAACTAGTGGGAAGGATATAGAGGAGCAAATTTGCAGGGAAATTACGGAGGTGTAAAAACTATAGAATAGTGATAATGGGGAACTTCATCTATCCTAATATAGACTGGGATAGTAATAGTGCAAAGGGCAGAGATGGGGAAGAATTTCTGAAGTGTGTTCAGGAGAGCTTTCTTGATCAGTACGTTTCCGGCCCAATGAGGAAGGGAGGCATTGCTGGATCTGGTTCTGGGGAATGAGGTGGGTCAAGTGGAGCAAGTGTCAGTAGGGGAACATTTAGGAACAGTGATCATAGTATCATAAGATTTAGATTAGCTATGGAAAAGGACAGGGAGCAATCTCGAGTAAAAATACTTAATTGGAGGAAGGCCAATTTCAGTGGGTTGAGAAGGGATCTGTCCCGGGTAAATTGGAATCTAAGATTGGCAGGCAAAACTGTAATCGAACAATGGGCTGCCTTTAAAGAGGAGATGGTTCGGGTACACTTGAGGTATATTCCCACGAGGGGGCAAGCTAGGGCAACCAAAGTCAGAGCTCCCTGGATGATGAGAGAGAGAGAAAGATGAAGCAGAAAAAGAGTGTGGATGTCAGGTTGAGAATACAAGTGAGAACCAGGCTGAATATAGAAAGTTCAGAGGGGTAAAAGGAAATGAGGGGCAAAGAGAGAATATGAGAATAGATTGGCAGCTAACATAAAAAGGAATCCGAAAGTCTTCTATAGGCATATAAATAGTAAATGGGTAGTAAGAGGAGGGGTGTGGCCGATTAGGGAATAAAAAGGAGACCTACGCATGGAGGCAAAAGGCATGGCTGAGGTACTAAGAACATAAGAACATGGAGCAGGAATAGGCCACTTGGTCCCTCGAGCCTGCTCCGCCATTCAATAAGATCATGGCTGATCTAGGGCTCAAAGCCACTTCCCAGCTCGCTCCCCATAACCCTTCACTCCCTTATCTTGCAAAAATTTGTCTATCTCCACTTTAAATGTATTTAATGACCCAGCCTCCATAGCTCTCTGGGGCAGAGAATTCCACAAATTTACGACCCTCTGAGAGAAGAAGTTCCTCCTCATCGCAGTTCTAAAAGGGCGACCCTTTATTCTGAGACTGTGCCCCCGAGTTCTAGATTTCCCCATGAGGGGAAACATCCTCTCTGCATCTACCCTGTTGAGCCCCCTCAGTATCTTATATGTTTCGATAAGATCACACCTCATTCTTCTAAATTCCAATGAGTATAGGCCCAGCCTGCTCAACCTTTCCTCATAAGTCAAACCCCTCATCTCTGGAATTAACCAAGTGAATCGTCTCTGAACTGCCTCCAATGCAAGTATATCCTTCCTTAAATAAGGAGACCAAAACTGTACGCAGTACTCAAGGTGTGGTCTCACCAATACCCTGTACAGTTGTAGCAGGGCTTCCCTGCTTTTATACTCCAACCCCCTTGAAATAACGGCCAACATTCCATTTGCCTTTTTGATTACTTGCTGTACCTGCATGCTAACTTTGTGTTTCATGCACAAGGACCCCCAGGTCCCTCTGAACTGTAGCATTTTGTAATCTCTCTCCATTTAAATAATAGTTTGCTTTTTTATTTTTCCTTCCTCGCACTTTCCCACATTATACTCCATCTGCCAAATGTTTGCCCACTCACTTAGCCTGTCTATATCCCTTTGCAGATTCTTTGAGTCCTCTTCACAACTTGCTTTCCCACCCATCTTTGTATCATCCGCAAACTTGGCTACATTACACTCGGTCCCTTCATCCAAGTCATTAATGTAGATTGTAAATGGTTGGGGCCCCAGCACCGATCCCTGTGGCACCCCACTAGTTAACGTTTGCCAACCAGAAAATGACCTATTTATCCCGACTCTCTGCTTTCTGTTAGTTAGCCAATTCTCTATCCATGCTAATATATTACCCCCAACTCCGTGAGCTCTTATCTTATGCTGTAACCTTTTATGTGGCACCTTATCGAATGCCTTCTGGAAATCCAAATACATCCACTGGCTCACCCTTGTCCACCCTGCTTGTTACATCCTCAAAGAACTCCAGCAAATTTGTTAAACATGGGGCCAGAAATTCGGCTCTCCGGCTTCCCGCGGGTGCAAGGAATCGCACGCGTACTTGCATACCGCGCCTGCCGTTGTGCTTCGGGCCCGCGTAGAATTCGGCTCCTGGGCCTCCTGCAGCTGCCGGCGCACAGTGCTTGCGTATCCCAGGGGCGCAGTTAGTTCGAAGCGTCCCCTGGATCACGTGGGGCATGGAGAGCCAATCGGAGCAGGGAATCTCCATTCATAGATTTTGACAGGAAGACCTGTCAAATCTATGAATAGAGATCAGCCCCAAAACCTCACTAAAACTTCAAATAAATTTTAAAAAAAATCACATTTTTAAAATAACTATAAATTACATAAATTAACTACTTTAAACAAAAATTTAAATTTTTGAAAAAATTAATTACACTTTTTAACGGTGCTAAAAATAAACTTACCTTTCTTTAAAGTATGTAAAAAAATAAACCTGTTGAAAAAATGTTTTAATTGTACTTAAGTGACTGTAAGAGCTTTTATAGATATGTGAAGAGAAAAAGATTAGTGAAATCAAGTGCAAGTCCCTTGCAGTATAATGGGGAACAAAGAAATGGCAGACCAATTAAATGCATATTTTGGTTCTGTCTTCACAAAGGAGGACACAAATAACCTCCCAGAGATGTTGGAGAACATAGGGTCTGATGAAAGGGAGGAACTGAAAGAAATCAGTATTTGCAGGGAAATGGTGTTAGGGAAATTGACGGGATTGAAGGCCGATAAATCCCCAGGGCCTGATAATCTACATCCTAGGGTACTTAAGGAAGTGGCCCTAGAAATAGTAGATGCATTGCTGATCATCTTCCAACATTCGATGGAATCTGGAACTGTACCCATGGATTGGAGGGTAGCTAATGTCACCCCACTATTCAAAAAGGGTGGTAGAGAGAAAGTGGGGAATTACAGACCGGTAAGCCTGACATCGGTAGTGGGGAAAATGCTAGAGTCCATTATAAAGGATGTAATAGCTGAGCACTTGAAAAACAGTGACAGGATCGGACAAAGTCAACATGGATTTACAAAAGGTAAATCGTGCTCGACTAATCTACTGGAATTTTTTGAGGATGTAACTGGGAAAATAGATAAGGGAGAACCAGTAGATGTGGTGTATTTGGACTTTCAAAAGGCTTTCGATAAGGTCCCGCATAAGAGATTAGCGGGTAAAGTTAAGGCACATGGGATTGGGGGCAAGGTATTGACTTGGATAGAGAACTGGTTGGCGGACAGAAAGCAGAGAGTAGGAATTAATGGGTCTTTTTCCGAGTGGCAGGCAGTGACTAGTGGGGTACCGCAGGGATCGGTCCTTGGACCCCAACTATTCACAATATACATTAATGATCTAGATAAGGGAACTAAATGTAATATCTCCAAGTTTGCAGATGACACAAAGCTGGGTGGGAGTGTGTGCTGCGAGGAGGATAGCGAGAAACTCCAGGATGATTTGGACAGGTTGGGTGAGTGGGCAGAAGCATGGCAGATGCAATATAACGTGGATAAATGTGAGGTTATCCACTTTGGTGTCAAAAACAGAAAGGCAGACTATTATCTGAATGGCAATAGATTGGGAGAAGGGGAAGTGCAACAAGACCTGGGTGTCCTTGTGCACCAGTCGCTGAAGGTAAGCATGCAGGTGCAGCAGGCGGTGAAGAAGGCAAATGGTATGTTGGCCTTCATAGCGAAAGGGTTTGAGTGTAGAAACAGGGATGTCCTGCTGCAGTTGTACAGGGCCTTGGTGAGACCACACCTTGAGTACTGTGTGCAGTTTTGGTCGCCTTATCTGAGGAAGGATGTTCTTGCCATGGAAGGAGTTCAGCGAAGATTCACAAGGCTGAAACCTGGGATGGCAGGAATGACATATGAGGAGAGATTGGGTCGATTGGGCTTATACTCGCTGGAGTATGGAAGAATGAGAGGGGATCTCATCGAAACATATAAAATTCTGACAGGTCTGGACAAACTAGATGCAGGAAGAATGTTCCCGATGGTCGGAGAGTCCAGAACCAGGGGTCATAATCTAAGGATAAGGGGTAAGCCATTTTGGACAGAAATGAGGAGGAATTTCTTCACCCAGAGAGTGGTGAACCTGTGGAATTCTCTACCACAGAAGGTAGTTGAGGCCAAGTCATTAAATATATTCAAGAATGAGTTAGATATATTTCTTAAAGCTAAAGGTATCAAGGGATATGGGGAGAAGGCAGGTACAGGGTACTGAGTTTGGATGATCAGCCATGATCTCATCGAATGGCAGAGCAGGCTCGAGGGGCCGAATGGCCTACTCCTGCTCCTATTTTCTATGTCTATGTCTATATATGTGCACAAATCGCTGAAGGACGTAGGGCAGGTTGAGAAAGCGGTTAAAAAAGCATACGGGATCCTGGGCTTCATAAATCGAGGCATAGAGTACAAAAGCAAGGAAGTTGTGATGAACCTTTTATAAAACACTGGTCCGACCTCAACTGGAGTATTGTGTCTAATTCTGGGCACTGCACTTTAGGAAGGATGTGAAGGCCTTAGAGAGGGTGCAGAAAAGATTTACAAGAATGGTTAGAGGGATGAGGGACTTCAGTTATGTGGATAGACTGGAGAAGCTGGGGTTGTTCTCCTTAGAGCAGACAAGGTTGAGAGGAGATTAGATAGAGGTGCTCAAATCATGAGGGGTCTAGACAGAGTAGATAGAGAGAAACTGTTCTCATTGGCGGAAGGGTCGAGAACCAGAGGACACAGATTTAAGGTGATTGGCAGAAGATCCAAAGGCAACATGAAAAACTTTTTTATGCAGTGAGTGGTTAGGATCTGGAATGCACTGCCTGAAAGGGTGGTGGAGGCAGACTCAATTATGGCTTTCAAAAGGGAATTGGATAAGTACCTGAGGGAAAACATTTGCAGGGCTACAGGGAAAGGGCGGGGGGAGTGGGACTAGCTGAAGTGTTCTTGCAGAGATCTGGGCACGGGCTCGACGGGCCGCATGGCCTCCTTCTGTTCTGTAACCATTCTATGATTTTATGGTGGGGAAGCTTGTATTAACAATAATCCTGGAGAAAATTAACAGCTATTTGGACAAGTATGGAGTAATGAAGGAGAGCCAGCATGGATTTGTTCAGGGCTAGTCGTGTTTGACTAACTTGATTGAGTTTTTTGATGAAGTAATAGAGAATGGATGAGAACAGTGCAGTTGACATTGTGTATATGTACTTTCAAAAGGCGTTTGATAAAGGACCACATAAGAAGTAAGAGCAGGAGTAAGGCCATACGGACCCTCGAGCCTGCTCCTCCATTCAATAAGATCATGACTGATCATCGACCTCAACTCCACTTTCTCGCCCGATCTCCATATCCCCTGATTCCCCGAGAGACCAAAAATCTATCTATCTCAGCCTTGAATATACTCAAAGACTTGGCATTCACAGCCCTCTGGGGCAGAGAATTCCAAAGATTCACAACCCTCTGAGTGAAGAAATTCTTCCTCATCTCAGTCTTAAATGGCCTACCCCTTATCCTGAGACTATGCTCCCTAGTTCTAGACACTCCAGCCAGGGGAAACAACCTCTCAGCATCTACCCTGTCAAACCCCTTCAGAATCTTGGAAAAACTCAGCAGGCCAGGCAGCATCCGTGGAGAGAGAAAGAGAGTTAACGTTTCAGGTCGATGACCTTTCGTCAGAACTCTGTTCTGACGAAAGGTCATCGACCTGAAACGTTAACTCTCTTTCTCTCTCCACGGATGCTGCCTGGCCTGCTGAGTTTTTCCAGCGTTTTCTGTTGTTATTTCAGATTTCCAGCATCCGCAGTATTTTGCTATCGTCCCTTCAGAATCTTGTATGTTTCAATGAGATCACACCTCATTCTTCTAAACTCCAGAGAGTATAGGCCCATTCTACACAATCTCTCATCATAGGACAGTCTTCTCATCCCAGGAATCAATCTAGTGAACCTTTGTTGCACCGCCTCGAAGGCAAGTATATCCTTCCTTAGATAAGGAGACCAAAACTGTGCCCAGTACTCCAGGTGTGGTCTCACCAAGGCCCTGTACAATTGTAGCAAGACTTCCTTACTCTTATACTCCAACCCCCTTGCAATAAAGGCCAACATGCCATTTGCCTTCCTTATTGCTTGCTGTACCTGCATGCTAGCTTTCATAGAATCATAGAAAGTTACAGCACGGAAGGAGGCCATTTTGGCCCATCGTGTCTGCGCCGGCCAACAAAGAGCTATCCAGCCTAATCCCACTTCCCAGCTCTTGGTCCGTAGCCCTGCAGGTTAGAGCATCCCAAGTGCACATCCAATACTTTTTAAATGTGGTTCGGGTTCCTGCCTCTACCACCCTTTCAGGCAGTGAGAGTTCCAGACCCCCACAACCCTCTGGGTGAAGAAATTTCCCCTCAAATCCCTTCTAAACCTTCCCCCAATTACTTTAAATCTGTGCCCCCTGGTTTTTGACCCCTCTGCTAAGGGAAATTGGTCCTTTCTATCCACTTTATCTATGCCCCTCATAATTTTATACACCTCAATAAGGTCTCCCCTCAGCCTCCTCTGTTCCAAGGAAAACAGACCCTGTCTTTCCTCATAGCTAAGATTCTCTACTCCCGGCAACATCCTTGTAAATCTCCTCTGTGCCCTCTCTAGTGCAATCACATCTTTCCTGTAATGTGGTGACCAGAACTGCACGCAGTACTCTAGCTGAGGCCTAACTAGTGTTTTATACAGTTGAAGCATAACCCCCCTGCTCTTGTACTCTATGCCACGGCTAATAAAGGCAAGCATTCCGTATGCCTTCTTAACTACCTTATCTACTTGGCCTGCTACCTTCAGGGATCTGTGGACATACACTCCAATGTCCCTTTGTTCCTCTACACTACTCCGTTTCCTACCATTTAATGTGTATTCCCTTTCCTTGTTAGCCCTCCCCAAATGCATTACCTCACACTTCTCCGGATTGAATTCCGTTTGCCACTGTTCTGACCAATTTATTGATATCTTCCTGAAGTCCACAGCTTCCTTCTTCAGTATCAACCACACAGCTGATTTTAGTATCATCTGCAAACTTCTTAATCATACCCCCTATATTCAAGTCAAGATCGTTGACATATACCACAAAAAGCAAGGCACCTAGTACTGAGCCCTGTGGAATCCCACTGGAAACAGCCTTCCAGTCACAAAAAAACCCATCAACCATTACCCTCTGCTTCCTGTCTCCGAGCCAGTTTTGAATCCAACTTGACACTTTGCCCTGGATCCCATGGGCTTTTAACTTTGTGACCAGTCTGCCATGTGGAACCTTATCAAAAGCCTTGCTAAAGTCCATATACACTACATCAAACGCACTACCCTCATCTACCCTCCTTGTTACCTCCTCAAAAAATTCAATCGTTTGTCAGACACGACCTTCCCTTAACAAATCCGTGCAAACTATCCTTGATTAATCCGTGTCTTTCTAAATGAAGATTTATCCTGTCCTTCAGAATTCTTTCCAATAATTTTCCCACCACCGAGGTTCAGCTGACTGGCCTGTAATTACTCGGTCTATCCTCTTCTCCCTTTTTAAACAAGGGTACCGCATTAGCAGTCCTCCGGCACCACACCTGAATCCAGAGAGGATTGAAAAATGATACACGAGAACACCCAAATCTCTCTCGGCACCAATATTTGAAAGTTTCTCACCATTTAAAAAATTTTCTATTTTTCTATTCTTCCAACCAAAGTGAATAACCTCACATTTCCCTACATTATACTCCATCTGCCACCTTACTGCCCACTCACTTAGTCTATTTATATCCCTTTGCAGACTCTGTGTTCTCCTCACAGCTTACTGTCCCACCTAGCTTTGTATCATCAGCAAACTTGGATACATTACACTCAGTCCCTTCATCTAGGTCATTAATATAGATTGTAAATAGCTGAGGCCCCAACACTGATCCTTGTGGCACCCCACTAGTTACAGCCTGCCAACCTGAAAAAGATCTGTTTATCCCTACTCTCTGTTTTCTGTCCATTAACCAATCCTCTATCCATGCTACTATATTACCCCCAACCGCATGAGCCTTTATCTTGTGTAATAACCTTTTATGTGGGGAACACTATCACCTTCAATTTCCCCTCCAAGTTACTTAAGAACATAAGAAGAGCGAGCAGGAGTAGGCCATATGGCCCCTCGAGCCTGCTCCGCCATTCAATAGGATCACGGCTGATCATCGACCTCAACTCCACTTTCCCGCCCGATCTCCATATTCCTCAATTCCCCTAGAGTCCAAAAATCTATCGATCTCTGTCTTGAATATACTCAAAGACTCGGCATTCACAGCCCTCTGGGGCAGAGAATTCCAAAGACTCGCAACCCTCTGAGTGAAGAAATTCCTCCTCATCTCAGTCTTAAATGGCCTACCCCTTATCCTGAGACTATACCCCCTAGTTCTAGACACTCCAGCCAGGGGAAACAACCTCTCAACATCTACGCTGTCAATCCCCTTCAGAATCTTGTATGTTTCAATGAGATCACCTCTCATTCTTCTAAACTCCAGAGAGTATAGGCCCATTCTACACAACCTCTCATCATAGGACAGCCCTCTCATCCCAGGAATCAATCTAGTGAACCTTCATTGCACCGCCTCCAAGGCAAGTATATCCTTCCTTAGATAAGGAGACCAAAACTCTGCATAGTACTCCAGGTGTGGTCTCACCAAGGCCCTGTACAATTGTAGCAAGATTTCCTTACTCTTATACTCCAACCCCCTTGCAATAAAGGCCAGCCTGCCATTTGCCTTCCTTATTGCTTGCTGTACCTGCATGCTAGCTTTCTGTGTTTCTAGCATGAGGACACCCAAATCTTTCTGAACACCAACATTTGAAAGTTTCTCACCATTTAAAAAATATTGTTTTTCTATTCTTCTTACCAAAGTGAATAACCTCACATTTCCCTACATTATATTCCATCTGCCACCTTACTGCCCACTCACTTAGTCTATCTATATCCCTTTGCAGACTGTGTTCTCCTCACAGCTTACTGTCCCACAGCTAGGAAATATATCGCCATTCCTTCATCGTCAGTAGGTCAAAATCCTGGAACTCCCTCCCTAGCAGCACTATGGGAGTACGTTCACCACAGGAACTGCAATAGTTCAAGAAGGCGGCTCACCACCACCTTCTCAAGGGCAATTAGAGAAAGGCAATAAATGCTGGCCTTGCCAGCAACGCCCACATCCCAGGAACGAAAAAAAAACCCATCAGGCAGTGCATTCCAAATCCTAACCACTCGATGCGTAAAAATGTTTTGACTCATGTCGCCTCTGTTTTTTTTGCCAATCACCTTAAATCTGTGCCCTCTGGTTATCGACCCTTCGGCCATTGGAAACAGTTTCTTTATTTACTCTATCTAAACCCTTCAAGATTTTCAACACCCCTATCAAATCTCCTCAGCCTTCTCTGCTCTATGGAGAACAACCCCAGCATCTCCAATCTATCCATGTAACTGTAATCCCTCATCCCTGGAACCATTCTAGTAAATCTCTTCTGTACCTTCTCCAAAGCCTTCACGTCCTTCCTAAAGTGTGATGCCCAGACATGGACACAATACTCCAGCTGGGGCCAAACTAGTGTTTTATATAGGTTTAGCATAACTTCTGGCTTTTTTATACTCTATGCCTCTATTTATAAAGGTACACATGCATTGTTCTCTATCTATATATGCTTTGTCGAGTCTGTATTTCTTTACTTCACCTGAGGAAGGGGCGATCGATAGCTCCGAAAGCTTGTGATTTCAAATAAAACTGTTGGACTATAACCTGGTGTTGTGCGACCTCTCAATTCTATTTATAAAGCCCAGGATCACCTTATGCCTTATTAACTGCTTTGTTAACCTGTCCTGCCACCTTCAAATATTTGTGCACAAACACCCCTAGGTCTCTCTGTTCTTGCACCCCATTTAAAATTGTACCATTTAGCATGTATTGTCTCTCCTCATTCCTCCTACCAAAATGTATCACTATTACAATCTTCTTCCTCACTGTTTGCTACACTTCCAAGTTTTGTGTCATCTGCAAATTTCAAAATTGTGCCCTGTACCCCCAAGTCCAAGTCATTAATGTATATCAAAAACAGCAGTGGTCCCCAGTACTGAACCCTGGGGAGCACCACTGTATACCTCCCTCCAGACCAAAAAACAGCCATTCACCACAACTCTGTTTTCTATCCCTTAACCAATTCTGTATCCATGCTGCTACAGCCCCTTTTATCCCATGGGCTTCAATTCTGCTAACAAGCCTATTTCTACCTGTATGGATGAGGAAAAGGACTGCAGGGAGGATGGGCAAACTAAACACGGCACTGTGGTATAGGGGGCCATCCAAGTGGGGTGGTGGGGGGGGGGCGCGCAGAAGGAAGGAATGCGGTAGTAGTAGGAGACAGTATAGTCAGGGGGATAGATACTGTTCTCTGCAGCCGCGAAAGAGAGTCCCGAAGGCTGTGTTGCCTGCCCGGTGCCAGGGTTAACGATATCTCCTCGCAGCTGGAGAAGAACTTGGAGTGGGGGGGGGGGGGGAGGATCTAGTGGTCGTGGTCCATGGAGGAACCAACGACATAGGTACAACTAAGATTGAGGTGCTAGGATCTAAATTAATAAGCAGAACCACAAGGGTAATAATCTCTGGATTACTACCTGAGCCACGTGCAAAATTGGCATAGGGTCAAGCAGATCAGAGAGTTAAACACGTGGCTCAAAGAGTGGTGTGGGAAAAAGGGGTTTCAATTCATGGGGTACTGGCACCAGTACTGGGGAAAGAGGGACCTGTTCCGTCGGGATGGGCTCCACTTAAATAGAGTCATAGAGTTATACAGCACAGAAAGAGGCCCTTCGACCCATCGTGTCCGCACTGTCCATCAAGCCCTGTCTATTCTAATCCCATTTTCCAGCACTTGGTCCGTAGCCTTGTATGCTATGGCGTATCAAGTGCTCATCTAAATGCTTCTTGAATGTTGAGGGTTCCTGCCTCTACCACCCTTTCAGGCAGTGAGTTCCAGATTCCAACCACCCTCTGGGTGAAAAAGTTTTTCCTCAAATCCCCTCTAAACCTCCTGCCCCTTACCTTGAAACTATGCCCCCTGGTTATTGACAACTCTACTAAGGAGAAAAGTTCCTTTCTATCTATGCCCCTCATAATTTTGTACACCTCAATCAGGTCCCCCCTCAGCCTTCTCTGCTCCAAGGAAAACAACCCCAGTCTGTCCAGTCTCCTCATAGCTGAAGCACTCCAGCCCAGGTAACATCCTAGTGAATCTCCTCTGCACCCTCTCTAATGCAATCACATCCTTCCTATAGTGTGGCGACCAGAACTGCACACAGTATTCCAGCTGTGGCCTAACTAGCGTTTTGTACAGCTCCATCATAACCTCCCTGCTCTTATATTCTATACCTCGGCTAATGAAGGCATGTATCCCATATGCCTTTTTGACCAGCTTATCTACCTGTCCTGCTGCCTTCAAGGATCTATGTACATGCACACCAAGGTCCCTCTGATCCTCTGTCCTTCCTAGGGTCCTACCATTTATTGTGTATTCCCTTGCCTTGTTAGTCCTCCCAAAATGCATCACCTCACACTTTTCAGGGTTAAATTCCATTTGCCACTGTTCTGCCCATCTGACCACCCCGTCTATATCGTCCTGTAGCCTGAGGCTTCCCTCCTCGCTATTTACCACTCCACCAATTTTCGTGTCATCTGCAAACTTACTGATCATACCTCCTACATTCATATCTAAATCATTAATGTACACTACAAACAGCAATTCTCAACAAAAATACATTCCATTGAGAAACACAAACTCCACGGGAAAAATGATCCAACCGTGGCTAACTAAAGAAGTTAAGGATAGCATTAGATTGAAAGAAGAAGCTTATAATGTTGCAAAGAATAATAGTAAGTCTGAGGATTGGGAGAGTTTCAGAAACCAGCAAAGGTTGACCAAAAAATTGATAAGGGAAAAAATAGAATATTAGAGAAAACTAGCAAGAAATATAAAAGCAGATTGTAAGTTTTTCTACAAGTATGTAAAAAGGAAAAGAATAGCAAACGTAAACGTTGGTCCCTTAGAGGCTGAGACAGGAGAAATTATTATGGGGAATAAGGAAATGACAGAAACATTAAACAAATATTTTGTATCTGTCTTCACAGTAGAAGACACAAAAAGCAGACCAAAAATGGTGGGGAACCAAGGGTCTAATGAGGGCGAGGAGCTTAACGTAATTAATATAAGTAGAGAAAAAGTACTAGAGAAACTAATGGGACTAAAAGCCAACAAATCCCCTGGACCTGATGGCCTACATCCTAGGGTTCTAAAAGAGGTGGCTGAAGAGATAGTGGATGCATTGCTTTTGATCTTCCAAAATTCCCTAGATTCTGGAATGGTCCCAGCGGATTGGAAGGTCGCAAATGTAACACCGCTATTCAAGAAAGGAAGGAGAGAAAAAACAGGGAACTACAGGCCAGTTCGCCTGACATCAGCTGTCGGGAAAATGCTGGAATCCATTGTTAAGGAAGTGGTATCAAGTCACTTAGAAAATCAGAACATGATTAGGCAGAGTCAACATGGTTTTATGAAAGGGAAATCATGTTTGACAAATTTATTAGAGTTTTTTGAGGATGTAACTAGCAGGGTAGATAAAGGGGAACCAGTGGGATGTAGTATATTTGGATTTCCAAAAGGCATTCGATAAGGTGTGCCAGAATCATTCTAGTAAATTTGTGCTGCACCCCCTCCAAGACCAATATATCCTTCCTGAGGTCAGATGTCCAGAACTGAACACAGTGCTCCAGATGGGGTCCGACCAAGGCTTTGTAGAACTGATGTGAGAAGTCGCACAACACCAGGTTATAGTCCAACAGCTTTATTTGAAATCACAAGCTTTCGGAGCGCTGCTCCTTCGTCAGGTGAAGTCAGACTTCACCTGACGAAGGAGCAGCAGCTCCGAAAGCTTGTGATTTCAAATAAAGCTGTTGGACTATAACCTGGTGTTGTGCGACTTCTCACATTTGTCCACCCCAGTCCAGCACCGGCATCTCCACATCATTGTAGAACTAAAGCATCACTTTCTCCCCTTTGCATTCCAGCCTCCTTGAGATAAAGGCCAACATTCCAATAGCCTTTTTGATTACTACTTATACCGGTGCACTAGCTTTTAGTGATTTCTGTACATGGACATCTATATCTCTTTGCTCCTCCACAGTTCCTATATTTCTCACCATTAAGAAAATGTTCTGATTTGTCTTTCTTGGATCCAAAGTGGATGACTTTGCAATCTTCCAATCCTCCTTGGATATGAAAGCGGTGCCAGAGAACTGGAGGATTGCAAATGTTGCACCCTGTTCAAAAAAGGGGAAAGGGATAAACCCGGCACTACAGGTCAGCCTTACGTTTGTGGTGGGAAACGTTTAGAGACAATAATCCGAGGCAAAATTAATTGTCACTTGGAAAAATACAGGCTAATAAATGACAGCCAGCACGGATTTGTTAAAGGCAAATCAGTTATGTAGAGAGACTATAGCTGGGGTTGTTCTGCTTTGAGCAGAGAAGGTGAAGAGGAGATTTAATAGAGGTCTTCCAAATCATGAAGGATCTTTAAGATAGAGTAAATAAGGTTACCATGGTCTAATTGAATGGTGGAACAGGCTCGAGGGGCCGAATGGGCCATTTCTGCTCCTATGTTTCTAAGTTGATAAAAGGATATTGATCAAAGACAGGTAAATATAGTTGAGATACAGAACTGCCATGATCTAATTAAATAGTGGAGTAGGCTCAAAGGGCTGAATGACCTACTCCTGTTGCAATTAAATGTATAAAATTACTTAACATAATTGGTAGAAGGCAAACAATCCTATCACTGCCCATCACCCATGCACCCTTTTCTCTGGGTCATAGCCATGTGAAAACCTGTTATTGCATTCTAGCGCACCAAGTCATTGTAACCTAAATAAAGCCCAAGGGTTTCTGCCAAACATCGTTTGATCAAGGTGAGGCCCCTTGAACTGGACAGGTCAGACCATGACATCACAGGGCAAGCCTCACCCTCACACTGCACAACACAGTGAGATCAGACATCACAATAGGCTTGCAATCTGGGTAAATGTGAGGAAGGAGGCTGCACAACTAGTTTAAGT
Organism: Squalus acanthias; assembly: GCA_030390025.1. Lineage (NCBI taxonomy): Eukaryota > Metazoa > Chordata > Chondrichthyes > Squaliformes > Squalidae > Squalus > Squalus acanthias. The sequence goes on from JASTWF010000031.1 coordinate 5,711,397, forward strand.
GAAGGAAAGGGAGCTGCACTGACTGCGACTAACTGGCTGATCTATCTAGGAGTGAAGGTGATCGAATAGAACATCTGAACAGCTTTGCTTTGTGATGAGAACACAAACAATGAAAACATCACGAACCAGCAGATTAGACAGAAGGTTATGAAATTTGAAAGGTTTGTCTTAACCTGTTTATCTTGTATCACCATTTGTGAAAATCATAACGAGTAACATTAAGAGTCCAACAGATGCAGTAATATTACTGCACAGTAGGGTGCAATAGTTCATTTTGATATTGGTATATCTTCCATGCCATTGCTCACAAGTAGTCTGGGGCCATGAGCCTGTTTACTGAGCCCCATTCTCAGGTCCCTCATTGACTCCTCCCAGCCTTTGGGTATGGTGTTCACTATTCCGTAAATGTAGACAACCACTTATCATTGGTAGATCTCCTGTGGCATTACTTGGGATAGTTTGGAGGGTGGCCAATAGTTAAAACCGTTATAACAACAGAAAACGCTGGAAAAACTCAGCAGGCCAGACAACATCCGTGGAGAGAGAAAGAGAGTTAACGTTTCAGGTCGAAACCCTTCGTCGGAACTCAGTTAAAACCGTTTACTGGTCTCAAGTCCCAGGCGGACATTTACCCCCTGCTACCTGCAGGTACATAATGGAGATCAACGGAACTGCTTTGTCTCCCATGGCCATTCTCTCGGGCAAGACTTGTTGAAAAGCCTCGGCTCCAACAAGTATAGCCCAGCAGAAATTGGATTAAGCTCCATCTGAAGCCCCTACCAGCACCCACCCCCATCTCCCTGGCACCAACCCAGCATCAGTGAGTCCTGCTCAATGGTATCCGGAACCACCGATGACCTGGAGCTCACAGCTGTACACCGATGACCTGGAGCGCACAGCTCTACACCGATGACCTGGAGCGCACCGCTGTACACCGATGACCTGGAGCGCACAGCTCTACACCGATGACCTGGAGCGCACAGCTCTACACCGATGACCTGGAGCGCACAGCTCTACACCGATGACCTGGAGCGCACAGCTCTACACCGATGACCTGGAGCGCACAGCTCTACACCGATGACCTGGAGCGCACAGCTGTACACCGATGACCTGGAGCGCACAGCTCTACACCGATGACCTGGAGCGCACAGCTGTACACCGATGACCTGGAGCGCACAGCTCAACACCGATGACCTGGAGCGCACAGCTCTACAGCACTCCAAACCCAAGAAACACGAGCGCTGTTTCAGAAGGACATTGGACCATCTGAATCATCCTCCATCAAGAGAAGGGAAACAACCCCATCACTGCCCATCGCCCGCGCACCCTATTCTCTGGGTCGTAGCCACATGTTTTTGCATTCTAGCGCATCAAGACAGTTTAACCTAAATAAAGCCCAAGGGTTTTTGCCAAACACTTTCATCAAGATGAGGCCCCCTTGAACTGGACAGGTCAAACCATGACATCACAGGGCAAGCCTCACCCTCACACTGCACGTCACAATGAGATCAGACATCACAATAGGCTTGTAATCTGGGTAAATGTGAGGAAGGAGGCTGCACAACCAGTTTAAGTGAAGGAAAGGGAGCTACACTGACTGTAACTAACTGGCTGATCTATCTAGGAGTGAAGGTGGTCAGCTAGAACATCTGAACAGCTTTGCTTTGTGATGAGAACACAATGAAAACATCACAAACCAGCAGATTAGACAGAAGGTTGTGAACTTTGAAAGGTTTGCCTTAACCTGTTTATCTTGTAACATTTATGAAAGTCATAACTAGTAATAAACAGTTGAACAGATACAGTAATATTGATGCAGAGTAGGGTGCAATAGTTCATTTTGTTACTGGTAGATCTTCCACGCCATTGCTCACAGGTAGTCTAGGGCCTGGAGTCTGGTTACTGAGCCCCATTCTCAGATTCCTCACTGACTGGCTCCTCCCAGCCCTCGAGTTTGCTGCTCACTCCCTGTTCTGTAAATGCAGACATCTACTTATGATTGGTAGATCTCCCGTGGCATGGTTCTGGATAGTCTGGAGGGTGGGCAATAGTCACAAATATTTACTGGGCCCCGGCAAGAGAAGGGGGCACGGAGAAGGCAAACACTCCAGTCACCCTGTTCTCTTCGGGTCGTAGCCACATAGAAACCTGTTAGTGCATTCTAGCGCATCAAGTTTAAGTGAAGGAAAGTGAGCTGCACACACTGTGACTAACTGGCTGATCTATCTAGGAGCAAATGTGGCCGGGTAGAAGATCTGAACCGCTTTGTGTTGTGAACGGAGCATGAACAATGGAAATATCCCTAACCAGCTGACAGTCGGAAGGGGTGTTGCTGTAGGTTTGTTTAGACCTGCAGTTCCAGCTTGCATCATTCCCTGTGAAGGTCAGTGAAACAGTAAAATCCACTGTAGTGACCGTGCGGATATAAAGGGCTCAAATCCTGGAAACGAAGATTAGGTCAGTACACGTTGCTTGTTCTGATCAGCTTTGTTCTGTACCCTGGGATAGTCTCTGGGACAGCTCAGCTGAACCGACAATTTAGACGAGGAGGGAATCAGCCCAAAACGACAATTTAAACAGTCGAGAGCCTCCCTATTTAGACCGCTGATTGGCATTGCAATGCAGGGTCCCACTCAGAGTGTACTTTTGGAACTGAGTGAATGGGACTAAATAAGGGGCGAGGCTGTGAAGGGAGAGAGAACAACTGAATAACCAGCTACTCAAAGTGCCCACCAGCACAGAAATAAGACTCGAAGAATGAAGGTGGGGGGGGGGGGGTTAATAGAACAAGTAGATATTGAGACAGAAACTGTAAAATCATTTAATTAGGAATTGGATATTTGGAAAGGAAGAATGTAAAAGGGTACGGGAAAAGGCAAGGATTAGGTGGCATCAGTTGAAGAGCTTGCACTGGGTACAGGTGCTCAATCCAAATGGTCTCCTTCGATGCTATAATGGAGCGGCAGTAGATGGAGAAAACGGCTGAATTGGTCAGCGTCAGTGGGCACAGCTATCGTTTGTTCCAGCTGGCAAATCGAGCGGATTCTACCTTGTAAACATTTGCACAGATCCAGCAAGACTGAGGCTCAGCAGGGTCGAGTGCCTCATCTGTCGTCACTGTGAGATCTCAGAATCTTAAAATATGAGCTAGGCCATTTAGAAATGAAATCAAGAAGCACTTTTTCCACAAAAAGGGCAGTGGAAATCTGAAACTCTCTCCCCCAAAAGGTTGTGGATGCTGAGGGTCAATTGAAGCTTTCAAGTCAAGATTTTTGTTGGGTAAGGGTATCAAGGGATACCCTTGAGTAAATAGAGATTGGCAGATCAGCCAATATTACCCATCACTCTGTGCTTGCTGACCTACATTGGCTCCTGGCCTGGTAACACCTCAATTTTAATATTCTCATCCTTGTTTGAAAATCCCTCCAAAATTGCCTCGCCCCTCCCTATCTCTGTAACTTCCTCAGCCCTTCAACCCTCTGAGATCTCTGCGCTCCTCCAATTCAGCTGCCAAGGCTTTAGGGTCTGGAATTCCCTTACTAAACCTCTCCGCTTCTCTACCTCTCCTCCTTAAAGCCTACCTCTCTGACCAAGCTTTTGGCCACCTGTCCTAATATCTTCTTATGGGGCTCGGTGTCCAAGTTTGTTTGTTAACGCTCCTGTGAAGTGCCTTGGGACATTTTACTACATTAAAGGCGCTATATAAATGTAAGTTGTTGATTGAATGGTGGAATAGGCTCACGAGGATGAATGGCCTACTCTTGTTCCAATTTTTACCAATCACACAAATTACCCAGCCATCTCACCAGATCTGGCCCAGGCATGCCAAGCGCTGTTGTGCTTCACTCTCCTCAACAGCCATTGCCCATGATTCCAGCATCATCCTTGAGGGCAAAGATAATCTGAGCCTCCTTTTTTCTACAACCAACTGCTTCCTTGAACCCCTTTGTCCAGGCCCTTCGTCGTCCTCTAAAACACCAAGTGCAAGGAGCTCATTCATTTCCTTGTCACGAAGATCGAGATGATCCATGCAGCTGTCTTTCCCTACCTCTTGCTCCAGGACTCAGCCCCGTCTGTGACCCTCACGGTTGTGAACATCACCGAGGGGAGGTGATCCTAGGCCATTAGCTAGTTTACTGTGATGTAGATCTGCTCGGATACTTTTTTTTTCCAGAGACACTGCCGTATCAAAGGCGAAAGCATCTATTATAATCGAGGGACTTTCTCATCGACTGAAGTAATCGATTTGCTAAGCATCTGTACATGGAGGAGACAGCAGGAACTCCCCAAGAAAGAATCTTGCGTATTTACTATCGGAGACTTGTTTCTAAAACTTTACGGAGAGGAGCTTCTCCTGAGGTCCCCACCATCACAGACGCCAATCTTCAGCCAATCCGATTCACTCCACGTGGTATCAAGAAACGACTGAACGCACTGGATGCAGCAAAGGCTATGGGCCCCGACAACATCCCGGCTATCCTGCTGAAGACTTGTGCTCCAGAACTAGCCGTGCCTCTAGCCAAGCTGTTCCAGTACAGCTACAACACTGGCATCTATCCGACAATGTGGAAAACTGCCCAGGTATGTCCTGTCCACAAAAAGCAGGACAAATCCAATCTGGCCAATTACCGCCCCAGCAGTCTACTTTCAATCATCAGCAAAGTGATGGAAGGTGTCATCGACAGTGCTATCAAGCGGCACTTACTCACCAATAACCTGCTCACCGATGCTCAGTTTGGGTTGCGCCAGGATCACTTGGCTCCAGACCTCATTACAGCCGTGGTCCAAACATGGACAAAAGAGGTGAGAGTGACTGCCCTTGACATCAAGGCAGCATTTGACCGAGTGTGGCACCAAGGAGCCCTAGTAAAACTGAAGTCAATGGGAATCGGGGGTGGGGGAACTCTCCACTGGCTAGAGTCATACCTAGCACAAAGGAAGATGGTTGTGGTTGTTGGAAGTCAATCAGCTCAGCCCCAGGACATCGCTGCAAGAGGTCCTCAGGGCAGTGTTCTGGGCCCAACCATCTTTAGCTGCTTCAGCAGTGACCTTCCCTCCATCATAAGGTCAGAAGTGGGAATTTTCCCTGATGATTGCACAGTGTTTAGTTCTATTCGCAACTCCTCAGATAATTAAACACTCCATGCCTGCATGCAGCAAGACCTGGATGACCTTCAGGCTTGGGCTGATAAGTGGCAAGTAACATTCACGCCACACAAGTGCCAGGCAATGACTATTTCCAATGACTATTTCCAACAAGCGAGAATCTAACCACTGCCCCATGACATTCAACAGTATTACCATCACCAAATCCCCCACCATCAACTTCCTGGGGGTTACCATTGGCCAGAAACTTAACTGGATCAGCCACATAAATACTGTGGCCATGAGCAGGTCAGAGGCTGGGTATTCTGCGGCGAAATCCCCCACCATCTACAAGGCACAAGTCAGGAGTGTGATGGAATACTCTCCACTTGCCTGGATGAGTGCGGCTCCAACAACAGTCAAGAAGCTCGACACCATCCAGGACAAAGCAGCCCGCTTGATTGGCACCCCATCCACCACCTGGCCAATATTTATCCCTCAATCAACATAATAAAACAGATTATCTGGTTATTATCACATTGCTGTTTGTGGGAGCTTGCTGTGTGCAAATTGGCTACCGTGTTTCCCACGTTGCAACTGTGACTACACTCCAAAAAGTACTTCATTGGCTGTAAAGCGCTTTGAGATGTCCAGTGGTCGTGAAAGGTGCTATATAAATGCAAGTCTTTTTCTTTTTTTAAACATCCACTCCCTCCACCACTAGCGCACTGTGGCTGTATTGTGTACCATGTACAAGATACACTGCAACAACTTGCCAAGGCTTCTTCGACAGCACCGCCCAAACCTGCAACCTCTACCACCTAGAAGGACAAGGGCAGCAGGCGCATGGGAACACCACCACCTCCAAGTTCCTCTCCAAGTCACACACCATCCTGACTTTGGAAATATATCGCCGTGGGAGTACCTTCACCAAACGGACTGCAGCAGTTCAAGAAGGCGGCCCACCACCACCTTCTCGAGGGCAATTAGGGATGGGCAATAAGTGCTGGCCTTGCCAGGGAGACCCACATCCCAGGAACAAATATATATATCTGCCTTGATTTTAAAGCATCAACCCAGTTTGATTATTGTGCTGTCAGTATTTTGTTGACGTTCCTACTTCTGTGTAAGTCTGGCCTAATGGTGTGGTATTATTCCACGTGAGATGACTGAGACTGTCACTGTGATTTTGGGGTACATTATTAGGCTTACACTAACTCAAGTGATTGAGTAAAGATACAGGTTTCGGTCTGCATATGGAAGCTGTTGTCCCTCTGTCTAAGGAAAGATGTTGGTGGAGGAGGGAAGCCCTATCTGTAACAATGGGGTTTATTGCGCAGCTTGCAAAATATAATTGGCATATTTGTACTGGATTCTCCTGGGCTTAAGGTAACCCTTGGGAATTTCTGAGTCCTTGGGTGATGTGTTTTCAAAAAAGATACAGTTCACTCACCTGTCTTGATCATCATTTTTTCCATGTTTTCTTCCAACTGGAAAATTCTAGGTTAACAATCGGCATTGTAGTAGACTGGCCTTGGTAGCTATTGCAATAGGTTTGTATTTTGGTGAGAGTTTTGTGTATCTCATTTCAGGCCTCACTGTCAGCATTATAAACACTCCTACGTTAGATGTAGCACAATCAGCTGCATTGAGCATCCCTAATTCTGCCCTCTGAGGATCCCTGATTATAATCGCTCAACCATTGGTGGCCGTGCCTTCTTTTGCCTAGGCCCTAAGCTCTGGAATTCCCTGCCTAAACCTCTCTACCTCTCTTTCCTCCTTTAAGACGCTCCTTAAAACCTACCTCTTTGACCAAGCTTTTGGTCACCTGCCCTAATTTCTCCTTATGTGGCTTGGTGTCAATTTTTTGTGTTATAATACTCATGTGAAGCGCCTTGGGACGTTTTGCTACGTCAAAGGTGCTATATAAATACAAGTTGTTGTAAGTTAATCTTTGCTTTAATCTCATTTGCTCTCAGTCTTAAGAAACTACTGGTATAGTGGTTTGCTCATCATCCATTCCTGTAGCCTTTTTGAATGTTGGTGCAAAACTTGGGCAATTTTATGGACCCATGCCCATTAAGAACTGGGTTGAAGTCGCCTCGACTTGTTTGACTAAGAGCCCTTACAGTCAACAGTAAGAGGAGCTCTTCATTCCAGCAGTCTTGTAGTGATTGCGGAAGCTGTTGATCAGTTCACAATTTAACTTGCACATTTTTGCCTCTAGTTGGAGGATCTGTTTATGAATTAATGCTGGCAGACTGTCCGAGTGTATATTTACTAAACAAACATCCGCCAAGATTCAGTAACCAAGGAAGTAAAACCACACGCAACAATCAAAAACCACTCGCACGCTTTGCTTTTCATCTCCATTTTAACAACAGACACACAAAAAGGTTAAAGTTCCCATGCATACGCAGTGTGACTGAGTATTGAGATCACATGCCCAGTGACACTCTCATACTCATTATTTACGTAGTAATCAGAAATGCAATTAGCCACATCTGCCTTCCCAATTTATTGGACAGCACTGCTCTAACTCTGGACAAAAATGTGAAAGATAGAATATTGTGGGCACGTTAACAGCTTTTGTGGTCGATCATACTGTTAGAATAAGGAGCTGGCCTGTTTCTGTGCTGTAAATTCTATGTAATTTATATAGAACCATCACCAAGAGTGGCTGGGTAGCACCGCTACTGACCGAGCCGGCCGAGTCCTGAAGGACATAGCTGCCAGACTGGGCCTGTGGCAGGTGGTGAGAGAACCAACCTGAGGGAAAAACTTACTTGACCCCCATCCTCGCCAGTCTACCTGTCGCAGATACATCTGTCCTTGACAGTATTGGCAGCAGTGACCACCGCACAGTCCTTGTGGAGACGAACTCCCGTCTTCACACTGAGGACACGCTCCATCGTGTTGTGTGGCACTACCATCGTGCTAAATAGGATAGATTCAGAACAGATCTAGTAGCTCAAAACTGGGCATCATGAGGAGCTGTTGACTGTCAGCAGCAGCAGAATTGTATTTCACCACAATCTGTAACCTCATGGCCCGGCATATCCCTCACTCTACCATTACCATCAAGCCAGGGGACCAAACCTGGTTCAATAAGGAGTGCAGAACAGCATACCAGGAGAGCACCAGGCATACCTAAAAAATCAAGTGCCAACCTGGTGAAGCTGCAACACAGGACTAAATGCATGCTAAACAGCGGAAGCAGCATGCTATAGACACAGCTAAGCGATCCCACAACCAACGGATCAGATCAAAGCTCTGCAGTCCTGCCACATCCAGTCATGGATGGTGGTGGACAATTGAACAATTAACGGGAGGAGGAGGCTCCATGAACATCCCCATCCTCAATGATGGTGGAGCCCAGCACGCGAGTGCAAAAGACAAAGCTGAAGCATTCGCAGTCATTTTCTGCCTGAAGTGTCGAGTGGATGATCCAACCATGGACAAAAGAGCTGAATTCCAGAGGTGAGGTGAGAGTGACTGCCCTTGACATCACGGCAGCATTTTGATCGAGTGTGGCACCAAGGAAAAAATTAAAAAATTAAGTCAACCAATGTGGAAAACTCTGGCTGGAGTCATACCTAGCACAAAGGAAGATGGTTGTGGTTGTTTGAGGTCAATCCTCTCAGCCCCAGGACAATTTTACAGGCGTTCCTCAAGGCAGTGTCCTGGGCCCAACCATCTTCAGCTGCTTCACCAACAACAACAACTACTTGTATTTATATAGCACCTTTTAACATAGTAAAACGTCCCAAGGGGCTGCACAGGAGTATTTTAAGACAAATTTGACACCAATCCACATGAGGATAAATTAGGGCAGGTGACCAAAGGCTTGGTCAAAGAGGTAGGTTTTAAGGAGCATCTTAAAGGAGGAAAGAGAGGTAGCGTGGCGGACAAGTTTAGGCAGGGAATTCCAGAGCTTAGGGCCTAGGCAACAGAAGGCACGGCCAGCAATGACCTTTCCTCCATCATAAGGTCAGAAATGGGGATGCTCGCTGATGATTGCAGTGTTCGGTTCCATTCGCAACTCCTCAGATAATGAAGCAGTCCGTGCCCGCATGCAGCAAGACCTGGACAACATTCAGGCTTGGGCTGATAAGTGCAAGTAACATTTGCGCCACACAAGTATCAAGCAATGACCATCTCCATCAAGAGAGTGTCCAAGCACCTCCCTTTGACATTTAACGGCATTACCATCATCCAATCCCCCACTGTCAACATCCTGAGGGTCACCATTGACCAGAAACTTAACTGAACCAGTCACACAAATATTGTGGCTACAAAAGCAGGTCAGAGGCTGGGTATTCTGCGGCGAGTGACTCACCTCCTGACTCCCCAGAACTTTCCCAGCACCTACAAGGCACAAGTCAGGATGGCTGCAGCTCTAACAACTCTAAGCTCGACACCATCCAGGACAAAGCAGCCTGCTTAATCGGCACCCTATCCGCCATCTTAAACATTCACGCTCTTCACCGCTGGTGCACAATGGCTGCAATGTGTACCAACTACAAGATGCACTGCAGCAACTCGCCAAGACTTCTTCGACAGCACTTCCCAAACCCGTTCACAATTTCGCGCATGCGCGAAATTTAACATTGAAAAAGCCGGTCCCAGGCTTCGAGGGACTGGCAGAGAGCTGCGCAACCACACAGCTTAGAGGGAACGTTGCCCGCAACCTCTACCACCTAGAAGGACAAGGGCAGCAGGCACATAGGAACACCACATCCAAGTTCCCCTCCAAGTCACACCATCCTGACCTGGGCATATATTGCTGTTTCTTCATCGTCGCTGGGTCAAAATCCTAGAACTCCCTCTCTAACAGCACTGTGGGAGTACCTTCACCACACAAACTGCAGCGGTTCAAGAAGGCAGCTCACCACCACCTTCTCAAAGGTAACTAGGGATGAGCAATAAATGGTGGTCTTGCCTGAATCCTGAGAATGAATAAATACATTTTTAAAAAAGATGTTGGTTTGAGCAAAATCTAACAAATCTAGAGCTCCCTGGATGTCAAGGGGCATACAGGGAGGGATAAAGAAAAAACGGGAAGCTTAAGACAGATACCGAGGGCTCAAAACTACAGAACCCTAGAGTATAGAAAGTGCAGGGGTGAAATTAAAAAGGAAATTAGGAAAGCAAAGAGAGGGCATGAAAAATATTAGCAAGAAAAATCAAGGAAAACCCAAAGATGTTTTATAAATATGTTAAGAGCAAGAGGATAACTAAAGTAAGAGTAGGGCCTATTAGGGACCATAAAGGTAAGCTGTGTGTGGAGGCAGAAGACATGGTTAAGGTTCTTAATGAATACTTTGTGTCTGTTTTCACAAAAGAGAGGGACGATGCAGACATTGCAATCCGGGAGGAGGAGTATGAAATATTAGATGAAATAAACATAGTGAAAGAGGAATTAGTAAGGGGTTTAGCAACTTTGAAAATGGATAAATCCCCAGGCCTGGATGAAATGTATCCCAGACTATTAAGAGAAGTAAGAGAGTCTCTGACCATCATTTTCCAATCCTCTCTGGCTGCAGGTGTGGTGCCAGCGGACTGGAGGACTGCTAACGTGGTACCGCTGTTTAAAGAGGGAGAAAGGGATAGACTGAGTAATTACAGGCCAGTCAGCCTAACCTTGGTGGTGGGAAATTATTGGAAAAACTTCTGAGAGACAGGATAAATCTTCATTTAGAAGGACACGGATTAATCCGGGACAGTCAGCATAGATTTGTTAAGGGAAGATCGTGTCTGACTAACTTGATTGAATTTTTTGAGGAGGTAACAAGAAGGGTCGATGAGGGTAGTGCGTTTGATGTAGTCTATATGGATTTTAGCAAGGCTTTTGATAAGGTCCCGCATGGCAGACTGGTCACGAAAGTAAAAGCCCATGGGATCCAGGGCAAAGTGGCAAATTGGATCCCAAAATTGGCTCAGAGGCAGGAAGCAAAGGTTAATGGTCGAAGGATGTTTTTGTAACTGGAAGGCTGTTTCCAGTGGGGTTCCGCAGGGCTCAGTACTGGATCCTTTGCTTTTTGTGGTATATATCAATGATTTAGACTTGAATGTAGGAAGTATGATTAAGAAGTTTGCAGATGATACAAAAATTGGCCGTGTGGTTGATAAAGAAGAAAGCTGCAGACTGCAGGAAGATATCAATGGACTGGTCAGGTGGGTAGAACAGTGGCAAATGGAATTCAATCCGGAGAAGTGTGAGGTAATGCATTTGGGGAGGGCTAACAAGGCAAGGGAATACACAATAAGTGGTAGGACACTGAGAAGTGCAGAGGATCAGAGGGACCTTGGAGTGCATGTCCACAGATCCCTGAAGGTAGCAGGACAGGTAGATAAGGTGGTTAAGAAGGCATACGGGATACTTGCCTTTATTAGCCGAGGCATAGAATATAAGAGCAGGGAAGTTATGCTTCAACTGTATAAAACACTAGTATAAAACTCCTACCCTCAATAAACTTGAGCTCAACCAAAACTCTGCTGCATCTATCCTAACTCGCAGCAAGTCCCGTTCACCCATCACCCCTGTGCTCGTTCACCTACGTTAGCTCATGGTCCACCAACACCTTGATTTTAAAATTCTAATCCTCATGTTGAAACCCCTCCATGGCCTCACCCCTTCCGAACTTGTCAGTGTCCGCGTTGGGCGTTCTCTGAACTCGGCAGTGCGAGCAATGTTCCCTTTAAGCTGCGCGCGAGCGAGCGCTCCAGTGAACCCGTGCAGCCGGCTTGCCGGCTTTTCATGCGCGGTATTCTGAATGGCTCACGCAGCCCCTTAAAGGGGCCACGCGCGCTAAAAAGTTAGAGGGAACATTGAGTGTGAGCACTGTGCGTTCTCTGAAAGCAGTAGTGTTGGCACTGTGAACTCAGTAGCCAGCCTGACGATGACTGGATCAAATTACACATTCCAGACAAACTGTTGGTTGTGTCTGGTCCAACCCACTTGTGTTGCAAATAGACGCAGCCTACTTTTTTTTTTATTCAGTCACTTTTATGCTGCTTTAACTTTTTTGTGCATGAAGTAGCTGAGGAGGAAGCTGAAAGAGACCGAGGCATTTTAGATTCGCTGGTCAATATCGGTGTACAGCAGCAATCAACATAGACAATTTAATGTTAAACTAGATAGCAAAAACAGTAGAATACAAGTCAGAGGCAATAATGATCAAACTGTATCGCGCTCTGGTCAGGTTGCATCTTGAATTCTGCGTCCTGTTCTGGTTGCCAAGCAACAAGGGAGATTTTCAGTGCTGGAAGCAGTGCAAAGAGGCCGAATCCTAGTGTTGGGGATCTGAGTCATGAAAGAATGAAAAAACCTGGGCTTTTCAATCTAGAAAGGTGTCTGAGAGTTAATATTATAGAAGTATATAAGATTGTAAAGGGAATGGAAAAAGTAAATCTGGAATATTTTAAGTTGTGGACATAGAACGAAGGGGTAGAGAACATAAGAAATAAGAGCAGGAGTAGGCCATACGGCCCCTCGAGCCTGCTCCGCCAGTCAGTAAGATCATGGCTGATCATCGACCTCAACTCCACTTTCCCGCCCGATCTCCATATCCCTTGATTTCCCCTAGAGTCCAAAAATCTATCTCTCAGCCTTGAATATACTCAAAGACTTAGCATCCACAGCCCTCTGGGACCGAGAATTCCAAAGATTCACAACCCTCAGTGAAGAAATTCCTCCTCCTCTCGGTCTTAAATGGCCTACCCCTTATCCTGAGACTAATAAAAGATAATTTTGGGGCCGATATTACAAGAGTCTTCTTCACAAAGAGTGGATAGACTTCCAGATTGAGTTGTGGAATCATTTAATAAACAATTGGATGCTACACCATCAGGACTGAAAGCTCTTTCTGGATAGATGAATTAAGATGGACTGAATGGCCATTCCCATCTTGTGATCTGCATTGAGGTTTTTAAAATGGATGGAAATTCATTTAAGATTTGAAGTTTACCTGCTGGCTAATGAATAAATTCTTAGAAAAATGGAAAATAACTAAACTGTTGTGACCTTTCTTTTTTGAAAATAAATTGTTCAGATTTTTATATCTAGGACAACTTGCCATTTCAAAGTTATAGAAAGAAACAACTTGCATTTATACAGTAGCTTTCCTCACCTCAGGATGCCCCAAAGCGTTTTACGGCCAATGAAGTACTTTTGAAGTGTAGTCACTGTTAATGTAGGAAAGTTGTGCTTCTTTGAACAGCTTTCTTTCCTGGGTGACCTAAACAGTCTGAAAGGGTCAGTGTTGATGACTGGTGTATGTGAAGGACAACTTAACGAAGGGTATACCAGTATAATTCATATTTAATAGGGGGAGGCCAGGTTACAGGTCTTAATATCTCCACTGACTGATTCCATCAATTTTCATGTATGTGTTAATTTCCGAACACTTCATGACTCTTTGTATTTGTACTATTATCAATCTTTGGCACGGTTTCATTCTACTGACAATAACAAATACTGTAATAAGCATGCGGAAATAATTCTGTGTTGCCAACATGCGCTCTTTATTTGTTTCTACTAATTACAGTCAACTTAATCACAAAATGACCATTCCTCAATTCACTGACATCACAGAACAGAGAAATGCTAATTGGCAATTAGACCCTTACACGGTTTCCAGTGTTAAGATGTCTCTGTCTTTACTGTATTACCAAGTTTGATGATTTAACCTGTTTCCAGTGATCTTTGTTGAAATACGTGTCAGATTTGTCTGAGAATATATTGTAGCAGTAATGGTGTTATTATTCATTTGTGGAAAATGTTTCGTGATTCACTTGTTACTACAGAGATTGTGAATTTATGACTGCTTCTCACACAAAATATAGCTATTAATAAACTGCTACGATATCAGCATTTTTGCTGAAAGTTTTCTTTCAGAATAGAAGAGTAGAATTTACTCTATTGATGGATTTAGAGCGAGCAAAGAGTGAACGTCCTCGTTAGCTTCAGACAGTTTCGCAAGCCATAAAATATAAACAAAACAGGAAAAGTGAGCATAGGAAAGAATAAAGTAAGGGAGGACATTGACGGCAAGGGAGCAAATAGAGTTATACAACAGGAGTCTAAAAAGATGGTTAAACATAAAGTGAGGGAAATCCTATTAAAAATGAGTTAAACTGTCTGTACAGCAATGCACACAGTGTCCGTAATAAAACAGGGGAGCTGGAGGCAATCATGCGTTGGGAGGAACCAGATTACTGTAGGGATTATTGAGACATGGCTACAGAAAAATCAGGACTGGGAATTAAATGTTGCAGGGTATAACATATTTTGGAAAGATAGAGGGGGAAAAAGGGGAGGTGAAGTAGTTGTACTTATTAGGGACAACATAATGACAGTAGAAAAAAAGGGATGTAGATATCAGCAAGACAAAAATAGAATCCATATGGATGGAGATAAAAGATAATAAAGGATCAAACACACTAATAGGCGTAGTCTACAGACCACCTAATAGTGGAAGGGAGATGGAGGAAGAAATATGCGGACAGATTAGAGAAATGAGTAAAAACATAGAATAATAATCATGGGGGATTTCAGCTACCCCGATATTGGGCAGAAGAGGTAGGATAAGGGAATGGAATTCCTACAATGTCTACAGGACTCCTTTCTAACCCAATATGTAAAAAGCCCAACAAGGGAGGATTTGCTATTGGATCTAGTTATGGGGAATGAACCAGAGCAGATAAGAGAAGTAAAAGTAGGGGAACATATCGGCAATAGTGACCATAATATAACACGCTTTAAGATGATAATAGAGAAGGACATAAGTATGACAAAAACCAGATTAATAGATTGGAGAAAAGCTGATTTTTGAGGGGCTGAGAATAGAACTTGGGAAGATAAAATGGGCAACAATACTGGCAAACAACAATGCAGAACGACAATGGAAACATTTAAAACAGTGTTCAACAGAGTGCAGGAAAAATATATTCCGCTAAAAGGAAAGAACAAACTAAACACTAATGAGACTCCATGGATGAATAAAGACATAAGGGAACAATTGAGGGTAAGGAAAGAGGCATACATTAAATACATAGACAGCAGAGGAGTGCATGATAAGAGAGAATACAAAGGGATTAGGAGAGAAGTCAAAAAAAAATTAGGGAGGCAAAGAGGAACTATGAAATTAAATTATCAAGGAACATAAAACAAAATAGTAAAATATTTTACAGGCACATCAATAAAAAAAGGAAGGTTGGGATGGGAATAGGGCCAATAAGGGATAGTCAGGATAATACCACAGGTAACAATAGAGAGATGGCAGAAATATGAAATAATTATTTCGCTTCAGTATTTACCAGGGAGATAGAACAGGTGGACATGACATTGGATGATGAGATAGTGCATTTAAAATAAAAAAGGGGATATATTAAATAAACTAATCAAACTGAGGATAAACCCCCGGTCCGGATGGTTGCCTCCACGCATTTTAAAAGAATCTAGGGAAGAGATAGCAGAGGCATTACTACACATATTTAATAATTCGTTAGAAAAAGGTATAGTGCCAGAGAACTGGCGGGCAGCTAACTTAATACCTATATTTAAGAAGGGGGATAGAACATGTCCAGGGAATTATAGACCAGTCAGCTTAACATCGGTGGCAGGAAAAGTAATGGAATCCCTACTAAAGGAGAGAATAGAAGAACATCTAGAAACAAAAAGTATAATAATGAATAGTCAGCATGGATTTCAAAAGGGAAAATTTTGCTTGATCAACCTTATTGAATTTTTTGAAGAGATAACAGAGAGAGTAGACAATGGTAATGCAGTAGATGTACATAAGAAATAGGAGCAGGAGTAGGCCATTCGGCCCTTCCAGCCTGCTCCGCCATTCAATGAGATTATGGCTGATCTTCTGCCTCAACTCCATTCACCGGCCCTATCGCCATATCCCTTGATGCCCTTACTAGTCAGAAATCTATCGACTTCGGTTTTGAATATACCCAATGACTGAGCCTCCACAGCCCTCTGGGGTAGAGAATTCCAAAGATTCACCACCCTCTGTGTGAAGAAATTTCTTCTCCTCTCAGTCCTGAATGGCCTACCCTTTATCCTGAGGCTGTGGCCCCTGGTTCTAGACTCCCCAGCCAAGGGAAACATTCTCCCAGCATCCACCCTATCAAGCCCTGTAATAATTTTGTATGCTTTAATTCTTCTGAATTCAAGAGAATACATACCTAGTTTACTCAATCTCTTCTCATACGACAGTCCCACCATCCCAGGAATCAATCTCGTGAACCTTCGTTGCACTCCCTCTATGGCAAGTATATCCTTCCTTGGGTAAAGAGACCAAAATTGTACACAGTACTCCAGGTGTGGTCTCACCAAGGCCCAATATAATTGGAGTAAGACTTCTTTACTCCTGTACTCAAATCCTCTTGTAATGAAGGCCAGCATACCATTTGCCTTCCTAATGACTTGCTGCACCTGCACATTCACTTTCAGTGACTCATGTAATTTATCTAGATTTTCAAAAGGCCTTCGATAAGGTACCCATAATAGCCTAATGAATAAGGTCAGAGAATGCGGAGTCGGGACAAGTAGCAGAATGGATTACTAGCTGGCTTCAAGACAGAAAGCAGAGAGTGGGAGTAAAGGGTAGCTATTCACAGTGGCAGAAGGTGGGTAGTGGTGCTCCACAAGAATCAGTGCTGAGACCACTGCTGTTCACAATTTAGACTTTGGAATCAAAAACACAATTTCTAAATTTGCGGATGATACCAAATTGGGGGGGAGAGTCAATACTGAGGATTGCAACAAATTACAGGAGAACATTAATAAGCTTGCAGAATGGGCATATAATTGGCAAATAGAGTTCAACACAGATAAATGTGAGGTATTACATTTTGGTAGGAAGAATAGGGAGGTCACATCACTTGGAGGGTGCGAGTCTAGGTGGGGTAGAGAAACAAAGGGATCTCGGAGTACAAATACACAAATCACTAAAAGTTGTGCTACAGGTTAACAAGGCCATAAAAAAGCAAACCAAGCACTAGGGTTTATTTCTAGAGGGATAGAATTGAAAAGTAGGGAAGTTATGCTAAACCTGTATCGAACCTTGGTTTAGACCACATTTGGAGTACTGCGTGCAGTTCTGGTCACCATATTATAAAAAGGATATAGAGGCACTGGAGAGGGTGCAGAGAAGATTTACAAGGATGATACCAGAAATGCGAGGGTATAAATATCAGGAAAGGATGAACAGGCTGGGTCTCTTTTTTTTTCTCTTGAAAAAAGAAGGCTGAGGGATGACCTAATAGAGGTCTTTAAAATTGAGAGGTTTTGATAGAGTGGATACAGAGAGAATGTTTCCACTTGTAGGGAAGAGCATAACTAGAGGCCATCAATATAACCCAGAAATCCAAAAGGGAATTCAGAAAAAACTTCTTTACCCAAAGAGTGGTGAGAATGTGGAACTCGCTACCACAGTGGGTGGTTGAAGTGAATAGTAAAGATGCACTTAAGGGGAGGCTGGACAAGCATATGAGGGAATAGAGGGTTATGCTGATGGAGTTAGATGAGCATGATGCAGAGATGCCGGTGTTGGACTGGGGTGGACAAAAGTGAGAAGTCGCACAACACCAGGTTATAGTCCAACAGTTTTATTTGAAATCACAAGCTTTCGGAGCGGCTGCTCCTTCGTCAGCTGAAGTAGATGAGGAAAGACTGGAGGAGGCTCAAGTGAAGCATAAAAGCCAGCATAGACTGGTTGGGCCGAATGGCCTGTTTCTGTGCTGTATATCGTATGTTAAAAAAAAATCCTGGCTATAGCCTATTATCCATTTACATTAATATGTTTCTGGAATTGTGCTAGAATGGAATCTTTACATCTGGCAACTTTATCTGTACTGGAAGCCTCAGAAGTGAGCAGTTTAGCAGTTTTTGTACTGAATTTATTCTGGTGCAAGCAGGAAATTTAGCTTTCAGTTCTATAGCAAGAGAATCACCTGCAATGGCTTCTCTTCCCGCTCCCTTGCTGTTACCTCTGGTGTCCCCCAAGGATCTATTCTTGACCTCCTCCTATTTCTCATCTACATGCTGCCCCTCGTCGACATCATCTGAAAACACGTCAGGTTCCACATGTATGCTGACGACACCCAGCCGTACCTCACCACCACCTCTCTTGACCTCTCCACTGCCACTGATTTGTCACGCTGCTTGTCCGACATCCAGTATTGAATGAGCAGAAATTTCCTCCCAATTAAATATTGGTAAGACTGAAGCCATTGTCTTTGCTCCCTGCCACAAACTCAGTTTCCTAGCCACTGACTCCATCCCTCTCCTTGGCCACTGTCAGGCTGAATCAGACCATTCGCAACCTTGGTGTCCTAATTGACCCTGAGCTGAGCTTCTGACCCCATATCCTCACCATCACCAAGACTGCCTACTTCACCTCTAACATCGCCCGTCTCCACCCCTGCCTCAGCTCATCTGCTGAAACCCTCATCCATGCCTTTACCTCTAAACTTGACTATTCCAATACTGTCCTGGTTGGCCTCCCACCTTGTACCCTCCATAAACTTGAGCTCATTCAAAACTCTGCCTGTATCCTAACTCGCACCAAGTCCCGTTCACCCATCACCCCTGCGGTCACTGACCTAAATTGGCTCAGGGTCCGGCAACGCCTTGATTTAAAAATTCTTATTCTGGTTTTCAAATCCCTCCATGACCTTGCCCTATCCCAGTAACCTCCTCCAGTTCGATAACCTTCCGAGATCTTTGTGCTCCTCCAGTTCTGGCCTCTTGCTTGTCCCTAATTTTCATCGCTGCACTATTGGTGGCTGTGCCTTCAGCTGCCAAGGCCCTAAGCTCTGGAATTCCCTCCCTAAACATCTCCGCCTCTCTACCTCTCTTTTCCTCCTTTAAGACGCTCCTTTAAATCTACCTCTTAGACTCTCTCTTAATATCACTGAATTGATCTATTATTTGTCCTTTTCCAAGCCCTATGACTTTAACTGATCCTTTTAAGCCATCAAATAAAATACCACTTTTCAATTTAAAAAATTTTTAACTTGACTTTCGTATTTGTCAGACAAAATCATGATAAGTTTATCAACAAAATATATTTTTTTTAGGGACAGGAAACCAATCCACTATGAAGGAAATAATGGATGAAGATCAACTTGGTGACTTTTGCAATCTAAAATTGAAGGTAGAAGGTAATATGCATGTTAATACAACGAGTGTTGATTGTGGTATAGCAAATGAGTTGCTCAATCCTCAGTTCAGGAGCGAACTTGAACCCATTACTCCTCGTGTACACACTCCATTGCAAAGACCAAGAATTGTTGAAAAAATGTGCTCATCGCCTTGCGATAATAAACTATGGACTGAAAGCACGGAGTCTTCAGCAGGCTTCCAACATTTCTTCCAGTCAAATAACTTGACAGAGGGAGCTGCAGATACATCAGTGTCTGCATATACAGGACATTTCACCTCGTCCGTTAATTCTTCAGCGGATATGCAGTTTGATCTGTTAAACACAATCACAATTAAAAGATCCACTCCTTTGCGGGAGGCATCTCCTGTTTATTTGAGAAGGAAGACTACATTAAATGACATTGAAGACCTTGACGATTCACTACTGGAACTGGAGGAAAAGGAAGTTGATGGTGAGGATCTAATAAACCTTACATCCGAGGAAATAGATATGATTCTTCGGGAATCAGATGATGACGCCGTTGATGACGCTGTTTCACCTGCATTCAAATTTGATGATGTAAATAGAGTAGATGATAAAACACTCTGTGAGTGTAAATATGTTAGCGACAGTCTGCTGTCTTTGTCTCCCCCAAATACGTCGAAGTTGCCTGAAAACTACCTTGTTATTGATGAAATACAGACAAGTTATTTGAGTGATGTCTCGTCAACAGATGTTACTGTGTTGAAGGTGGAGCAAGAGATTAATCAAAGTCTCAAGTCTGACCTGCATAATCTCAGTTCTGTTCATGAAAGCAGTGACGTAGAAAAATCGGACCTGCCTTATTATCTGTCGGTTGATGAGCTTGCTTTGATCAACTCCGCACCAGTTTGTGACGATGAAGCAATTGTTGAAAGAAGCCATGCAGGAAGCACTAATGAAACAGATGCCGGCGATCAGGACAAGAAGATGCTCGTAACTATCTCAACGAGCTGCTCACCAAACCTGCTCAAGGAGAACAAGAAGTTAACGTTCTGGGAGCAAAAGATTTCTGAAAGAGTTGTATCTTTTATTGAAGAAACGGCAAACGATGCTGAGGTAAAAGAAAACATCAGCTTTCCTGTACACACTGAAGATAAAGTCAAAGACCGAAAGGTAAGCTGCCCATAAATGCTTTTTATGTCTTTGTGTTGTGTGAGAATATCCCGTGTGTTACTCGGCGAATTTGTGTAGCACAGTTGAAGTAATTTAAGTGAAAACCGTTAACCACGTGTCTCAGTCTCCAGTCTGAGAATATTAACTGTCACTGCATTAATGTGGTCGATTTAGCACACTCTGTCTCTGTTGGCTTAAATAGACATGATGCATGAATTGGTCTTGAATTTGAATAGCTTTAGCCTGTTGGTCCCTATCCTAAACCAAGATAGTCTATCTTAATTTTTAAAGTACAATTTCCAGTCTTTTAACTTGTTAATGATGATGAATTGTTATAGAATCTTAGAATGTTGCAGAACAGAAATGGGCCACTTGGCTTATCAAGTCTGCTGGTATTTTTCTCCACTTGAACGAGTAGCTTAATCCCACTCTTGTCCTTGCTCCCACGCACTTTTTAATGGCCCGGATTTTGCGGTCAGCGGCGCTCACGTTCACCTCGCTGATAGCTGCCCACAAAAAGTTTTTACGGGCTTTAAAGTACAGAAGTGCTCGAACCCGGCAACAGCGAGGCTCTTCAACCAATCAGATTGAAGAATCCTCACTGAGACGCTGAGTCAAACGCAGAAAATATAAATTAGATTTAAATGATGTACAGAAAGCGAAATAAAGATTGGGAAATACAGATGGGATTGAGAGAGAGAGAGAGAGATAAGAGACGGACAGAATTTTTTTTTTTTAATTAATTTTTTAAAATCTCGAACACTAATTTTCTTCTGAGGGAATGCGACTCCACACTTGTAAAATTAAATTTTCAGGGCCAGAGAGGTTGTTCAGCAGAAATGATCACATATTAAGTAAGTAATAAAGTAATTCGCTTACTCCTGAATGTGCCAGCCCTAACTTTTTCAGCTGATTTTAGTGCGGAACTAGTGGGCAAGTACCCCAAATTCACGCCATTACAGTAATTTCAGTGCTGAGTCTATCGGCGAGGACGGCAACAGCACACCCTGTGGAGGAGCGGGGTATCTCTGACAGCAACTTCCCGATTTGCGTGTTTAACTGCATGTGCGGATGCCAGAAGTTGCGGTCCGATTTACCCCCATTATAACGGTGAACGCTGTTGGCCTCACCCTTATTCATATCGCAAAATCCGGCCTAATTTCCCCCCCCCCCCAAGTAACCTCAGTCCTAGTAAAGCCACACCATAGCTTTACCATTGGTTTTATATCCTTCCTGTAATGGGGTGCCAAAAACTATACACTGTTCTCCCAACTGTGTTCTAAATGTATTATTTTACTTCTTTCTTTATTGAACTGCATCTGCCACCTATCTACTTGTGCTACTGCTAGCTGAGCTATGTCCTTATCATAAAGTATATTTTAAAAACAACTGTTTTTATATTTCTATCTTCATCTTCCTCTCTTCCCATTGTCCTTTTCAAATGTAGGTGGGCGAAATAGTCTAGATTGTGGATTTGTGTTGGATGCCAGTAAAGGTTCCCCTCCTGATTTCATCCCTGTTGGTGCCTGTTCTCTGAAACTCTTATATACAATCCAGCTATAATATTTTTTTTTTCCTTCTGAAAAAGACTTTGCCATCTTGCGAGCAGGATGCCAGCAAGCACAAGCAGAGTGTTGTAGAATCTGCAAAAGCAGCGAAACCGCAGAAATGTAATCCAGCCAAAATAGCTGCAAAACGTAAAGATAGAAGCCAGAGAACAAGGTAAGCAGTGACATATGAATTTACAAAACACTGCAAAAATTTGCCAGTAATATAATTGTCACAGTTTACACCAGCCCAGAAAAAGCTGATTGAAGTTATTTATTTATCATAGGACAGCGGTTAACATATTGTCCTTTTACATCTATGATTTCAGCGTAGCCTAGACAGACTGAAACCAGTCAGCATGACCTCAATTTATTTTTTTCCCAATGAACATTTCACCATGTCTGGAGCTTGCTCACTGAGAATATACTGCTTAATATTGCATTGATACCCATTTTGTTTTCTACATATCGACAAGGTAGATGCAGAGAGGATGTTTCCCCTCGTGGGGAAATCTAGAACTCGGGGGCATAGTTTCAGAATAAAGTTTCGCCCTTTTAGAACTGAGATGAGGAGGAATTTCTTCTCTGAGGGTCGTTAATCTGTGGAATTCTCTGCCCCAGAGAGCCGTGGAGGCTGGGTCATTAAATACATTTAAGGTGGAGATAGACAGATTTTTGTAAGATAAGGGAGTGAAGGGTTATGGGGAGCGGGCGGGGAAGTGGCTTTGAGCCCAAGATCAGCCATGATCTTATTGAATGGCGGAGCAGGCTCAAGGGGCCAAGTGGCCTATTCCTGCTCCTATTTCTTATGTTCTTATATCAGTGCGTGTTCAGTTTAGTTGCTGTGTCTTAATCCATTAGTTCAGTATTCTGTGCGGCCTGTAGATGGAAGCATTGCGTTATGCCAACTTGGAGCTTTTATAGTGCCTCTGTAGGCGCTGATGCGCTACAGCAGTAGGTCGCATGATTTCTCCAGCATGCCTTGCACACACATTGGCTGGACCATTTGTTTGGGATGTTTCCAAACTGCATAGCCTTTGTTCCGATGCCCAAAAAAATTGTTGCAAATTAATTGAGATATGGGAAACATAACGTCTTGCCTGAGATTATTAGCTGGTTTAGGATTTCTTTTCCGCTTTTCAGATTGAATTGTGCATTTGATGTGGAGATAGAACGGCGGAAGCATTTATATCTTCAGCTTGTTTCAAACCACTTGAAGAGTGGTTCTGAGACTCAAGGTAACCTATGGTCCGTGAAGTAACAGGAATGTGTTGGAAAAAGTCTGAAATAAAGCCGATGAATTCATGAAAGGCTTTGGAATTATGAATCATCCTTTTCTTCTTCCTAAACTACAAATGCTACAACATTTTAGTGGGAGAAAAAAATCTAATTTTCTGAAACCAGAGTGGATTGAAATCTATTTATTTCCATTTGTAAAGTTTTTTTGGTTTGTAATTATTTTGGTTAAACTGTAATGGGAGATTTTTTCTGTACGTTACAGATAGCGAAGTCAAACACATTCTACGTAAATTCACTTAGTTTCATTACACATAGTGCAAAGAGAATATCCCCTCCCCTTAAATCTGTTTCCCATTTTCCTTTTTTTTTAATGTTCCACTCTCCTTCCCCCCCCCCCCCCCCCCCCAGTTTTTTTCACTTTTTATTCCTTTAAAATGTAATATTAGTTCTTGGCTACAAGCAAGAAGGCAAAAGAGCTCAGCAGTTATATGCTGCTCCTCCCTTTCCTAGTTTCCATATATTTCTTTCTGTTCCTTCAGAGATAAAATTTGTAGAACCCTGAACCAGTGGAATTTTGAAGCCTTTTCTGTGGTAATAATTGTAAACCATAATCATCACAGCTAATTTAATTGTAAGGAGCTTGGACAACAACAACAGGATCCATAGTTGCTGTGGGCCTAATTTGCTGTTGAAGGAGACCTTGTTTGTCGGATATCTGAGTTACATAGATGCTGATAAAGATGCAGGGGAAAAGATTGTAGCTAATCTTACTTTGTATCTTGGCTTAGAAAAATGTTTGAAATACATTTTTTCTAAACAATGGAGCCATTTGGTATTTGAGTTGCTGACTTTAGGCAGTCTGCTACTGTGCAAAGATTGTACCTGTGTGATAAAGAAAGAGTGAACTTGCATTTGTATACAGCTCCCACCACTTACACCGTCCCTGCTTATCCCTGACAGCTGCCTATATCCGGCAAATGGCTCTAACCATTTGCCATCACCATAGGCGTTAATTATAAAGGTGCCACTTAAACCGTATTTCGGGCAGTTCAAGCAGCTGTTCGCACCTTGTTAAAGTGTGATTACCTGTTATTAAGTCCTTTCTGTCATGCCCTACCGCCTTCAGTCACCCCTGTGGCCTCTGGAACTCCTGCGATTGCTGCTCACAAACATTTACCTGCTGTCGTGGTGAAACTGACCAGAGGTGAAACAGACTGGTACTGGGACCAGTTAGCCTAACACCTGTCATTGGGAAAATGCTGGAGTCCGTCATTAAGGAAGCAGTAGCAGGACATTTAGAAAATCATAATACAGTCAAGCAGAGTCAGCATGGTTTTATGAAAGGGAAATCATGTTTGACAAATTTGCTGGAGTTCTTTGAGGATGAAACGAGCAGGATTGATAAAGGGGAACCAGTGGATGTTGTGTATTTGGATTTCCAGAAGGCATCGATAAGGTGCCACGTAAAAGGTTACTGCACAAGATAAGAGCTCAC
Source organism: Squalus acanthias (assembly GCA_030390025.1). Classification (NCBI taxonomy): domain Eukaryota; kingdom Metazoa; phylum Chordata; class Chondrichthyes; order Squaliformes; family Squalidae; genus Squalus; species Squalus acanthias. The sequence continues at coordinate 5,736,080 of JASTWF010000031.1, forward strand.
GGGGTTGTGGGTAATATATTAGCACGGATAGAGGATTGGCTAACTACAGGAAACTCTTGTTTAAATGGCACCTAAATATCCGGAATTCTCTATTAACCGGCAAAATTCATACTCTGAAAACAACTCCTCAATAACCGGCAATGTTGCCGAGTCCGAGTCTCTCGCGGTGGCCGAGTTAGTCAGTGGGGGTAGTTCTCCAAAGTGCCACTACTCGGCTTCCTGGCGCTGTCGGAAGTCCGAACACTGCAATAACAGGAGTCTGCCTCTCCCGCGCTGCCGGTAGTCTCTTCTGATCTGCCATTTTACTGTGTGTGTCTCCATCTTTATCGTGAATTATCTCCCCCATCTTGCATTATGGAATTCCCAAAAGTTGGTCCAAGCAAAAGGAAGAGAGTGGTAACTTTAAAACAGAAAATCGAGATATGCCAACGACTAGAAAGGGGAGAGAAGCGTATCAACATTATGAATGAATTCAAAATCGGTTCGTCAACAATCTACGACATCAAATCACAGAAGGATGAGCTGCTCAAGTTTTATTCAAGCTCGGAGACATCTAAGAGTATAGAGAAACGGCGTACGCTTCGTAAGCCTAAGCTTGAAGAGCTGGATACCGTGCTTTATGAATGGTTTTCTCTTGAGCGTTCAGAGGGTGTTCCACTTTCCGGACCCATGCTAATCGAGAAAGCGAAGGATTTCTATGTAAAGATGGAGCTCACTGACAAGTGTGCTTTCTCCGAGGGATGGCTAACGTGCTTCAAGTTACGGCACGGGATACGACGACTCGATATTTCCGGGGAGAAGAAATCAGCTGATCACGACGCTGCAGAAGAATACTGCGATTATTTCAATCGGATTGTGCAGCAACATGATTTGTCGCCAGCACAGATATATAATGCCGATGAAACTGGCTTGTTTTGGAGGTTTTTTCCAGAATCAACGCTTGCTGGGGCTAGTGAGGCTAATGCTTCAGGTTACAAGAAAAATAAAGATCGTGTAACCATGCTAACATGTGCGAACGCTGCTGGATCACACCGGGTTAAACTTCTTGTTATTGGGAAGTATAAAAATCCCCATGCATTTAAAAATGTGAGGCACTTACCTGTTGAGTACAAAGCTCAAAGAAATGCTTGGATGGATAAGGAAATCTTTTCGTATTGGTTCATCATATTTTTGTTCCATCTGAGAGGGAACATTTCCGTAAAATAGGGAAACCTGAAGATAGCAAATGCATTTTATTGCTTGATAATTGTAGAGCCCATCTGCATGAATCCGAGTTGGTTTCGGGAAATATTTTCACCATTTATTTGCCACCAAATGTAACTTCTCTCATACAACCCATGGACCAGGGCGTTATCCAAAATCTGAAGTGTCATTACAAGAAAGACTTCCTACGTAAACTGATAAACCAAGATGACAATATTCACGCATTTCAGAAGGAATACAATCTTAAAGATGCCATCTATAATGTTGCATGTTCCTGGAACTTGGTGAAAGGTCACACTCTGAGGCAAGCCTGGCGCAAATTGTGGCCTTCTGTAAGGTTCTTCTTCAGAGGAGGAATTTCGTGGGTTCAATGTTCGTCCCAAGAAGAGTACAATAATGGAAATGGCTGACATGGTGAAAAATGTAGGCCCAGCAAACCCTCTACGTCACCTCAGTGAAAGTGATATCGAGCAGTGGGTTGATGCAGATAGAGAAGTTGGTGTTGTGCATATGCTAAGTGATGATGAAATAATTGAGTGTTTTGAATCCAAAGAAAGAAAAGGAAAGCGAGATGGAAAGTGAAGAGGATGAGATTTCTGAAGAGAAGAAGATTTCTTGGGCTAAAGCTGCAGAAGGATTTGCTTCAATCCTCCAATTTGCTGAAAGGCAGCCTTGCTACTCTGCCCAAGAAGTTATGCACCTCCATATTCTGCATTCCACGTTTCTACAGAAAAGGCAAGAGTCCACTAAGCAAGCAGACATCCAGGACACGTTTAAGAAAGCTTCCAAAAGAGTTGAAGGAGCGGAAGTGCCTGAAGAATCTATTGAAGTGCATGATCCTGATGACCCAGCTGGCATGGATATTCCTGATGAACCAGCTGACTTGGAATAAGTGTACAGTCAATTACAGTACTGTATACAGTCGTTTATAAGTTTTGTTTTACTGTTAAATAATTAAAGAGTTATGGATTACCCTCAACTGGCATTACTGTACTTAATCAAGCATCTTCCACCGTCCATTTAACACAACATTCTGTAGGTGAGTACCCAATTACTGTATACTGCACATTTCTATTTACAATCTATATTAATGATTTAGATGAAGGGACCGAGTGTAATGTAGCCAAATTTTTTGATGATACAAAGATAGGTGGGAAAGCAAGTTGTGAAGAGGACACAAAGAATCTGCAAAGGGATATAGACAGGCTAAGTGAGTGGGCAAACATTTGGCAGATGGAGTATAATGTGGGAAAATGTGAGGTTATCCACTTTGGTAAGAAAAATAAAAAAGCAAATTATTATTTAAATGGTGAGAGATTACAAAATGCTGCAGCACAGAGGGACCTGGGGGTCCTTGTGCATGAAACACAAAAAGTTAGCATGCAGGTACAGCAAGTAATCAGGAAGGCAAATGGAATGTTGGCCTTTATTGCAAGGAGGTTGGAGTATAAAAGCAGGGAAGTCCTGCTACAACTGTACAGGGTATTGGTGAGACCACACCTGGAGTACTGCGTACAGTTTTGGTCTCCTTATTTAAGGAGGGATATACTTGCATTGGAGGCAGTTCAGAGAAGGTTCACGAGGTTGATTCCTGAGATGAAGGGGTTGACTTATGAGGAAAGGTTGAGCCTATACTCATTGGAGTTTAGAAGAATGAGAGGGGATCTTATTGAAACATAAGATACTGAGGCGGCTCGACAAGGTAGATGCAGAGAAGATGTTTCCCCTCATGGGGGAATCTAGAACTAGGGGACATAGATTCAGAATAAGGGGTCGCCCATTTAAAACTGAGATGAGGAAGAATTTCTTCTCTGAGGGTCGTAAATCTGTGCAATTATCTGCCCCAGAGAGCTGTGGAGGCTGGGTCATTGAATATATTTAAGGTGGAGATAGACAGATTTTTGAACAATAAGGGAGTGAAGGGTTATGGGGAGCGGGCAGGGAAATGGAGCTGAGCCCAAGATCAGATCAGCCATGATCTTATTGAATGGCGGAGCAGGCTGGAGGGGCCAAATGGCCTACTCCTGCTCCTATTTCTTATGTTCTTATGCTACGTACTTGAGCCCCAAACTTCAGAACTTCTTTGGCATAACGTTTCCCATGCCCTCACTCGGAGTAATATAAACATAAGAACATAAGACGTAGGAGCAGGAGTAGGTCATTTGGCCCCTCGAGCCTGCTCCGCCATTCAATAAGATCATGGCTGATCTGATCTTGGCCTCAACTCCACTTCCCTGCCCACTCCCCATAACCCATGACTCCTTTATCGTTCAAAAATCTGTCTATCTCCACCTTAAATATATTCAATGACCCAGCCTCCACAGCTCTCTGGGGAAGAGAATTCCAAAGATTCATGACCCTCTGAGAAAGGAAATTCCTCCTCATTTCCGATTTAAAAGGGTGCCCCCTTATTCTGAAATTATGCCCCCTAGTTCTAGATTCCCCCACAAGGGGAAACATCTTCTCTGCATCTACCCTGTCAAGCCCCTTCAGAATCTTGTATGTTTCAATAAGATCCCCTCTCATTCTTCTAAACTCCAATGGGTATCGGCCCAACCTGCTCAACCTTTCTTCATAAGACAACCCCTTCATTTCCGGAATCAACCTCGTCAACCTTCTCTGAACTGCCTCCAATGCAAGTATATCCTTCCTTAAATAAGGAGACCAAAACTGTACGCAGTACTCCAGGTGTGGTCTCACCAACGCCCTGTACAGTTGCAACAGGACTTCCCTACTTTTATACTCCATTCCCTTTGCAATAAAGGCCAACACTCCATTTGCCTTCCTAATTACTTGCTGTACCTGCATGCTAACTTTTGTGATTCATGTACAAGGACCCCCAGATCCCTTTACCTCAGCATTTTGTAATCTCTTCCCATTTAAATAATAATTAGCTTTTTTATTTTTCCTACCAAAGTGGATAACCTCACATTTTCCCACATTAAACTCCATCTGCCAGATTTTTGCCCACTCACTTAGCCTATCTATATCTCTTTGGAGATTCTTTGTGTCCTCCACACAATTTGCTTTCCCACCTATCTTTGTATCATCAGCAAATTTGGCTACATTACACTCAGTCCCTTCATCCAAGTCTTTAATATAGATTGTAAATAGTTGAGACCCCAGCACTGATCCCTGCAGCACCCCACTAGTTACAGTTTGCCATCCTGAAAATGACCCATTTATTCCGACTCTCTGTTTTCTGTTAGTTAGCCAATCCTCTATCCATGCTAATATATTATCCCCAACCCCGTGAGCTCTTATCTTGTGTAGTAACCTTTTACGTGGCACCTTATCGAATGCCTTCTGGAAATCCAAATGCACGACATCTACTGGTTCCCCTTTATCCACCCTGCTCGTTACATCCTCAAAGAACTCCAGCAAATTTGTCAAACATGATTTCCCTTTCATAAAACCATGCTGACTCTGCTTGACTATATTATGATTTTCTAAATGTCCTGCTACCACTTCCTTAATGATGGACTCTAGCATTTTCCCAATGACAGATGTTAGGCTAACTGGTCGATAGTTGCCTGCTTTCTGTCTTCCTCCTTTCATAAATAGGGGAGTTACATTTGCGATTTTTCCAGTCCGCTGGGACCTCTCCAGAATCCAGGGAATTTTGGTAGATTACAACCAATGCATCCACTATCTCTGCAGCCACCTCTTTTAAGACTCTAGGATGCAGGGGACTTGTCCACCTTTAGTCCCATTAGTTTGCCTAGTACTTTCTCTCTAGTAATGGTGATTGTTTTAAGTCCCCCCCCCCCCGCCCCAATAACCCCTTGATTATCCATTATTGGGATGTTTTTAGTGTCTTCTACCGTGAAGACCGATACAAAATGTTTGTTCAAGGTCTCTGCTTTCCATTATTAATTCCCCAGACTCATCCTCTAGGGGACCAACGTTTACTTTAGCTACTCTCTTCCTTTTTTTATATACCTGTAGAAGCTCTTGCTGTCTGGTTTTTATATTTCTTGCTAGCTTACTCTCAAGGGAATTATAGACCGGTCAGCCTGACATCGGTGGTGGGTAAAATGATGGAATCAATTATTAAAGATGTCATAACAGACCATTTGGAAAGTGGCGACATGATAGGTCCAAGTCAGCATGGATTTGTGATAGGGAAATCATGCTTGACAAATCTTCTGGAATTTTTTGAGGATGTTTCCAATAGGGTGGACGGGGGGGAACCAGTAGATGTGGTGTATTTGGACTTTCAGAAGGCCTTCGACAAGGTCCCACACAAGAGATTGGTGTGCAAAGTTAAAGCACATGGGATTGGGGGTAATGTGTTGACGTGGATTGAGAACTGGTTGGCACACAGGAAACAAAGAGTAGGAGTAAATGGGTACTTTTCAGAATGGCAGGCAGTGACCAGCAGGGTACCGCAGGGTTCGGTGCTGGGGCCCCAGCTGTTTACATTATATATTAATGATTTGGACGAAGGGATTAATTGTAATATCTCCAAATTTGCGGATGACACTAAATTGGGAGGCAGTGTGAACAATGAGGAGGATGCTAGGAGGGTACAGAGTGACTTGGACAGGTTGGGTGAATGGGCAAATGTATGGCAGATGAAGTACAATGTGGATAAATGTGAGGTTATCCACTTTGGTGGTAAAAATAGGGAGGCAGACTATTACCTGAATGGTGGCAGATTAGAGAAAGGGGAGGTGCAACGAGACCTGGGCGTCATGGTACATCAGTCACTGAAGGTGGGAAGGCAAGTGCAGCAGGCAGTCAAGAAAGCAAATGGCATGATGGCCTTCATAGCAAGGGGATTTGAGTACAGGAGTAGGGAGGTGATGCTACAGTTGTACAGGGCCTTGGTGAGGCCACACCTGGAGTATTGTGTGCAGTTTTGGTCTCCTAACTTGAGGAAGGACATTCTTGCTATTGAGGGAGTGCAACGAAGGTTCACTAGATTGATTCCTGGGATGGCCAGACTGACATATCAAGAAAGACTGGATCAACTGAACTTGTATCCTCAGGAGTTCAGAAGAATGAGGGGGGATCTTATAGAGACGTTTAAAATCCTGACTGGTTTAGACAAATTAGATGCGGGCAGAATGTTTCCAATGTTAGGGGAAACTAAAACCAGGGGTCACAGTCTAAGGATAATGGGGAAGCCATTTAAGACTGAGATGAGGAGGAACTTCTTCACCCAGAGAGTGGTGAATCTGTGGAATTCTCTACCACAGAAGGTTGTTGAGGCCAGTTCGCTAAATATATTCAAAAGGGAGTTAGATATAATACTCACAACTAGGGGGATCAAGGGGTATGGCGAGAAAGCAGGAATGGGGTACTGAGGTAGCATGTTCAGCCATGAACGCATTGAATGGCGGTGCAGGCTCGAAGGACCGAATGGTCTACTCCTGCACCTATTTTCTATGTTTCTATAAGCTATCTTCTCTCTCTCTATCATTTTTTTAGTCGTCCTTTTCTGGTTTTTAAAAATTTCCCAATCCTCTGGCCTTTCACTATTCTTTGCAACATTGTATGCTTTTGTTTTCAATTTGATACCATCCTTTACTTCCTTAGTTAGCCACGGAAGGTTCATCCTTCTCTTAGAGTCTTTCTTTCTCACTGGAATAGTAGATATGCAGAGTAAACTCTCACCAAGAGTAATTAATGTGACATTAATTAGCTACTTTAAAAACGTCACCAGAAAACACACCCGTGCCGCCATGGCAACAGTAGAGCAAAGGACCCCACACAGCATAGTAATGGTCAATAGCAATAACACATAAACTAAAAATTGCTGCTGTAGTTAGTGTTCCATCTAAACTTGTGGAATTTATAAAATATATCTCTAAAATGCCAACAGGTTTCAACGGACCTGATCATGATCAGTGTGAGACGATAGGATGATCCCACTCCACATTACTCGCCACTTCCAATACCTCGGCCGTCAGGTTACACTGACCACCACGTATAGCGGGCAAAGCGCGCTGACTCCAGCGTGCTTGCTATAAGCGGTGGGGACGAGCGCCGTTCACAACCTCAGGACATCCCAAAGCACTTTGCAGCCAATGAAGTAGCTTTGCAGTGTAATCACTGTTGTAATGTAGGAAACGCAGCAGCCAATTTGCGCACAGCAAGCTCCCATAAACAGCAGTGAGATAAATGACCTGATAATCTGTTTGTGATGTTGTTTGAGGGATAAATGTTGGCCAGAACACCGGGCAATCTCCCCTGCTCGTCTTTCCATAGTACCATAGGAAGAGGGCAAATGGGGCCTTGGTTTAACAGTTCACCCGGAAGATGGCACCTGCAACAGTGCAACACTCCCTAAATGGTGCACTGATTTATCTGCTTAGATTATGTACTGAACACATGACCACCTGGCTGGAATTTTCCTTACCTTGGCGTGGCCGTGTCCGTGGCGGGTCCTGACCCCGCTGCTGGCTCCATCCCGCTATACAAAATGAACTTGCCTTAATGGGGCCGATTAAGCCCGCCCAGCACGTTACCCGGCCCAATTAGATGGAGCGGGACTGGTGACGTCATTAATGGCGCGTTTTAAGCCAGGATCCTTAAAGGGAACCTGGCCACATTAAATTTTAAGTTCAATCTAACATAGTGGGTGTTGAATCTTTACTGTGCAATCATAATAAAAGTTATGAGTGACAAAGAAATATTTAAATAAAATTAGTATTAAGTAATATGACTCCATCTACAAATACGATCAAGAACATAATTTAAAAAGTACATTAATTGTGAAGTTATTGGTGCTTTAGTCACAAATCTATAGACTTTTGTATCAGTAACTGGTACAAATAAAGGTGTGTGTGTGTGTATAGGTAATACATTTAACATCTGCTTCATTTTATGTAATTGTAAAGGGGTGGATTTACAATCTTAGGCAAGTTCAACGGAACAGCTGCGGAATCCCTGACAAACAGTGTAAGTGGTGCTTACAATGTGTTTCTGGGATTTCTGCAGCTCTTCTGTTGAAGTGAACAATGGACAAGTGAGAAAACCTCCACAGAGATTCACCCTAAAGTCTCAGACTGAAAAATTAAATTAGTCATATTCAGGGACTGAAAGCAAATTGAACCAGTGGAATGAGTGATGAGAATGAAATTGTTATGGCTGATGACTTGATTTAATGTGTATCTGGACAATCACAGTATACTGTGAGAAAAACCTGACCAGAAACAACACAAACATTTATTTAAATGGTATATGTCATTTTTATAGTGCAGATCAATTCACTGCAATTACTGTTCAGTTGCAAGGCAACAGCCGAGAATGGCCGGTGAAAAATTAACATTTACCAGTAGCTTTTCAAGTAGTACAGAATCTCCATCAATCTGTTAGCTGATGTAAAATCAACGGGCTAGAAATTCATCTACTTACCGACACTCCGTAGCGCCATGGAATGGCAATAAAATGGCGGCCGCCACTCTTTCGGGAGCTGGTGGCGGGTCCCGTGATGGGCGCCATATTCCTCTCCCCCTTTGCACTGCCGGTAACTGACAGCGCCCTGGGGGAAAAAATGGCGGCATGGTGACATCATTCTGCATGCAACACTGACTTAACGTCACCAATGCGAACTTCGATCCTAGCACTGAATTCAGCGCTGGGTCCTAAGCACGCCACGTTAACCTGGTGTGCAAGCAGGCTGACTGTGGCGATGTCTGCAGCTCTTAAAGGGACACACACCTCATTCAAGTAAGTTTGAATTTAAGAGTTTGGTCTGTTTTTTTGATTTTATTGAAGTGGTGGCTTGTTGCAATAGATGTAAAAAGTTTTTTAAGTGTGTAGGGAATGCTGCTGGATGCTTGCAAGGGCTCGGATGGTAAATGAAGGCCTTTGAGAAGACAGAGCATGCTGCGAATACTCAGCAAGTCACGCAACATCCATGGAGAGAAAAAGAGTTCACGTCTCAGGTCGACATGCTGCCAGACCAACTGAGTATTTCCAGCATTTTATGCTGTCATTTCACATTTACAGCATCCGCTTGCAGAGGGAAGAGGACGCCGCTGAAGAGGAGGAATCAGATGGAAGGATGCATCCCAGACAGCCCCTTTGTGGCCGGGATATCCAAGATGGAATCATCTGCCTGCGGTCCCACTGGCTGGGCAGGCTGCCTCTTTTTGTTGACCCACTGGCTGGGCAGGCTGCATTTCTTGGGTGTGTGAAATGAAGAAGGCACAAGGGTTGAGTTGTGCTGATGGGAGGGCGGGAAAGCAAGAGGTGCATGCCAGAAGGAGGGTAACGTACGAGGATACCCGCAACTTGTATCCTTTCAGCCCTGCCGCTGGCCAAGGGCTCAACCATGCCCCTGCCAAGAATGGCCTGCACTGTCTCCTCCAAGGGGGTGAGGCTAGGAATGGGAGATGTTCCTCATGATTAGTGCATATTGTTGGTAGGTGAGTGATTGGGGGTTGTGCATTGAGCAGTGTGTGAGGCTAGTGGTGCAGTTGGTAGGAGACGGCTTTTGAAGATGCATTCACTGACCGTCACCAGTGGTCTGAGGCCATGAAGCTTCTTTGGGCACTGGTGGTGGGGGCGACACTGCTGGCAGTGACGGCCTTAGTGATGCACTCCTACATCGTTCTTTCTGGAGAGCCTCCTGGCCGCTGTGGGTAGAGGGCCGCTCTTGCAGTGTTGACCCCGCTGCACAAAGCTGGAGTGCTGCGTGTGAGACCCTCGGTGCCCCTTTGCTGGCTTGCTGAGCCATTTGTGTTAGTGCTGAGGCAGTTTTCCCATTTGTTGAGGTGAGGAAGGTAATTCAGCTTTAACAGCTGACTATTCACATTTGGAACTTTGTAAATATTGAATATTTCTTAAAAGGCAGAAAGGGCTGAAAAATGAGTTGATTCACTGCATTTTATTCTGTATTGCTTCAGTGTGCATGGCCCCTTTAATTCTCAGACTGCTTCATTGCCCACAATTCCTAGCAAGCTCCACAGCTTCGCTCCCAGAGGCTGTGGAAAGCTGCAACGCGGGACCCGGACAGGAACTTCGTCCCGGACCCCTCCAGCAACCCCACCAGGACGGCGTTTCACAGCAGGTGAGCGCTGCGCCACCTATCTTCATGCCCCCCAGACCAATTTCATTCGCTTAGCGTTGCGGCCATTTCCAGTGGCCATTAACTGCAGTTGCCAGTAACACCGGCAACTTTGCTGGCGAACACTAATAGAGTCATAGATTTATACAGCACAGAAAGAGGTCCTTCGGCCCATCGTGTCCACGCCGGCCATCAAGCCCTGTCTATTCGAATCCCATTTTCCAGCACTTGGTCCGTAGCCTTGTATGCTATGGCGTTTCAAGTGCTCATCTAAATGCTTCTTGAATATTGTGAGGGTTCCTGCCTCTACCACCCTTTCAGGCAGTGAGTTCCAGATTCCAACCACGCTCTGGGTGAAAAAGTTTTTCCTCAAATCCCCTCTAAACCTCCTGCCCCTTACCTTGAAACTATGCCCCCTGGTTATTGACCCCTCTACTAAGGGGAAAAGTTCCTTTCTATCTACCCTATCTATGCCCCTCATAATTTTGTACACCTCAATCAGGTCCCCCCCTCAGCCTTCTCTGCTCTAAGGAAAACAACCCCAGCCTGTCCAGTCTCTCTTCATAGCTGAAGCGCTCCAGCCCAGGTAACATCCTGGTGAATCTCCTCTGCAGCCTCTCCAATGCAATCACATCCTTCCTCTAGTGTGGCGACCAGAACTGCACACAATATTCCAGCTGTGGCCTAACTAGCGTTTTGTACAGCTCCATCATAACCTCCCTGCTCTTATATTCTATGCCTCGGCTAATGAAGGCAAGTATCCCATATGCCTTTTTGACCACCTTATCTACCTGTCCTGCTGCCTTCAGGGATCTATGTACATGCACACCAAGGTCCCTCTGATCCTCTGTCCTTCCTAGGATCCTACCATTCATTGTGTATTCCCTTGCCTTGTTAGTCCTCCCAAAATGCATCACCTCTCACTTTTCAGGGTTAAATTCCATTTGCCACTGTTCTGCTCATCTGACCAACCTGTCTATATCGTCCTGTAGCCTGAGGTATCCCTCCTCGCTATTTACCACTCCACCAATTTTTGTGTTATCTGCGAACTTACTGATCATACCTCCTACATTCATATCTAAATCATTAATGTACACTACAAACAGCAAAGGACCCAGCACCGATCCCTGCGGTACACCACTGGACACAGGCTTCCAGTCACAAAAACAACCTTCGACCATCACCCTCTGCCTCCTGCCACTAAGCCAATTTTGGATCCAATGTGCCAAATTGCCCTGGATCCCATGGGCTCTTACCTTCTTGACCAGTCTCCCATGCGGGACTTTGTCAAAAGCCTTACTGACGTCCATGTAGACTACATCAACTACACTACCCTCATCCACACGCCTCGTCACCCCCTCGAAAAATTCAGTCAAATTGGTTAGACATGATCTCCCCCTGACAAAGCCATGCTGACTATCCTTGATTTAATCCTTGCCTCTCCAAGTGGAGACTAATTCTGTCCCTCAGAATTTTTTCCACTAATTTCCCTACCACTGATGTTCGGCTCACTGGCCTGTAATTCCCTGGTTTATCCCTACTACCCTTCTTGAATAATGGTACTACGTTAGCTGTTCTCGAGTCCTCTGGCACCTCCCCTGTGGCCAGAGAGGTTCTGAAAATTTGTGTCAGAGCCCCTGCAATCTCCTTCCTTGCCTCACACAGCAGCCTGGGATACATCTCGTCTGGGCCTGGGGATTTATCCACTTTTAAGCCTGCTAAAACCGCTAGTACCTCCTCCCTCTCAATACTAATTTGTTCAAGTATATCACAATCCCCCTGCCTGATTTCTATGCCTACATCGTCCTTCTCCATAGTGAACACAGATGCAAAATATTCATTTAGAACCTCACCCACATCTTCCAGCTCTACACACAGATTGCCACTTTGGTCCCTAATGGGCCCTACTCTTTCCCTGGTTATCCTCTTGCCCTTAATATACTTAGAAAACACCTTGGGATTTTCCTTTATTTTGCCCGCCAGTGTTTTTTCATGCCCTCTCTTCGCTCTCCTAATTTCTTTTTTAAGTACCCCCTGCACTTTCTATACTTCTCTAGGGCTTCCACTGTTTTTAGTCCTTTGTATCTGCCAAAAGCCTCCCTTTTTTTCCTAATCCATTCTTGTATATCCCTTGATATCCAGGGTTCCCTGGGCTTGTTGGTCCCACCCTTGACCTTTACGGGAACATGTTGGCGTTGTACTCTCTATTTCCTTTCTGAAAGACTCCCACTGCTCTGATGTGGATTTTCCTACAAGTAGCTTATCCCAATCCACTTTGGCCAGATCCTGCCTTATCATATTAAAATCGGCCATCCCCCAATTTAGAACCTTTATTTCCGGTCCATCTTTGTCCTTTTCCATGACTACCTTAAATCTCACCGAATTATGGTCACTGTCACCAAAATGCTCTCCTACTGACACTTCTACCACTTGCCCGGCTACATTCCCTAGAATTAGGTCCAGTACCGCCCCCCCTCTTGTAGGACTTTCTACATGCTGGCTCAAAAAGCTCTCCTGGATGCACTTTAAGAATTCCGCACCCTCTAAGCCTTTCACACTCTGACTATCCCAGTTAATATTGGGGAAGTTGAAATCCCCTACTATTATTACCCTATTATTTCTACACTTCTCTGAGATTTGCCTACATATCTGTTCCTCTATCTCCCCCTGACTGTTTGGGGGCCTATAGTACATTCCCAGCAAAGTGCTTGCCCCCTTTTTGTTTTTAAGTTCTACCCATATGGCCTCATTAGAGGAACCTGCTAAGATATCATCCCTCCTTACAGCAGTAATTGACTCCTTGATTAATATTGTGACACCCCCTCCTCTTTTACACCTCCCTCTGTCTCGCCTGAAGATTCTATACCCCGGAATATTGAGCTGCCAGTGCTGCCCCTCCCTCAACCATGTCTCTGATGGCAACAATATCATACTCCCATGTGTTCATCAACACCTTCAATTCATCTGCCTTACTCGCAAGACTCCTTGCATTAAAATAAATGCCATCCAGCCTTGCCATACCCCCTTGTGCCGTTACACATTTGCTCTGCCTTCCAGGCTGACTTGTTTTTTCCTCTATATTTGGCTGTGCATCACCCCCTACTATAGCTCCACTCTGTATCCCATCCCCCTGCCAAGTTAGTTTAAACTCCCCCCCCCAACAGTACTAGCAAACCTCCCGGCAAGGATGTTGGTCCCGTTCCGGTTCAGGTGCAACCCGTCTGACTTGTACAGGTCCCACCTTCCCCAGAAGCAGACCCAGTGATCCAGGAAACTAAAGCCCTCCCTCCTGCACCAACTCTTTAGCCACGCATTCATCTGCTCTATCCTCCTATTCCTATACTCGCTATCACGTGGCACCGGGAGTAATCCAGAGATTACAACCTTTGAGGTCCTGCTTTTTAATCTGCGACCTAGCTCCCTAAATTCTTGTTGCAGGACCTCATCCCTCTTTCTACCTATGTCGTTGGTACCAATGTGAACCACGACCTCTGACTGTTTGCCCTCCCCCTTCAGAATGCCCTGCAGCCGTTCAGTGACATCCTTGACCCTGGCACCAGGGAGGCAGCATACCATCCTGAAGTCACGTCTGCGGCCACAGAAACGTCTATCTGTTCCCCTTACGATAGAATCCCCTATCATTATTGCTCTCCCACTCTTTTTCCTCCCCTCCTGTGCAGCTGAGCCACTCGTAGTGCGACGGACTTGGCTCTTGCTGCATTCCCCTGAGAAACCATCTCCCCCATCAGTATCCAAAACGGAAAATCTGTTGGAGAGGGAGACGGACCCAGGGGACTCCTGCACTACCTTCCTAGTTCTTTTACTCTGTCTGGCGGTCACCCATACCCTGTCTGCCTGTGCACTCCTTACCTGCGGTGTGACCACCTTGTTAAATGTGCTATCCACGAAGATCTCAGCTTCGCGGATGCTCCACAGTGACTCCAGCCGCAGCTCCAGCTCCAAAACGCGGATTTCGAGTAGCTGCAGCTGGAGACACTTCCTGCACATGTGTTCGCCCTGGACACCGAAAGTGTCCCTGACGTCCCACATAGCACAGGAGGAGCACTCCACGCTGCCGAGCTGCCCTGCCATGTCCTAACCTTAACTTACTCCCTTTACTTCCTTTAAATTAAAGAATATTAAATACACTAAGGACCTTACTTCACTTTAAACGCTACTTATTCTAAACTAGAGACCTTACTTTTACTTCAACGAATGGACTGTAGAAATACTCACCAGGTTCTGCTTACTAATCAGCTCCTTCCCTGGTTGTGACGTCACTTTAGCGGTTTCGCAGTTGTTGTTGTTTGACTGCTCCCGCTCTCGGACTCTTTCCCAACTCGCAGCGCTCCTTTATGGCCGCTCCGACTTCTCTCAGGTCCGCCTCCCCCAACATTTTATTTTGGTTTGTTTTCCATGCTGTCAAGTAATCAGCTGGATCAATGGCCACGGAACTCATGCCTCAGGTTGACAGACGTGGTTCCCGAGCTGCGTGAATCCTGTGGCCATGCAGGGAAATCTAATAAGTAGGGAGAAAAGGGCTCTTAAGGGTCTCTAAAGTACCGCATAATGATTTCAATTGGGTCCCCCGCCGCTACAGGTCGGGTCAGTTCCATGCTGATACATGCACCTGTGGGAAAGGCGAGTGGGAGCGAGTTGACAGCGGGTTAAAAAAAAAACAATTTTCCCACCCGACCCGCCACCGATCGCGCCCGCTGCCTCCATGGAAAATTCAGCCCTTTGAGTCTGCTACCACTGAGCCAAGGCTGACACCTATTATAAATGATGTGGAGATGCCGGTGTTGGACTGGGGTGGACAAATGTGAGAAGTCGCACAACACCAGGTTATAGTCCAACAGCTTTATTTGAAATCACAAGCTTTCGGAGCGCTGCTCCTTCGTCAGGTGAAGTGAAGAGATGCATATAGGCACAGCATATATAGTCAGAGAACACTGCCAGATGATTACAGTTAATCTTTCTAACTGCCCTTTATCACACCTCGGCAGAGAGATAATCACTGCAATCAAAGGTGCGGATGGTGTCCAAACAGGTCAGTCAGGAAAACATTACATCAAAGACAATGAGGTGGGATCACAAGGGGTCAAATGTGGCAGATGCTGGGGTCTGTATGGAAAACAAAAGACTTTTTTTGCTGGAAATCACAGCAGGTCCGGCCGCATCTGTGTAGAGAGAACAAGCCAACGACGACTCGAGTCTGGATGCATCTACGTCAGGTGGGGTAACATGTAGCGTGACATGAATCCAAGATCCCGGTTGAGGCCGTCCTCATGGGTGCGGAACTTGGCTATCAGTTTCTGCTCGACGATTTTGCGTTGTCGTGTGTCTCGAAGGCCGCCTTGGAGAACGCTTACCGAAGATCGGAGGCTGAATGTCCTTGACTGCTGAAGTGTTCCCCGACTGGGAGGGAACACTCCTGCCTGGCGATTGTTGCGCGGTGTCCGTTCATACGTTGTCGCAGTGTCTGCATGGTCTCGCCGATGTACCATGCTCCGGGGCATCCTTTCCTGCAACGTATGAGGTAGACAACGTTGGCAGAGTCACATGAGTATGTACCATGTACCTGGTGGGTGGTGTCCTCACGTGTGATGATGGTATCTGTGTTGATGATCTGGCATGTCTTGCAGAGGTTGCCGTGGCAGGGTTGTGTGGTGTCGTGGTCGCTGTTCTCCTGAAAGCTGGGTAATTTGCTGCGAACGATGGTCTGTTTGAGGTTAGGCGGCTGTTTGAAGGCGAGTAGTGGAGGCGTGGGGATGGCCTTAGCGAGGTGTTCATCGTCATCGATGACATGTTGAAGGCTGCGAAGAACATGGCGTAGTTTCTCCGCTCCGGGGAAGTACTGGACGACGTAGGGTACTCTGTTGGTTGTGTCCCGTGTTTGTCTTCTGAGAAGGTCTATGCGATTTTTCGCTGTGGCCCGTCAGAACTGTCGATCGACGAGTCGAGCGTCATATCCCGTTCTTACGAGGGCGTCTTTCAGCGTCTGTAGGTGTCCATCGCGTTCCTCCTCGTCTGAGCAGATCCTGTGTATTCGCAGGGCTTGTCCATAGGGGATGGCTTCTTTAACGTGGTTAGGGTGGAAGCTGGAGAAGTGGAGCATCGTGAGGTTGTCCGTGGGCTTGCGGTAGAGTGAAGTGCTGAGGTGTCCGTCTTTGATGGAGATTCGTGTGTCCAAGAATGAAACCGATTCTGAGGAGTAGTCCATGGTGAGTTTGATGGTGGGATGGAACTTGTTGATGTTATCGTGTAGTCTTTTCAGTGATTCTTCGCCGTGGGTCCATAGGAAGAAAATGTCGTCGATGTATCGGGTGTATAGCGTTGGTTGGAGGTCCTGTGCAGTGAAGAAGTCTTGCTCGAACTTGTGCATGAAGATGTTGGCGTATTGGGGTGCGAATTTGGTCCCCATGGCTGTTCCGTGTGTTTGGGTAAAAAACTGGTTGTCGAAGGTGAAGACATTGTGGTCAAGGATGAAGCGGATGAGTTGTAGGATGGCGTCTGGAGATTGAGATACAGGGAACCCCCAGCTTCTGTCACGACACTACAGACTTCTTACAGAAACTCAGCACCCACGGACCAGTTGAACCAGGAACACTCCTCGCCACGATGGACGTCTCGGCACTTTACACCAGTATCCCCCACGATGACGGCATCGCTGCGACAGCCTCAGTACTCAACACCAACAACAGCCAATCTCCAGACGCCATCCTACAACTCATCCGCTTCATCCTTGACCACAATGTCTTCACCTTCGACAACCAGTTTTTTACCCAAACACACGGAACAGCCATGGGGACCAAATTCGCACCCCAATACGCCAACATCTTCATGCACAAGTTCGAGCAAGACTTCTTCGCTGCACAGGACCTCCAACCAACGCTGTACACCAGATACATCGATGACATCTTCTTCCTTTGGACCCACGGCGAAGGATCACTGAAAGGACTACACGATAACATCAACAGGTTCCATCCCACCATCAAACTCACCATGGACTACTCCTCAGAATCGGTTTCATTCTTGGACACACGAATCTCCATCAAAGACGGACACCTCAGCACTTCACTCTACCGCAAGCCCACGGATAACCTCACGATGCTCCACTTCTCCAGCTTCCACCCTAACCACGTTAAAGAAGCCATCCCCTATGGACAAGCCCTGCGAATACACAGGATCTGCTCAGACGAGGAGGAACGCGATGGACACCTACGGACGCTGAAAGACGCCCTCGTAAGAACGGGATATGACGCTCGACTCGTCGATCGACAGTTCCGACGGGCCATAGCGAAAAACCGCATAGACCTCCTCAGAAGGCGAACACGGGACACAACCAACAGAGTACCCTACGTCGTCCAGTACTTCCCCGGAGCGGAGAAACTACGCCATGTTCTTCGCAGCCTTCAACATGTCATCGATGACGACGAACACCTTGCTAAGGCCATCCCCACGCCTCCACTACTCGCCTTCAAGCAGCCGCATATCCTCAAAAGTACCATCGTTCGCAGCAAATTACCCAGCTTTCAGGAGAACAGCGACCACGACACCACACAACCCTGCCACGGCAACCTCTGCAAGACATGCCAGATCATCAACACAGATACCATCATCACACGTGAGGACACTACCCACCAGGTACATGGTACATACTCATGTGACTCGGCCAACGTTGTCTACCTCATACGTTGCAGGAAAGGATGCCCCGGAGCATGGTACATCGGCGAGACCATGCAGACACTGCGACAACGTATGAACGGACACCGCGCAACAATCGCCAGGCAGGAGTGTTCCCTCCCAGTCGGGGTACACTTCAGCAGTCAAGGACATTCAGCCTCCGATCTTCGGGTAAGCGTTCTCCAAGGCGGCCTTCGAGACACACGACAACGCAAAATCGTCGAGCAGAAACTGATAGCCAAGTTCCGCACCCATGAGGACGGCCTCAACCGGGACCTTGGGTTCATGACACGCTACATGTAACCCCACCTGATGTAGAGTCATCCAGACTCGAGTCGTCGTTGGCTTGTTCTCTCTACACAGATGCGGCCGGACCTGCTGTGATTTCCAGCAAAAAAAGTTTTTTGTTTTCCATACAGACCCCAGCATCTGCCACATTTGACCCCTTGTGATCCCACCTCATTGTCTTTGATGTAATGTTTTCCTGACTGACCTGTTTGGACACCATCCGCACCTTTGATTGCCGTGATTATCTCTCTGCCGAGGTGTGATAAAGGGCAGTTAGAAAGATTAACTGTAATCATCTGGCAGTGTTCTCTGACTATATATGCTGTGCCTATATGCATCTCTTCACTTCACCTGACGAAGGAGCAGCGTTCCGAAAGCTTGTGATTTCAAATAAAGCTGTTGGACTATAACCTGGTGTTGTGCGACTTCTCACCTATTATAAAGGTTGCATTATATCCTCTATGTAAACGTTGGTATCTTCATTGCATGGTACATTTACTAGCAGTCAATTGAATAGTGGTGTATAAATTGGGTAGTGCTGTTGGCACTATTTCTCCACCTTTGCCCCAATTTGATATCTCCTTCCTGGATGCCAACACAGTTTGAATCAGTCAGTGCATAACCTCGGGATCCTGTTCGACCAAGCTGAGCTCCAAAAGCCTGATGATCCAAATTACTTTTTTTCTGATAATTAAACAGTTCTCATTCAAAATCTTGCTCTCTGATATTGATAGCAATTCCCCATTGTCCTCCCCTGCTTAGACTGAAATAGCTGCCATTTAACACCCTAGCTCTCCCACTTGCCTTTTGCCCAAGCTGTCTTGCACCTGCTGCTGTATTATCAATCTGTGTGATTTGGAAGCATGACAGAAATGTGGATCTACAATTCTGCTGCTGGAATAAGGGAGCTGGTTATAGCAATGCAGCGTTCCAACAATTCGAACGTCAATGTAAAAGCACCTCAATTGAACAAATGGACTTCCTGATCTGTATCCATCTTGGGATTTGTGGGGGGAAAAAAGCTTTCCTAGTACTAAACCTCTTTAAACGTTGTTTAAGCCTGTTTAAAATTGAAGTTCAAAATGTTTAAAGGCCTGGTGAGCTGATGGTGTATTGTTGAGTATACAGTAACCAACCTGGTGCTATCTGTTGCGGCAGCAGGAGACAGCTTTCCAACAGGAACTGCACATTTTCACTTTTTTTTAAAGACTTTTTTTGAGACAACCATTTTTGTTGGTTTCCACATTGGCACTGGGGGTAAGGGAGCTAATTGTAAACGTGGACACTACTCTCTCACGTGGGTAATGTCAGGCCTTCTGCACCTGACCCAAGTGCCTGTTCTTCATATGTGAGCGTGCACAGTGAATATCGGACTATTCAACCTTGAAATGCTTCATAACGGAGCGCTATCGTGTGTGCTCCTGATATCCATACAGGTGCAACTCCCAACAGATTGCTAAAGGGCAGCAATTAGGAATAGGGACCAAATTTTTTTCCTCTCCCTGACTGAGGGGTGCGGACCCATTGTGACACTCCAGCTCGATCCATCCATGAGATCAGCTAATACAAGAGTGGGAGGGGACACCTGATCTATATAGCTCCGTGCTACACTGTGGGGTAGGTGTGATTTTAAACACCATAGTGCTGGGAAGTTCTAGTTACTTAATTTTATCAGTGTTTATTCCTGGATGGACTTGCTGTGTTGTAATAGTGCGACTGTCATTCCATTGTTGAGTAAAGTTGTGGTGCCTTGGCAGAATTGGGTTGTGTAATTTAGAAGATTACCATCAGTATGCACAATAAATTTGTTTTGATCCTTTTATCATTCACCAGTATTTCTATGCAACCTTAGAAATGTTTGGCTCATGGTATCGAACCAATCAAGAGGAGGTAGCCAAAATTAAGCCGCAATAACTCCAGACCTCCAGTAATCTTTTCAGGAATAAATTCAAAGTTGAATGTAACTCCCAGTAATATTGGGCACACAACTGAGCACAGATTGTAATGGGGATGTAGAGTGGTTTGCTTTATCTGATGAAGATTGTCTGACGTACATGGTGTATCAAGCAGCTTGAGCTTAGTGTACAATACCTCCAAATTAAATTGGGTGATCAGGCAAGTCAAGTTGGAAGGAGCATATTTCAATTATTGGCACGTGTGAAGGAGCTGAACAAAGGAGATCAAAAGAATAAGCGTCTTGACTTCTTGAACTCCTGAGATTGAACAAAAATTATTTTGGCAACCAAATATTCATTTGACTAGGCATTCTTGAACACTTCTGTAAACTAAATTAAGGATATGGGTCATTTCATGATGCATTTAATTGGTTAAAGATGCAAAATTACTCCTGTTAGAGATTGGAATATTCACCAACTTGAAAATGTGGTTGAGTATGAGCAGAAGGCTTGTTTTTTTTATAATACATGTTGATACTTGTTTTGAGAATGTTTCTTTGCATCTAATTTTTTTAAGTACTCTGGTTTTAATGAGGATATCTGTGTCTGTCATAGATTTTATTGCACAAATGTTTGAGGGAGACTGTCCCCACCCCCACTCATGATCATCGTGTATATGTAGTGTGGCACCTCGGGGAAACACTAAGCTTAAATCCACGTTCTATTAATCTGCCTATATTCTCGGGTTGCCGATAACGGATCTTAATGATTTAATTTAGGATTTATCCACCAATGAGGCAGTGGTGCTGAGAACAACCCTTTGCAAAGCCCTGGCCCACAAAATTCAAGCAGCACAAATCCGTGCATAAGATACACAAATACAAATGGGACTGGGCTTTGCGGGACACATGTGGTCCACAGGCTGCAGTTTGAACACCCCTATTCTAATCCGTGACAGTAATTAGCTTTCTGTGAATGCCTATTATACAAATACAATTTAAAAGACTCCGTCGGAGTGATGCATCTTGAAATTTTGGAAGCCGGATAAAACGTGATCTATAAAATGAGCACAATTTAACAGTATTTATTTTGCAGGACCAATGCAAGAATTGCTGTGCCTAATGGACCAGGTGGCTAATAGAGAATACAGAAATTATTCTAGTTCTTGGCAGCACCCGTCAGACCTCACTACCAGGTAAACCCGAAATATAAACACACTGCTTTTTTAAAAACTAAATGACTTACTACAAAAAGCTATTTATTTTACCTTATTAGTTTTTCTTTTTTCCTCTCCCATTCCATGAACACTTCATAAATCAGTGGATGAGTTGGAACGTTGCAGAGCTCTGAATGACCCTCTATAACCAGTTACTGGGACAAGGCACATTTCCCATTCCTCTCCTCTCCATGCATGTATTGCAATGCGCAGAGTGTGGGAAATAAACTGGGAGAACTGGAAGCAATTATTTTACAAAAAGTTCAGACTTAATGGCATTAACAGAAACCTGGCTGCAAACTGGACAAGAATGTAAAATAAACACATTAGGGATATAATATGTTTAGGAGTGGTGGTATCTTTTGTTCACTGCGTATATCAATGATTTGGATATAGGCCTAGAGGGAGTGATATCAAAATTTGCAGGTGATGCCAAAATCATAGAATGGTTACAGCACAGAAGGAGGCCATTCGGCCCATCGAGCCCGTGCCTGCGCTCTGCAAGAGCACTGCAGCTAGTCCCACTCTCCCACCCTTTCCTCGTAGCCCTGCAAATTTCTTTCCTTCAGGTGCTTATCCAATTCCCTTTTGAAAGCCACGATTGAATCTGCCTGCACCACGCTTTCAGGCAGTGCATTCCAGATCCTAACCACTCGCTGCGTAAAAATGTTTTTCCTCATGTTGCCTTTGGTTCTTCTGCTAATCACCTTAAATCTGTGTCCTCTGGTTCTCGACCGGTCTGCCAATGGGAACAGTTTCTCTCTATCTACTCTGTCTAGAACCTTCATGATTTTGAACACCTCCATCAAATCTCCTCTCAACTTTCTCTGCTCTAAGGAGAACAACCCCTAGCTTCTCCAGTCTATCCACGTAACTGAAGTCTCTCATCCCTGGAACCATTCTTGTAAATCTTTTCTGCACCCTCTCTAAGGCCTTCACATCCTTCCTAAAGTGTGGTGCCCAGAATTAGACACAACACTCCAGTTGAGGCTGAACCAGTGTTTTATAAAGGTTCATCACAACTTGCTTTTGTACTCTATACCTCTATTTATGACGAAGGAGCAGCAGCTCCGAAAGCTTGTGATTTCAAATAAAACTGTTGGACTATAACCTGGTGTTGTGCGACTTCTCATTTCTATTTATGAAGCCCAGGATCCCGTATGCTTTTTCTCAACCTGCCCTGCCACCTTCAGCGATTTGTGCACATATACCCCCAGGTCTCTCTGTTCATGCACCCCCTTTAGAATTGTACCTTTTAATTTATATTGCCTCTCCTCGTTCTTCCTACCAAAATGTATCACTTTGCACTTTTCTGCATTAAATTTCATCTGCCACGTGTCCGCCCATTCCACCAGCCTGTCTATGTCTTCTTGAAGTCTATCACTATCCTCCTCACTGTTCACTATACTTCCAAGTTTTGTGTCATCTGCAAATTTTGAAATTGTGCCCTCTACACCCAAGTCCAAGTCATTAATATATATCAAGAAAAGCAGTGGTCCTAGTACCGACCCCTGGAGAACACCACTGTGTACCTTCCTCCAGTCCGAAAACCAACCGTTCACCACTACTCTCTGTTTCCTGTCACTTAGCCAATTTTGTATCCATGCTGCCACTGTCCCTTTTATTCCATGGGCTTCAACTTTGCTGGTAAGCCTATTATGTGGCACTTTATCAAACACCTTTTGGAAGTCCATGTACACCTCATCAACCCTCTCTGTTACCTCATCAAAAAACTCAATCAGGTTAGTTAAACACGATTTGCCGTTAACAAATCCGTGCTGGCTTTCCTTAATTAATCCACAGGAGGTGTCGTTAATTCTTCAGAAGACCAAAGGGATATTGATAAGTTGGGAGAATTGGCTAAAAAGTGACCGATGGCATTCAGTTTCAGTGAGCGTAAGGTGATACATTTAGCTTCATAAAACAATCATTACATTCTGAATGGGAGTAGGTTCGGTGGTGTGGAAGAGCAGAGGGATTAGGGTAACAGATTCTCAGGACATTAAAGGTAGTACCTTGGGTTGATAAGGCTGTAAGAAAAGCTAGTGAAATTGTAGGTTTTACCGCTAGGTATAGAATATAAAAGCCAAGAGGTAATGATGAGCCTATATATAACCTTAACACCTCAGTTGGAGTATTGTGTGCAGTGTTTGGTTCCACATTACAGGAAGGCTGTTGAAGCCTGCTTTTGTACTCTACGCCTCTATTTATAAAGGCAAGGATCCCATATGCTTTTCTAACAGCTTTATCGACTTTCCATGACTCCTACCTGGTCCTAGACGGCAGAAGATTTTTCAAGCCTGGGTTACGATTTTTTATGTTGTGTTGTTCTACACTTTTGCCACTACTTGGCTCTGTAATGACCAGTGCTGAAAGAAATTGGAGAAAATGAAACAAGCAAAAGAGACTGGCAATCTCAAAGGAGAGAAAAGCTGAGAGCGCCAGTGCTTTAGATAGTCACACAAAAATGCCACATTTCTCACAGTTTATGGATCCAATGGCCTTAAAATTGGGAGCAACACCTTTTCGGTTCCCACCGATCCTAAGCAAGTAATTGCTTCTCCCCAAAGAGAACTTGAATCTGACTTGTACTTAGAAAGTTCTTTTGTTGTATATTGTTTGCAGTGAAATAGTTTGGTGCAGAAGAACATGTTGAGAATCTGTTTTAATGTTGCAACACTTGTTTTCTCAGAAATTATTCCAGACGGAACAGGAATTCATTCAACAAGCCTAATCTCTTCCAATGGGCAAACAGCAATGGACATATTTGCCGTTTTAGTGGAATACCAGATCGTTTTCAGCGTAGTCCCATACCTTAGTTGCAGAATATACAACCTGGAATCAGTTGCATTCTTCTGGCATGTGTCACAGTTGTAAGTTCAGTTTGTGTGGATTTGGTGGGCTATTTGGGCGCTTCTGTAGTACACTACAGTGTAATCTGGTGCTTGTAAAAGAAATTTCTTATCTAGTCTTAACGAGAGTTTTTTTTTGTAGTAAGAGCCTGTTGAATGATTGACAGAGGGGACAGGCTCTATTGGCATTGGCAAGCTCTTATTAGATTCCGCTCCCTGCAAAGAATCACCTTGGCTGTTGCAAAATAGCTTGGTTGAGATCAAAAAATCACAGGAAAGACCCGTAAACCCGACTAGTTGCAATTTTAGTCTTGAAGCAGACTATGCAATTACAAAATTAATATTTTACTTGCATGTGTGGATTTGTTTGCTGGCATAAAGTAGTCAAGTGGCCATTGAGAGGCAGCATGCTTTCACAAGTCATGGCTCTAATACTGGGTGTAATAATGTCTATACTCTGGAATTATACTCTAAAATTGCAGACAGTCTGAAAGGTCAGTTATTAATGTTTCGAACTGAATATAATAGCTGATTTTAGAAATTTAAGGTAACTCACCTAGGTATTTAGAAGCAGTGTTCTGGTATGATTTATTTTTATTCTACAGCCTTGGACGTTCCTTTGCATTAGTCTCCATTTTGTGAATATGTAACAAGCAATAGAGTATAATTCATGTGGTTACTGTTTCAGAGGGGTAGTAATTTTGGTGGTGTAAGTAGATGGAAAGAAATAATTGCAGCACAATTTTCAGTCTGCCCTTGAAACGTCCAGGGCATAGCATGAGGAAGAAAAAGTAAATGGTATGCAGCTTTCAATCTTGCATCTCGTATTCCGTATGAGCTCAAAGCACTTTAAGTACAAGTTATGGTTGGTGACCTTTTAAATTCCACACAATAATAACTGAAGTGAAATTATTCCAAACCAGCATTGTAGCAGTGGCCTGATGCCCATGCCCCACCTCTATGTACTGCTTTCAATCCCAAATAACAGTCCGAGGACCAGTTTCAATAATAATAATAGTATTGGTCCCAGACTTGCACTGAAAACTGCGTAGCCTGATTTTGAAGCAATTCTGGAGCCTGGTAGCGTGAGTTAGGGTTGTTGTACTGTGGGACAGATTTGCTCTGCTGTAAAACATGCCTTGCGAACGTGACCGATATTTATATCCAGATTCCAGTCGGAGAACTGGATGTACAGTAAAGCATACTCTCACCACTTAATATCCTCTTAGCCAAAGAATTGTGCTTTTTAAAATGTCAAATGTGTCTCATTTAAGTCATTAATAGCCTATTAAATCTTTTTACATTTTCTACGTTAAGCATTTCAACTAACTACAACTAATTGACTAACTCACTTATTCACACAAAGTCTAAATATAAGTGACTCGTCAATAATGTGAATAGTGCTTAATACTCATTTAATATTTAACCTGTTTATCACATCTGTACAATCTTCTCTGTGCTATTTGTGTAATAACTTTTTCTTTTGCCTTTTATATTCATGTATCTGGCTTTAGTTACTGATGAGCACATTCACACTACAACAGTAGCATCGATGTGAAGTGGTTTTGCTTCATGCTAACACTAAGATTATAGTGCAATTTCCGGGTTAGGGCTCAAACTGACTGTCAAGTGACATTGAGCTATGGTAATATGCAATTGTCAGGCATAATTCAGTACACTGGGGATGCTACTGTGAATCAAACTGGATACAAATACTGCATATTAGCATAAATTTTTTTTAAATGCGAACATGCTGTGATTGTACCAGTGATTACTGTATACCGTTAATGTTGCATCATTGTAATATTGCACCATAGTAACTTACATTGTACTGTGGAGCCTACAAAGTATTGGTGTAATATATTTAGATTAGGTAGTAATAATGGTACATTACCCAGGCCACCATTCCCTGAGGAAAGTTATGCCTATTATTGCAGCAGTTTTCAACCTGTGAGTTGCTGCAGCTCAGCTTCCTGATGCACTCAAGAGCGCTGGACCCAGGTCCTGGTTCCCAACTCCAGTTCCTCACCTGCCCAATCGGACGCTTTCCATGTTTTTAAGTGTGCAGGAATTCACCATCTTGTTAGCTTTGGCAGGATCAGGAATTGTCACTTGCAGCAGGTGGGCGAGTCTCTGCTTCTGGAGCGATACAGTAGTGATGCAGAGGGGCAGCAAGGAGTGCATCAGTGAGGGACAGCACCTCTGGGAACTGTGGGATGGGGGGAGGCCTCTGAATGGGGAGGAACTTTTAGTTTTCAGTTAGTCATAGACGCATTACAGTTATGATGAAAAGAGGGGGCAGTGAAACCTACTGATTTTGCAAAAAGGTCCGATATTAAAATGATTGAGAACTGCTGTTCTACTGAGTTGTGTATAAATAAGATAATGTAATGGGTGAGTATATGCTCACTGAGGGTGTTTGAGTCAATCTATAGTTCTGCTTTACTGTTTAGGCCTAGTTAGAAACAGATATTTTGTGTCAAACCTGCCTACCCACAGTCCATTGTTCTGATTCATTCATATCACCACAGTGGAACCTAATAACATCATAGGAAAGGGGAGTTCTACACAAAATACCTAATGGGCTGGCTCTTACCAGCAGTTTAGCTCATCAAACACTTAAACAGGAGGTGATCGAGAGATATGCAAGTGTTATTCTCGAGCATTTAAGATCATTTGAAAATCTGGTAGAATATATTGAGCAGGTTGAGGAGACTCGTCTGAAGTGGAGTTTTGTAGCAATCACTTAGTCTGGGGCAGTGACCAAAAAACTATGTGGAAATAAAGTACATCTGTCAAAGAGTGGTTTATTTTTATGACTGGAAATTTCAAATTGGCTTCCAAAAAGCCACTTGATTTGCTGAACCCTTAAGGCTATGAAAAACAAACTGCTCTAATTGAGAACCCCAGTTGGCCAACAAGACAACATTGCATGATGATAAAGTTGTCATTGTGGTCCTTCATTGCTGTAAAGTCCTTTTTTGTCTTTTTTTTGTCATAGTTTTAGATTTGTGCTTCAAATATTCAATTAAATATGTTTTCCTACCATTTACTAGTTGTGTATTTTTTTAACTGTTGGTTTATTGAAGATTCTAAGGTTGATGACCAGTGCATTCTGACATGAGCTAGCTCGGACAAATTACGCTTCTGGCTACTTCTGGTGTGATATACTATTCATACAAGTCTCAGAAAATGCATAATCCAAAGAAATTCCAATTACTTTGTGAAAGCAGTAGTAACTGTAGCCAAGGGTAAGCAATTTCTAAACTATTAGAACCATAGAATCATAGAAAGTTACAGCACGGAAGGAGGCCATTTCGGCCCATTGTGTCCGCGGCGGCCGACAAACGGCTATCCAGCCTAATCCCACTTTCCAGCTCTTGGTCCATAGCCCTGCAGGTTAGAGCATCCCAAGTGCACATCCAAGCACTTTTTAAATGTGGTTAGGGTATCTACCTCTACCACCCTTTCAGGCAGTGAGTTCCAGATCACCACCACCCTCTGGGTGAAGAAATTTCCCCTCAAATCCCCCCTAAACCTCCTATCAATTACTTTAAATCTATGCTCCCTGGTTGTTGACCTGTCTGCTAAGGTGAGAAGTCGCACAACACCAGGTTATAGTCCCAACAGTTTTATTTGAAATCACAAGCTTTCGGAGCTGCTGCCCTTTCGTCGGGTGAAGTGAAGGAATACGAATCGGCAAAGCATATATAGACAGAGAACAATGCCTGTGTAGCGTACAATGTCAGACGACTGCAGTTAATCTTTCTGACTGCCTTTTATCACACCTCGGCAGAGAAACAATCAGGTCAGGAAGGCATTATATCAAAGACATAGCAAGATACAGCTAAGACAATGAGGTGGGGTCACGGGGGGTCTAATGTGTCAAATGCAGTCTGTATGGAAAACCATAAACTTTAAAAATTTTACTTTTTTTTAACTGGAAATCACATCTGTAAACAAGCCAACAACGACTCGAGTCTGGATGACTCTACGTCATGTAGCGTGACATGAAACCAAGATCCCGGTTGAGGCCGTCCTCATGGGTGCGGAACTTGACTATCAGTTTCTGCTTGATTTTGCGTTGTCGTGTGTCTCGAAGGCCGCCTTGGAGAACGCTTACCCGCAGATCCGAGGCTGAATGTCCTTGACTGCTGAAGTGTTCCCCGACTGGGAGGTAACAATCCTGCCTGGCGATTGTTGCGTGGTGTCCGTTCATAACGTTGTCTCAGTGTCTGCATGGCATGAGACAACGTATGAATGGACACCGCGCAACAATCGCCAGGCAGGTTTGTTACCTCCCAGTCGGGGAACACTTCAGCAGTCAAGGACATTCGGCCTCGGAAATGCGGGTAAGCGTTCTCCAAGGCGGCCTTCGAGACACACGACAACGCAAAATCATCGAGCAGAAACTGATAGCCAAGTTCCGCACCCATGAGGACGGCCTCAACCGGGATCTTGGGTTCATGTCACGCTACATGACGTAGAGTCATCCAGACTCGAGTCGTCGTTGGCTTGTTCACAGATGTGATTTCCAGTTTTAAAAAAAAGTAAAATTTTAAAGTTTATGGTTTTCCATGCAGACTGCATTTGATACATTAGACCCCCTGTGACTCCACCTCATTGTCTTAGCTGTATCTTGCTATGTCTTTGATATAATGCCTTCCTGACCTGATTGTTTCTCTGCCGAGGTGTGATAAAAGGCAGTCAGAAAGATTAACTGTAGTCGTCTGACATTGTACGCTACACAGGCATTGTTCTCTGTCTATATATGCTTTGCCGATTCGTATTCCTTCACTTCACCTGACGAAGGGGCAGCAGCTCCGAAAGCTTGTGATTTCAAATAAAACTGTTGGACTATAACCTGGTGTTGTGCGACTTCTCACTTTTGTCCAGCCCAGTCCAACACCGGCATCTCCGCATCATGTCTGCTAAGGGAAATGGGTCCTTCCTGTCCACTTTATCTAGGCCCCTCATAATTTTATACACCTCTAAGGTCTCCCCTCCGCCTCCTCTGTTCCAAAGAAAACAAACCCAGCCTATCCAATCTTTCCTCGTAGCTACATGCTCATAAATCTCCTCTGCACCCTCTCTAGTGCAATCACATCCTTCCTGTGATGTGGTGACCAGAACTGCACGCAGTGTTCCTGCTGTGGCCTAACTAGTGTTTGATACAGTTCAAGCATAACCTCCATATTAGTGGATCTCCTGTGATGTTACTGATGGTGACTTGGAAGGTAGACACTTTTATAACTTCAAATGACTCCAATGTTAAGCGCCTTGTGTTATACATTGATTTCCTGTGCCATTTACTGCTGAAGAAAAATAAAAGCAAAATTGTATCTCCCTGCAATGATCTTCTCTGCTTTTTCGCACTCTGATTCTTTCTGTAACACTCACTGTATCTCCATCTTGTATTTCTTTCTCTCGTGCTCTCCTCTTGTCTTATTGTGATTTATTATGGTTCTATCTGTCTAGTAGTCTGAATCATTTTTCACTCCAGAACACTCTTGGTACTATTGCCTGTTTAGCTGGATGAAAGACTACGTTTATGTAGAAAATCTGTTCAGTCGAGTCCTTTCACTGTACTTAAAATGTTAAGGATGACCATGTTGCATTTGGTCATGCAATAAGGGGAATAAGTGTTATATGTGTTGGGTTGCAAAATAAATAGTCAATTCCTTTTATAATTTTTCCAAATGCAGTCCTAGGAAGACTGTCATAATGGTGGGTATTACATTGAAGTACTGGGAACACCTCTCTGTACTTCGCTGCAATACAGTTTCTAGTAAATCGACTGACGGGAAGTAATATCGGTGCTGTAGATCAAAAATGTGATGGATAATTCTTCATGAGAACAGAAATGTAATAAATTTCCACAAGCAAGAATGTTTTTCTGATTGTAAATTTTTCTATTCTTTCCCCAGATGAAATGTATTGCCCTGAAACTGCATTACTCTTGTGCAGTTACAAGCCCATATAGTTCCAAAATATCGTTGACATTTAATTCCCTCAACGAACAACTAAATCAGAAGATTTGGTCATTTATTGCTTTGGTGTTTGTGGGAGCTTGCTGTGTGCAATTTGGTTGCCGAGTTTCCTACATTACAACAGTGACTACGCTTCAAAAGTACTTCATTGACTGTAAAGTGCTTCCATCCTGACAAGATCATTCTGAAACTCACTTTTATCCCTTTATAATACAATTGACCAGAGATTTAAATTGCAGACATTATATGCAAGTATTTTGATATATTATAGTACATAGTGCAAATTATATATTCACTCCATCTTGATTTTAATTACAATTCTGTGCAGTAAATCATTACATAGAAACATAGAACATAGAAAAATAGGAGCAGGAGTAGGCCATTCAGCCCTTCGAGCCTGCTCTGCCATTCAATATGATCATGGCTGATCCTCTATCTCAATACCATATTCCCGCTCTCTTCCCCCATACCCCTTGATGCCTTTAGTGTCTAGAAATCTATCTATCTCCTTAAATATATTCAGTGACTTGGCCTCCACAGCCTTCTGTGGTAGAGAATTCCACAGGTTCACCACCCTCTGAGTGAAGAAATTTCTCCTCATCTCAGTCCTAAATGACCTACCCCGTATCCTGAGACTGTGACCCCTCGTTCTCGACCCCACAGCCAGGGGAAACATCCTCCCTGCATCCAGTCTGTCTAGCCCTGTCAGAATTTTATACGTTTCAATGAGATCCCCTCTCATTCTTCTAAACTCTAGTGAATACAGGCCTAGTCAACCCAATCTCTCATACGAAGCAGATTGGCGATGCTTGTAAAATAATTCCCTTCTGAAATATCACACTAATAACAATGCATCATTAATCTGCTCATTGGAAAGATGTGTTACAATTCAAGGGTTAAGTTCTGTCGGAGGTGCCGTCTTTTGGATGAGACATTAAACCGAGGCCCCGTCTGCTCTCAGGTGGATGTAAAAGATCCCATGGCACTATTTCGAAGAGGAGCAGGGGACCTATCTCTAGTAACAACAGAAAATGCTGGAAATACTCAGCAGGCCAGGCAGCATCCGTGGAGAGAGAAACAGAGTTAATGTTTCAGATCTGGGACCCTTCATCAGAACTGTTCTGATGAAGGGTCCCAGACCTGAAACGTTAACTCTGTTTCTCTCTCCATGGATGCTGCCTGGCCTGCTGAGTATTTCCAGCATTTTCTGTTGTTATTTCAGATTTCCAGCATCCGCAGTATTTTGCTATCAAGCTATCTCCAGTGTCTGGCCAATATTTATCCCTCAATCAACATAGCAAAAACAGATTATCTGGTCATTATCACATTGCTGTTTGTGGGAGCTTGCTGTGCACAAATTGGCTGCCGCGTTTCCCACATTACAACAGTGACTACACTCCAAAAAAAGTACTTCATTGGCTGTAAAGTACTTTGAGACGTCCAGTGGTCATGAAAGACGCTATAGAAATGCAAGTCTTACTAAGCCTTTCACACTTTCGAAAGAGTTGTTGTAACACACTCACTGCTACAGCATTCTATATTTCACACATGTTCTCAAATAACATTGATTATATAAATCCAAACATATTAAAGACACAGTGGCTCATATCTTTTGAGCATAACAAATACTTTAGTTAAAATGGGATAATAGATAATCAACTAAAAGTGATGGATCCTCACTGGAGGGAGGATACATTAAAAAAAGTTTGTAAGATGTCCCAAAATGCAAAAATAGATTATACACACAAGAATATAGTACCACAGTTTTTTATTTTGAAAATATGTTCATACATTTGTAGAATTTTACATTATGTACAGTCATTGGTAAAAATGTTAAATCTTTCTCCTATACAGAAATAGGTAATCATGCTAGCCCTCAAGTTCATAATTTTTAATGTGTTTGTAAACTGCCCAATTTTTTGTTACAGTTAAACTAATTTTTTGAGTTTGTTTAACCTCCATGCTAATATTTTTAAGTTTGTTTACAAAAGATTCAGATATCAAGTGCAACTTTAAAATGAAAGCACATAACACAGCAGTAAATTGAACGCACATCGAGCTTGGCTACATTAACAATTACTGGGATGGAAAGTAATCATAGAAATGTAAGCATAGAAGAAGGTCATTTCTGTCACTGCTGAGATTCAAACCATCTGCTTTAGTCACATCTTTCTACTCTGTTCCCCATACCCTTTAGTTTTTTTCGTAATGTTTTTAACACACAAAACGTGATTGAATCGGCTCCATTAGCCACTTGTGATAAGCCCATATTCTAATAATTAGCCCATATTCTAATAACCCCTTGGGTGATTTTTTTTCATATTTTGTTTTCCTGCTTCTTGTACTAATACCAAATTTACACCCCCTTGTAATTGATTCATTGACCATTGGAAATAACCTCTTATTCAAAACCTTTCGTGATTTTGAACACTTATATTAGGTCTCCCCTTAACTTCAGTTCCAGTGAAGTCAAGCCTAGTTTTTCAAGTCTCTCATCATAACTATATCCTTTCATTCCTAGTTAATCGATGTTGCAGCTTTTCCATGGCTGCAGTATTTTTCAATAATGGGGTGCCCAAAACTGCACACGGCACTCCAGCTGTAGCCTAACCAATATCTTCTATGGATTCATTATTGCATTCTAGCTTTTGTATTCAATGCTCCTTTATATAAAATCCAGAATCCTATTTGCCCTTTTCAATCCTCCTCCGGAGGTGGTCCCGCAGTCCCTGGTGGCAAGGGCCGGGCCCTCAACATGGCCAAGTTGTGGAGCATGCAGCACCCCGCGATGAGATGGGACACCCGCTCAGCCGAGTACTGGAGGGTTCCTCCCGAGCGGTCAAAGCAGCGGAACCGTTGCTTGAGCACTCCGATGGTCTGCTCGATGATGTTCCTGGTGGCGGCATAGCTCTCATTATATGAGTGCTGGGCAAGAGTGTTGGGGTTGCGGAGGGGAGTCATTGACAATGGTACCAAAAGATTTTTGGATTTAGGGAATATTTGAATCATCTTTTTTGTACCACTTCACATTTACATTCATTAAGCTACATATTTGTAGCTCCACTAATCTGTCCGTGTAGACTTGCACTTTCCGTAGTTTGCCGTGTACCCTAATTAACCACTGTCATTACCAAATTTTGATATTCCCTCTGTGCCCATGTCCATATCATTTATGTACACTGAGAACCAGACATGTCCCATTAGAGGTGCATGGGGCACGCAACGAGCTAAATCTGGACAGTCCAAGAACCACATTCATTTATTCCTACTTTGCTTTCTGTTCTTCTATCCATGCCACTGCTTTACTTTTAATACCATAGCCATAATCTTTAAAAGGTTCTTTGTCATTTTATGATGCGGAGATGCCGGTGTTGGACTGGGGTGGACAAAAATGAGAAGTCGCACAACACCAGGTTATAGTCCAACAGTTTTATTTGAAATCACGAGCTTTCGGAGCGCTGCTCCTTCGTCAGGTAAAGTGAAGGAATACAAATCAGCAAAGCATATATAGACAGAGAACAATGTGTAGCGTACAATGTCAGACGACTACAGTAAATCTTACTGACTGCCCTCCATCACACCTCGGCAGAGATACAATCAGGTCAGTCAGGAAGGCATTACATCAAAGACACAGCAAAATACAGCTAAGACAATGAGGTACACCGCGCAACAATCGCCAGGCAGGATTGTTACTTCCCAGTCGGGGAACACTTCAGCAGTCAAGGACATTCAGCCTCGGATCTGCGGGTAAGCGTTCTCCAAGGCGGCCTTCGAGACACACGACAACGCAAAATCATCGAGCAGAAACTGATAGCCAAGTTCCGCACCCATGAGGACGGCCTCAACCGGGATCTTGGTTTCATGTCACGCTACATGACGTAGAGTCATCCAGACTCGAGTCGTTGTTGGCTTGTTCACAGATGTGATTTCCAGTTTTAAAAAAAAGTAAAAAGCTTAACGATACAGACTGCAGCATTTGACACGTTGGACCCCCTGTGACCCCACCTCATTGTCTTAGCTGTATTTTGCTGTGTCTTTGATGTAATGCCTTCCTGACTGACCTGATTGTATCTCTGCCGAGGTGTGATGGAGGGCAGTCAGTAAGATTTACTGTAGTCGTCTGACATTGTACGCTACACATTGTTCTCTGTCTATATATGCTTTGCTGATTTGTATTCCTTCACTTTACCTGACGAAGGAGCAGCGCTCCGAAAGCTCGTGATTTCAAATAAAACTGTTGTACTATAACCTGGTGTTGTGCGACTTCTCATTTTTGTCATTTTATGAAGCACATTTTGAAATTTAAATTTATACATCCACTGCTTTGGTCCAAAACTAATGGCGGTCGGAGGCCTACGCCTGCGTAAAGGCCCAAGGATCCCAGGGACGCAGGCAGTTCGGAGGCATCCCTGGGATCACGTGGGCCAGGCCCTCCAATCAGAAAGGAGGATTCCTAATATGCTTATTGGGATTCTATTTACGAACGGAATCCCCATAAGCATATTCTGAATCCCCAAATAATTAAATAATTTATACAACTGGAATAAAAATAAATGTTCTCATTTTCAAATTTAAAGTCCCTTCAATAAAGCATATACGATAAAAATTTAATTTTTGAAAAATAATTTTAAACATTTAATCTGGGCCAAAATTTGCATAAACTAATTTTGAGTGCGTGATTTTTTTTATTACATTTTTAATTTAAGAATATTAACCCTTACACTGGTGAAAGCAGGGCCTACGCCTGCTTTTACCAGGCTTAAGGGTTTCGTGGACATTTGCTGGGCATTCGTTGGGCAAATAGCCCAACTCCGTAGGCGAATGTGATTTTCAAGTCGGTGTGGTAGATCTGTCGAGGCGAACCTAGACAGACCGCAAGTTCCGGGATTCTGCACGTGCGCAGCGCATGCGGAAACCCGGAACTTGCGGGGCCTTTTAGAAGGCTTACGACGGCGTGTGCGTGCGCCGTCTTCCGGGCCGATGTTTTTTTCTTATGGCCTCTATAACAGTTTTCGTATAACTAGTGTGAGGCTAACTGGTCTTTTGTCAGCTGGTTAATCCCTTCCCCCTTTTAGAACAGAGTAAAGCATTTGCCAATCTCAACAACTTTGATACGGTTAGTATCTGCTATTTTTCTCACAAACATCCCTCAATTGTCAGGCCTGAACAGCCTGGAGTCCTATCACCCTTAAGGCTTATTAACACTTCTAATGGTTTCCTTTTATCTTTTAGTTGTTCCTTCAAGTACTCATCTGGTCCTTCTTAAATATAGAGGCAGAAATGCTTATTCATCATCCCTTAGAGATTCCACCCTTTGATTATGCTTTGATGTGTTTATAAAAATCCTTTATTACTAGACTTCATATTTACTTGCCAGTCTTCTTTCATACTCTTAGCCCTCCTAAATCTGCCTTTGAATTATTCTGTGCTTTTTATTGGGGTGTTAGTTTTTATCTGTAATATTAGCCTTAATTTAATTTAATCTCCTTATTGATCCATGGAAGCCTGGACATTCTTGCAACCCCTTTGCACTGGTCAAGATGTTTAAGTCTGTGCCCAATCCATTTTGCACTTCCCACTGCTAGTCTGCAATGAAGGATGAATTATATTTTTAAAGAAAAAAAAATCTGATCCCTTCATTCAGGGATTTTTTTTAAATGTTGGTATCTGAACCATATAGGTACAAACGTATTGTCACAGGCATCGAGTACTTGACCTTTAGTGCCATTTTGCCATCGGAGCAATGTGAAAACTACCAAACATAAAGCAGAGCTGCCAGTGCAGTACCTCTCTTAACTATGGCTGGGAATTTCCTCAGAGCTGCTCTCACTCTGCTGCTGTAACTTAGCTGGACGTGCAGCTGAAATCCCGTTTACACACACAAATAGGGTTTCCTCAGCCCTTGGGTAAAGTTACAGGAGTGCAGCGGGAGCAGTTCTGAGGAAATTCCTCACCTATATTGCACTTTCAGGTCCATCATGATGCTCTAAATCACCCCAACATCTCGGAGGCTATTGTAGATCATGATGCCACACATCAGGACATGCATCGATGCATGTACAACTCCTAAGATTGATGGTACGGCAGTAGCTATGGTTAACTTGTGTGGGCTAAATTAAAGCAAGTTTCCTTAAACTTGGCTCTACAAAGTAAATTACTTTTTTTTTGCTTCAAACCTTTTTAAACATGCATACAATTGGATTATCACTATACAACAAAAGGGCAATCCATGTGAAAAAAGGACACCTTTCAGTGTCACCTTGGCTCAATGGTAGCACTTGCCTCTGACTCAGAAGGACTTGAGTGCATAATGTAGGTTGATACTTAAGTGCAATACTGAGGCAGTGCTATATCGTTGGAGGTTACGTCTTTTAGATGAGACATTGCAGCAAGTCTTATCTGCTCTTTCACGTGAACATAAAAGATCCCATGGCATTATTCAAAACATAGAAAATTCTTACAGGGCTTGACAGGGTAGATGCAGGGAGGCTGTTTTCCCCTGGCTGGGGAGTCTAGAACCAGGGGTCACAGTCTCAGAATAAGGGGTCGGCCATTTAGAACTGAGATGAAGAGGAATTTCTTCACTCAGAGGGTGGTGAATCTTTGGAATTCTCTACCCCAGAGGGCTGTGGAGGCTCAGTCATTGGGTATATTCAAGACAGAGATCGATTAGATTTTTGGATATTAAGGGAATCAAGGGATATGGGGATAGTGCAGGAAAGTGGAGTTGAGATAGAAGATCAGCCATGATCTTATTGAATGGCGGAGCAGGCTCAAGGGGCTGAATGGACTACTACTGCTCCTATTTCTTCTGTTTATGTTAAAGAGCAGGGAAATGTTCCCAGTGTCCTGGTCAATATTGATCCTTCAACCAATATCACCAAAAATAAATAAACTGTCCATTGGCCATCTGTGGGATCTTGCCTATGTAACAACAGAGACTGCACTTCAAAGATAATTCATTGGGTTGAATAACTCCTCAGAATAGTTATTGTACTGCTAACCTTAGCTAGTGGATATTTTGGTTTGACATCCAAGTATTTTCCTAGTACTATGAGAATTATCTGCTGTCTGTATTGTGTGTGCAGTAATAAGATTGAAAATTGTCAACAACCCCTTAGAATTAAAGGTAAATTGTGCTCTTCGCAGCCGCTGGGCAGTACCAACAACCTAACTCAGCAGAATAAATGAAATTCCATATTTCCAAGATGGCAGCAGACTCTAGTGTAGTCTGCTTGGTTAAATACTTTTGCATTGTCCTCGACTCTTGCCATACGGTGTAATATTAGCTCCATGGGGGTCAGAAGTCAGAATGTTGGGTACCAGTCGTGAGTGAAGGGGCAGCTGGCTCCCTTTTGAAAAGCTGCCATTATTTCAATGCCATGGGACACAAAGACCCCTTTCAAGAAGTGACCACGGGAGGGGGAAGGGAAAGCAGGGCTCGAAATAGAGGGTGGCCCTCGATGGAGAGGGCTTTTTGTGAGAATTTTTTTAAATGTAGACCTCCCCTGAAGTGCCCATCAGAAATGGGCACTTCACCTACTTTATGGGAGGAGCCCTAATTTGCATGTAATTTGGGGTACAATTGAGGCACAGGTTGCTAGTGTGCTTGGTGCTTCCCATTCGCATTTCCCTGCACTCATTGCATTAAGTGTGAAGGCAGCTTTAGACCACAGCACCTGATGTGTGGGTCTCGGTGCTTTGGGTGCTTCTGACCACCTTGTCAGTCCCTGTGATTCTTTCCCAGAATTGTAAGTTATAATTTCATTGAATTAAAATTCTTACTGTGATGTAGAAAGTGCGTATCTCAGTCTTTTAATTACAGTCTGTTTTTTTAACTCCCTGGCAGAATCTCTGATAAATATATATCTTTAAGCAATCATTATAAATATGCAAAAGAAACGAAGATGAATGCATGTCAGGCATTCACAAACTTGTACATGCTTTTATAAATATAACCTCCAGTAAAGATGAATAAATTACGATTCCATAAAGGAAACAGCATCTGAATAGAACAAAAATGAATTTGAAAGGCGCGGGCAGACACTTGGGGCTTGATTTTTAAAGATCATTCAATACTTAAGCTGGAACTTAGCACAAATTTAATTTTCTTACTGCTGCTGTCATTTACTCTTTACCCTTCCTCTCTGCAACGTTAGTTTTTTTAAGTATCTGCTCCCTGTGCTGCATGTCATTCATGACTGAGAGGATGGTCAGCTCCCAGGTCTTTACCATTGTCCGTTTGAAAGAAACCGTGCAGCCTGGGGTTTGAGATTTGCCATTTTGCCTTTGCTCGACCTCATTCTGCAGCAGCGCTCTTAAGATCATCAGCTCAGCGTGTGGGAGATGGTAGGCACATACCCATGTGACAATAATAAGCGATGCAGCATGATGGAAAGTGAAACGAGCACCTTTGTATGTAGATCATTTGTATTCTCGATGACTGGAACTATTTATCGAGTTACGGAAAGCGCAATTAGCTAACTTAAAAATGAGAATTG
Source organism: Squalus acanthias (assembly GCA_030390025.1). Taxonomy (NCBI): domain Eukaryota; kingdom Metazoa; phylum Chordata; class Chondrichthyes; order Squaliformes; family Squalidae; genus Squalus; species Squalus acanthias. The sequence continues at coordinate 5,774,733 of JASTWF010000031.1, forward strand.
AGGGGTAGTTTTTCAATGTTCCAGGACAAGCACCATGAAGAATATAAATGGCAAATATATATTTTGTAATTAATTGAGATTCCTTGTAACACAATTAAGCTGACTGGAGGGAAATGTAATGCTGGCTGGGTGAAAATTTCATCTTGTCCTCACTAATATGTTAACTCTGCCCAGAAAAATCCATAGAGCCCTTACAAAAGTCTAAACTTTAGCAAGCTGCATGGTGCAGTAGCAGTATAAATTCCATTTGCAGGTATTAATGCACCCTCTTGGGTAATGAGCTAGCATTTCTTCTTTGCTATGAATTTTCTAAAAATTATATTCTGCAAGAAATGCTTGTTATAAAATACAATGAGGACAAATAAAGTATGGGCTGGATTTTGATACTGGGGCGGGTTGGGGTCGTGTCATCCGCATTTCGTGTTATCCACCCGACTGCAATTGGATGTGGGAGATTGATGCAATTTTCACCGAATTGGGCAATTGAGTTCCAGCATGTGGGAACCCATGAACCAATTAGTGGTTTCAGTCTGAAAGTCGCCTCTGATGATGTCATCATTGCTGCTGCATTGCAGGTCAGAGACTGCCTGGCCTTTGCTGTGAGAGGACCTGGATGCAAAATGAGCAGCAGCTCTATCTGGGTGAGAGAGAGAGAGAGAGATTGAGAGATTTTTTTTGCTCCACCACTCCCAGATGCCAGCCAGCCACTCACTGATAGTCAGCGCAGCCACTGATATTCAGCTATCCACATGTGCTCCCGCCAGGTTTCACAATCGTGTTTCACAACAGGCGTGCTTCACGTAGAACAAGGGTTAAAATCACAGGCCTTTCAAAATGGCATTATAGAGCCAATTTAGTGCTTGTTAAGGGCCTTAACAGCCTATCCCGTCTCTTAAAGGCAGGACCAGCAGACACGATTTCATCAAAATTGCGTGGAGGCGGGATGGAGGCGGACTTGTGCCCGCCCGCCACTTTTCGCAATTTTAACCCCCCACACGCCTCCAAACCCGCCTCCACGGGTCAATGAAAATCCAGCCCTATGTCTTTATAGAATACTACTGAGCAAACAGCTTTGCTGAAATACAATCTTTTTTCCCCAAATGGTGCCTAAATTACAGAAACTGGATGATGAATATCACCCCAGGCTTTTAAAAAAAAACCATTATGGAGCCCTGTTGGGTAATATACAATAACTTTCTATAAACCAAGCAGCTCCGAGAAATCAGATGGATGTCCCCCACAGGCACCCAAGTTTTGTTTTATGATAATAGAATTCATGCTGATTGGTTTAGAACATTTTGCAGTGTTGAATATGTAGCTTTTCATAAGGCCAGATCCGTTATTTATAACATCCACCATCTTTATGGTCATAAATTATTTTTTTGTTAAAAGATAACTTGATCGCAAGCTGAAGAGATATTTGTGCGGTAAGTATGGATTTGTTCTCTGCTGAAGCCTCATGCCAGATAATTCTCGATAATGCCAATCAGCAGCTATATGAAAGGCAAACTGACATTCATTTCTAAAGCCTGCACCTTGCCTGGAAAGAACAGAAGGCATATTTAAACAGAAGTTCAACTGAAATTGTGCCCGACATCTAGGCCTGAATTTTAATCGGGAGGCGGGTTGGGAGTTGGGGTGCTCGGAAGTGGTCGGGAAACCCGGGAGAACTGTTTTTTTTCCCGCAGGCCCTGCCGCATTTAACGGCAGGGCCTGATTTGTATTGGAAACCTCTGTTTCCCACCCTCAGCCAGCCAGATTGAGAGGCTGGCCTGCGGGCTGGTAGGCCTGTGGCACTAGGCTGCAGAGAGGAGGGAGGGAGGGAGGGAGGGATCGCGTGGGGGCTGGGTGGGGGGGGGCGGTGATCATCGGAGGACCGGAGGATCACGTGGGGCTGATCATCGGGTGGCCGGGAGTGGCTGATGATCAGGGGGCCGGGAGCATCACTGGGGATGGAGCCTCATGGAGTGGGGTCTCCGACTTGCGAGGGGTGGGTTAGGAGGGACGCTGGATCCAGGAGGTAAATGTAAAGGCATTTCCCCCCCGGGATCCAGCAGTCCTCGCCTTACTTTAGCTGGCGGGTTTCACGAGGCCTGTAAAACCCGAGCAGCTGCAGTTAAATTTAAAATACAGGTTAACTGAGGCACGCCAGCCTCATTATAATATTTACATGGCCGACCTGCCTCCTGGGAGCGGGTTGGCTGCCCGCCCCTTGTCCTGCCTCCGTTAAGACCGGAAGTGTGTGGGTTGGGGTCGGGATTCAGACTTTTAATTCTTAACTTCCCACCTGACCCCAACCCAATCTGTCTTTTGGGGGTTAAAATCCCCCCCCCTTAGAGTTCCAACATAGCCCAGAGCAATTAGTAGAATTTCTCTGAAGGTTTTATTTTAAAAAATACTTCAGTTGCTATTAAAATGAATGCGAGCTTGTTTTCATTTAAATGGCTGGTTGATGTGGTAGAGGATCACTTACAGTCTGTCGATTAGCTCTGTAGGACATAAACAAAAAAAATGAGCACTAGTCGTTCAGCTTTGTATTGAATTCACTTCAAAACAGCAATTAACCTTGAATTTGCTGGATAATGGGGTAAAAGCTCATTCCACCTTTTTGCTTCAGTGCCCACCTGACTAATCCAGATGGTGCCCGGTAGGTACTGGCTACCTAGATATGTGAAAACTCGTCTCTTCCCATTTTTGCTGGAATCTTGGAAACTAATGAGACAAGAATTTCCGACACAAAGCACTTCAAGCTGAAATAGAACATTTAAACGTGACTTATTTAAGCATTTAAGTTTTATACTTGACTGCATGGCGAGAAAGGAATGGAACAAGTCATTGAACAAAATGTGACCCTGTTACCTACTAGAAGTGTTTGCTACATTAAACCTCCTACATCTACATTGAGCTTGTGGGAGACCAAGGCTTTCGCAACCTCAGTGAGCAGCTAGTTCCATCAGCATTACTGGAAACAGCGATCTGGAAACAGCAACAGAACTCGAGAGCCAGAAAGCAGCTCTACAGACGCCTGAAGGCCGAGGTCCAACAAAAAACTCGCGACCTAAAGAACAGATGGTGGGTGGAGAAAGCGCAGGAGATCCAGCAGCTAACCGACAACCACGACATGCTTGGATTATTTAGCGCAGTCAAGACCATCTATGGCCCAAGCACCCAAGGCCCTACCCCACAGCGGGCCAAGAATGGAGAGGTACTCGTCAAGGACAGAGAGGCAGTCAGTGCCCGCTGGAAGGAGCACTTCGAAGATCTCCTTAACCGCGACTCTGTCTTCGACGCGAGTGTCCTCAACTCCATCCAGCAGCATGCTACCCGCCACCATCTCAGCACAACCCCAGCCCAGCATAAGGCTGAAAAGGCCATCCGACAACTGAAGAACAACAAGGCCTCAGGAACAGATGGAATCCCCGCCGAGGCACTAAAGCATAGCGGAGAAGCACTACTGGCGCGAATTCATGAACTCATTTATCTGGAAGGAGGAGAGCATGCCAGGGACGATCTTCAAGAAAGGTGACGAGTCCGATTGCGGTAATTACAAAGGAGTTTCCCTGCTGTCTGCCACAGGGAAAGTCATCGCAAGAATCCTCCTCAATCGCCTTCTCCCAGTGGCCAAAGAGCTCCTCTCAGAGTCGCAATGCGGATTCCCCCCACTAAGGGGCACAATGTACATGATCTTCACCACACGTCAATTACAAGAGAAATGCAGGGAACAGCACCAACCGCTGTACATGGCCTTCTTTGATCTCACAAAGGCCTTCGACACTGTCAACCATGAGGGATTACGGAGTGTCCTCCTCAAATTCGGCTGCCCTCAAAAGTTTGTCACCATCCTCCGCCTGTTTCACGACATGCAAGCCGTGATCCTGATCAATGGTTCCACCACAGACCCAATTTATGTACGAACCGGGGTCAAGCAAGGCTGTGTCATCGCACCAACGCTCTTCTCGATCTTCCTTGCTGCAATGCTCCATCTCACCCTCAGTAAGCTCCCCGCTGGAGTGGAGCTAATTTACAGAACAAACGGGAAACTGTTCAACCTCCGTCGCCTCCAGTCCAGATCCAAGGTCGTTCCATCCTCTGTTGTCGAATTACAGTATGCAGACGATGCTTGCATCTGCGCTCACTCGGAGGTCGAACTCCAAACCATCATCAACACCTTCACCGAAGCGTACGAGAGCATGGGCCTTACACTAAACATCCGTAAGACAAAGGTCCTCTACCAACCTGCCCCCGCCACACAGTACTGCCCTCCGATTATCAAAATCCACGACAAGGCCTTGGACAACGTGGACCACTTTCCATACCTCGGGAGCCTACTGTCAACAAGGGCAGATGTCGACGACGAAGTCCAGCACCGCCTTCAGTGTGCCAGTGCAGCCTTCGGTCGCCTGAGGAAGAGAGTGTTTGAAGACCAGGACCTCAAACCCAGCACTAAGCTCATGGTCTACAGAGCAGCAGTGATACCCGCCCTGCTGTATGCCTCAGAGACATGGACCAAGTACAGCAGGCACCTCAAAGCACTGGAGAGGTACCACCAACGCTGCCTCCGCAAGATCCTGCAAATCCATTGGCAGGATAGGCGCACCAACGTCAGTGATCTTGCTCAGGTCAACATCCCCAGCATCGAAGCTTTGACCATGCTCGATCAGCTCCGATGGATGGGTCACATCATCCGCATGCCCGATATGAGACTCCCAAAACAAGCGCTCTACTCGGAGCTCCGGCACAGCAAGAGAGCCCCAGGTGGGCAGAGGAAACGCTTCAAGGACACCCTCAAAGCCTCCTTGAAAAAGTGTAACATCCCCACCGACACCTGGGAATCCCTGGCCCAAGACCGTACAAAGTGGAGGAGAAGCATCCGGGAAGGCGCCGAACACCTCGAGTCTCTTCACCGGGAGCAAGCGGAAGCCAAGCGCAAACAGCGGAAGGAGCGCACGTCAACCCAAGCACCCCACCCACCCGCCCCTTCAACCACCGTCTGCCCCACCTGTGACAGAGACTGTAGGTCCCGCATTGGACTCATCAGCCACCTGAGAACTCATTTTTAATGTGGAAGCAAGTCATCCTCGGTTCCGAGGGACTGCCTCAGAAGAAGACGACTCAGTGGTGTAAAATGCACAGTATAACCAGATGGTAATTTGCCATTGAGGCACCTTCACAATAATTAAGTTTTGTTTTTTAAATAGTTAGGTGTTACAGCAGAATTTGGGGTACGTGTGCTTATTCTTTGCTGTGCAATTATACATTTTGTTTAATACAATGCTACAAAACCTTTTGTGCAAAGAGAGTTAACAGGAGTTTTATACAGACCTTGTTTTAATGCATCAATGGCTTGATTTGACTATTTTCAGGCTACGCTATGCTTCCATGAGAGCAATGCACCCTCTCTTTTCTCCCCCACTGATTTGTCTCCCCTCGCGGGCCCCGCAGGACCATGCGCTTGTTGTGCTCGAGAGGGAAGCCTGCTTCTAGGCCACTGCCAATGATTCTTTTAGCCAGCCACTAGGAAGCAAGTGAAAATGATCTCCAGATTTTTTTTTACTCCTCTCGCAGAGTGGTGCTTGTTCTACGCTTAGCACCGTCCCACAGCAGCATAGCTGAAACTCGGATGTAGATGAGACAGTTTGACAATTCCCGTGATTCACCAGACTTTACACATGACACTGAGCTGCTGTGAGCTTTGTTGTGTTTTGTGTTTGTCTCTGTTTCTTTTGTTGAAATAAGCTTCATTAGAAATTGAAAATAGCTTGTGTGGAGACTGCCCGGCGGAACTGTCAGCAGCCCTGGAGCATGTCTTCCTTTACATGCCTTCAGCAACCTGTAGCCCGTGGACGTCACCAACAAAAGTGCGAGGTTCCTGCATCCAAGAACTTTCAGCAACCGTCTCAACAGAAGTGAGAGGTTCTCAACTTTAGGCAGGTTAAGTAATGATGCTTCCACAGTGAGGCAGGGTCTGCTGGCTGTGCTGTCACCTTGGCCACGATGCACCCTCTTGGGTAACAAGCTAGCATTTCTTCTTTGCTACGGATTTTCTAAAAATTATATTCTGCAAGAAATGCTCGTTATAAAACACAGTGAGGACAAAAAGGTATGTCTTTACAGAATACAACTGAGCAAATCGACTATTTTCCCCTTGTACAGAATTTCACTGACTTGCAAATTAGAAATTGTTTATATAAACAGGCTGATTTGGTGGTATGAGCACTAAAACTTAGCAGCTTATAGATCAATTGAGATCTGCATTGCAGTGGTCCTGTCAGTTTGTTTTTGATATCTGAGTATGGAGTTAGTGCTCTGAGTATCGCACTGCACACTAAAATGTAAAATAGAGCAAATTTACAGTCTTAATGTTTATTTTAAAAGCAATGCATGAAGAGATAATCCATGCTTCTGTACTCTTTGAATTCTAGCTTTAATTATGCTGTATCAACATCACTAAAAGAGATTATCTGGTCATTATCACATTGCTGTTTGTGGGAGCTTGCTGTGTGCAAATTGGCTGCCACGTTTTCTATATTACAACAGTGACTACACTCCAAAAGTACTTCATTGGCTGTAAAGCGCTTTGGGACATCCCGAGGTCGTGAAAGGCGCTACATAAATATGCAAGTCTTTTCTTTTCAGTAGAAATTCACAGAAAACAGTGATTTGGAAAAAAAGCTCAGCAATTATTAATAGCATACAGCACTTGGAGTGAAGGATCTTTCAATGAAAGTCTACTGTTGCATCGCATAAATGCAAATGAAGCCCTTTTGTATTATAAATTATATAGTTGGAGTCAATCCAGTTAACATTGTTAAAACTAACGGCACTGACAGAGAGTTCATTCCATGCAATTTATGAAGTGCAGAAGCATTCTGTATTCAGTAATGTTTATAACATGCTAGGTCTAAAATAAATACTGTCACTTTTTGATGACTTGTGTGGGCTCCAGTGAAGTACATTACAAAACAGTCTTGAAATCAAAACTATATAAAGTTTTTTTTTGCCTTTACTGTAATGGCTCATGTTTATTTCATATATTAATGATAAAATATTAGCAGATTTGAAATATGTTTGTTCCAGGAGACTTCTGTTTTATCTTGTCAATGTAGCATGGAAGAAGTACTTCTTTTGAATATATTTTGCTTATGGTTCCCTCTCTCTTTCATCCCAGTAATGCTGCTTACTCCAATAACTGGGAAAGCAATGCAGTATAAGACTTCTGTGACTGCCATCAATGCCATTGCATGATAGAACATCAGGAGAGACGGTTCAAGCAGCGTTGAGCTTGATAATTTTCATTTTTCCTCTCTGTCCGTCTCCTGGCGATAAGATGCCTTAATTCCGTCTACTGCTCCCACTTGTTAATCAATGAACAACTGATCAAACTGATGAAACTTGTGCGACTGAGACAAATAGAAAAATGAATAACCCAGATCTCAACCACGAGACATACTTTTTCAATATATTTCTAACAGAAATCAATAAAGTTATAGCAAGCCATGTTAAATAAAACTACCTCCCTCTGGAAGACAAGCAAAATCCATAATCCAGTCGAAAAAGTGATCTGTGCAGTGCATTTATATTATTGGTTTTACGATTTGAAACGACATGACTGCCAGTAATCTATTTGTGACAGTATCAGAGCACTGTAAAATATCTTTATTGAAAGGATGTGATGGCCGCAGCATAGGATGTGTAGGTGTGTGTGTATGTGGCAAACGATTAATGTTTAAGCGTTCAAGGACCCAGCGAGATCCTTAAAAAAACAAAGCTTACATCAAGTGATTTTGTTTTGCCTTCAAAGAAGCAGGTGCCTGTTTCCTGACGAGCTCTAACTTCTCTTGATTGAAGCAGTCTGGAGGTGAGGGACATAAGTAACCCCCTGAATTCCAGGATCACCTTTGTGAAACGTTCACTTGTATCGTGCAGTGGAAGTGACTACCCTGTGATCGCAGAGGGAGGAATATGATGCTGTAGCAAGGGAATGATGTTAAATGAGCAGTAACGGAAACCACCTTAGTTCCAGCCTGAGATTTCTCAAAGAGGCAGATATTCCTCTGATTTTCTCAGTTGCCTTAGTGCACAGAGTATGATAGAATGAAAGCGATCTACAATAGTTGTATTTATATAATGCTGTAACAACACAAACATCACAAATTGCTTCACACAATGAATTACTTTTGAAGTGCAGCGACTGGTGTTATGCAGCCAAACATCACAACTTAAAAATAGTTCTCAGTTACAAACAACTTATTAGTGAGAAATATTTTGTCCTGTACATATTTCTTTTTCTGTAAAATATTCTGTATGTAACAGCAGTAATGACCATGACCACATACATGGAAAATATTTTGTATATAAAATAGTATATTTCGGGTATAATACTGTAATAAACTGGTATACTAAGATTATGGATGAGCCTGAAATCCAAGTTACCTCAAATTTGGAGATTTGATGAATATGATCTAGATTTGAGCCAATCTCTTTAAGAGGGAACGCTTTTGAGAAATTCAATGGATTTTTCAAAGAAAAAGCACATTTAGAAAAAGAGGTACATTTGCGAATATGTCGGTCTTTTATACAAGCACGAGTTTTTAAAGGTCACATTTTCAAAGTCTAAAAAGATCTCAGTTAACGATGTGGGAAGCAATTTTGCTTTAGGGAAATTTTATGGAATAATTTGACTGGACAGTACAGTTCAGTGGGAATTCAGAAAAACGGAAGGAAGCCAAACCTCATCTAAACTCTCAACTGACTCATTCTAGACCAGAATATGGATATCTGTGTCTAGTAGAGCCATCTGTTGTTTCCCTGTTCTGGAATACCATAAAAATTGTGAAAGATTAACAGAAGGTAAGTTTAGAGGACCTCTTGACTTGGACACAGTTGGTTCACTTTTTAGAAAAAAAATGATAGGAGTTCATTGTACATAGGTGGTGCGAATCACTGGCATTTTATGCAGTACTTTTGGATAGTGTCATGAAGCATGTTTCATGAAGCATTGAGATTTTAAAAAATCCTATATTACCATGAAATCATACCATGACATTCCCTAATGCTAAAGAATATGGAAAATTTTACCTCTGTGAGTTTTGGGTTTACCACAGAAGTGACATTGCAGTTCTCAAAGGGTCTTCTGGAAAAAGTGACTGATTATCAATTTATAAAGGCACATCTTTTAAACACAGGCTTCCCTCTGTTTTTCTTTTTGGGTACTATTCGAATCGGCTGCAATTAGATTGTGTATCTTGTTTCCCTTGCTCCAAGCTAGCATGAGCTCCAGTGCAAAATTACATTCCTGAGTAACCCATGCACTGCAAGGAAAGTGACATTCGGATGGATTTTCCTCTTTGTCGCACCTGGGGAAGACTCGAGTTCCTGGACACCGTGAAGAGGAAAAAGGTGTGGCAATCTGTTACATCAGGTCTCTGCCCCCCACTATACAACTAAGGGAGTTCCTTGGCTTCTCCAACAATGTGTCACTTGGCCTGCACCTGGAGAGAAGCACAAGCCTCTAGTGTAGAAATGAGTTCACGAGAGGATCCTCCCACGTCACTTTGCCCATTTTCCAACTGTTGGGTGTCCCAGGGCAGGGTCACCTGAAGAAATCAGGTGAAGTGCTTTGTGCTGGGTGCCCCAAAGGTCGCTTGAGGATCAATACAGGCAAATTTGGTTTTTTGCCAAAAGGACCCAATGCCAACAACCAGAAGTTCAGTTGCAGGCCTGCCCTGGTTTCCAGCATTAGGCCCAGGCAGAGGCGTATCCTGGTCAAACAAATGGCCTTGAACAGGAAAATAGCAGGACTCTTCCCCCATTGCTGTAACATACTTGAAATACTTTGCCCCTGTCTGGCTCACAGCGAAAGTAGGAACAGGAGTAGGCCATTCAGCCCCTTGAGCTTGTTCCGCCATTCGACGAGATCATGGCTGATCTGTACCTCAATTCCATTTACCCACCTTTTCCTCCATATCCCTTGATATTCCATACCCCAGTGAAGGGCCTCAGAGGAAAATCTAACCGATGGACTGGAGCAAACCAAAGCACAAAAAATGCCATTTTGCGTTCTGTGCTTTGATGGAATGCTCAATGTTTTATTTTTTTAATATTTGTTTGAAGATCTAAAAGAAAATTGGATGAGTTTTTTACCATTTATCTGCTAGACGTTCCAGATTCAAAGTAGTTGTACAATTTTTGGCGTGTAAATTGTATTGATGAAAAAAAAATGAAGTACCAATTTTTTGATATTTTTGTATTGACACTCAGTTGCATTACAACTACATAAAATGCAAATTAAATGGTAGGCAGCAGAAATATCAAAACTCATTTGTACTGGTAACTGCTGCAAAGTATAATACACAACAGCACTAAATAAAAAGAAAGATTAAATCAGGTCCTCAGTGTTTTAACTGCAATAGTAATGGTAGTTTTAAAGCATAGTCATCAATATGTCTATGGTCCCTCCAGGTACATGTTCCCCTTACAGATATCACTAATTTGTCATGTTTGTCACTGGTCAGGAAATATTAGCAGATGGTTGTCATGCCTTGAATAAATGAAAAAAACATGGATTTTGAGAAAACTGTATGCTTGAGAGACATATGTCATAAGCAGTGTGTAAATTCCATAATGTGCGTTAAATTAATTATGTTCTGAAATGTATCTCTGTATTGATAATAAATACAAATCATAAAGTCTTTACCAAGTCTTTCTTTCTTAGTTTGGTATAGCTCCACATTGCAGTTAAAACGCTCTTAACATGTCTAATTTTTGTAACTAATAGTATGGTCATCCTTTTTATTAAAGCTAAAGACGCTCTGTTATTGGCTATAAGAATAACAAAAAGAAATTATCTAAGTGCTATAATGTGCTTGCAACCACTTTCAGAAGGCTGGCTAGTGTTAATGGTTCACGGGCAGGGAAAGTTTGAGAAATTAAGAAATTCATTAAGGAAGTGCTACCTCTTTGTATATAAGAACATAAGAAATAGGAGCAGGAGTAGGCCATTCGGCCCCTCGAGCCTGCTCCGCCATTCAATAAGATCAAGGCTGATCTTCTACCTCAACTGCACTTTTCTGCACTATCCCCATATCCCTTGATTCCCTTAATATCCAAAAATCTACCGATCTCTGTCTTGAATATACTCGACGACTGAGCCTCCACAGCCCTGGGGTAGAGAATTCCAAAGATTCACCACCCTCTGAGTGAAGAAATGTCTCCTCATCTCAGTCCTAAATGGCCGACCCCTTATTCTGAGACTGTAACCCCTGGTTTAGTCTCCCCAGCCAGGGGAAACATCCTCCCTGCATCTACCCTGTCAAGCCCTGTAAAAATTTTGTATGTTTCAATGAGATTGCCTCTGATTCTTCTAAACTCTATAGAGAATATAGGCCTAGTCTACACAATCTCTCCTCATAGGACAATCCCCCCATCCCAGGAACCAGTCTGGTGAACCTTGTTGCACTCCCTCTATGGCAAGTATATCCTTCCTTAGGTAAGGAGACCAAAACTGTACACAATACTCCAGGTGTGGTCTCACCAGGGCCCTTTATAATTGCAATAAGACGTTTTTACTCTTATACTCAAATCCTCTTGTAATAAAGGCCAACATACCATTTGCTTTCTTAATTGCTTGCTGTACCTGCATGTTAACTTTCAGTGATTCGTGTACAAGGACACCCAGGTCCCTCTGAACACCAGCATTTCCCAATCTCTCACCATTTAAAAAATACTCTGCTTTTCTATTTTTTCTACCAAAGTGGATAACTTCACATTTCTCCACATTATATTCCATTTGCCATGTTCTTGCCCACTCACTTGGCCTGTCTATATCCCCTTGAAGCCTCTTTGCATCCTCCTCACAACTTACATTCCCACCCAGCTTTGTATCATCACCAAACTTGGATATATTACATTTGGTCCCCTCATCCAAATCATTGACATAGATCATGAATAGCTGAGGTCCAAGCACTGGTCCTTGCGGTACCCCACTAGTTACAGCCTGCCAACCCGAAAATGACCCGTTTATTCCTACTCTCTGTTTTCTGTCCGTTAACCAATCCTCAATCTATGCGAGTATATTACCCCCAATCCCATGAGCCCTAATTTTGTTTAATAACCTCTTGTGTGGCACCTTATCGAATGCCTTCTGAAAATCCAAATACACCACATCCACTGGTTCCCCCTCATCTATTCTGCTAGTTACAACCTCAAAAAAGGAACAGATTCGTCAAACACGATTTCCCTTTCATAAATCCGTGTTGACACTTCCCAATCCTATTATTATTTTCTAAGTGCCCTTATATCTTTCCTATTTTCTTACAGACCATATATCATAAGAAATATCTAGCTTGCAAGCCCAGAAATTCATTTTTATAAGCAAAACAGTGAGTTAGGATAATTGACGATGGTGATAGAAATCTAATATCATCATACTCTTTGCAATAAAGATGTTCTTGATGAACTTCAAGTCATCTTGCCATTCTCCTTGTAGAAAAGCTACCTTTGATTGTACTGAGCAAACCCCATTGTTGTGGTACCATCTGAGAAAACCTTGCCAAAATCACATTTCTCCCTGTGAAGAAACATTATACCTTTAAAAACTGCATAATAGCCTGTTGTTTGAGGTCCGCTTGACTGTCTTCAGTAGCTTGCATTTCTGAAGCATCTTTTGTCAACCGTTTATAATTCATCCGATGAACTGTCAGTGAGAGAACTTTGAATGTATGTAACCATTTCTTTAATTGTTTATTTCTGTATTAGCGAGTCCCTTTGCAAGAACGCAAAGATGAAATCTTTGTTAAATTACCTTTTGTCGTATTATACAAAAATGCTCAAAACTTTAGGGGTCTTCTTTTCCCGAGATGAGAAATTAAACAGTCTCCTGTCCTTGATGAAGACGATCATTTCGAGAAATCTTGATTATTGTGTGCTTTTAATTCTGTTTCTGAAGCAGGACGCTCGTCGTATTCAGAAGCCAGCGGCTCCCTCCCAAGAGAAACCAGGTTAATGGATTAATTAAACCATCTTCTTAGCTGCACAGCAGTCAGGCTTCAATGATATTTACAGAAGGCTTGTTCTTTGGAAACTGAATAAAAGGATGAAATTGTTATTTAAAACAATACTTTTTTTTATTATCAACACTTCAGATCACACATTGTCAAGTCTGGCTCTATGAATGGGGATGGTCTGTATGATCCTTGCTGGTTGGAGAGCTCTGATGAATTTGATGCTCAAGATAATTCACAAAATGTAAAACAAAGTTAACATTTGTTTAGAGACTCTTCTTCAACTAAATGTTATCCTATCATAGAATCATAGAGCATAGAAGGAGGCCGCTCGGCCCATCGAGTCTGCGTTGGCTCTTTCGAAGAACATTCTAGTTAGTCCAACTCCCCCGCTCTTTTCCCTTTACAGGTGCTGATTGACTACTTTTATTTCAGATTTCCAACATTTGCAGTTTTTTTCTTTTTATTAAAAAGAATGCCTTTTTAAAGTTATATTATTCCCCTTTAGGTCAGTACTGCTATGTACCATTGCCACGCTTTCTCTTTCAGCTTGAAGGGTCGGACGACCTGGGCCACACCCTATGATTGGTTGAAAGATGTCGATGTCTGAATGCCAGGATTGGGCCCGGAATCACCATGTTCCTTCTAACACCCCATCACGTGAGTCTAGGTTCGGATCAGCCATGATCCTATTGAATGGCGGAGCAGGCCCGAAGGGTCGTATGGCCTACTCCTGCTCCTACTTCTTATGTTCTTATGTATGTCAGACAGATGAGCTGACTCCATCGATCCATATTCTGATCGAGGACAGTGTTTACAACCATTGAGAAAATCAAATTAAATTTCCTGAGTACAAATTGGAGGCATAAGTCACAGCCTCTTTGAGAGCTGTTCTAAATTATCTGCTTCCCTATCGATTGCACCAGTTGGCAGCTTCAGCCATTTTGTTTTTACACTTAACTAGGCTGAGAACAACAGACAACACCTAATTTTCAACCTGCCATAAAAATGATGATTCATGTGCAACTAAGGCACACTTAATAAAAATCGTGAATGTTTACACAAATCCTGTCTTCTGTTTGCTGACGGATTGCATCTGTGATATCAATAGCATTATTTTGGCTGCCACATTAGCAATATTTACACTACCTGCATATCCTTTGAGTCATCGGTTTAACCATCTGTCTTTACTTGCAATTAATGTTGCAGAGTTCAATTCTTGGAACGCACAGATGTTTTCTACAAGTTATCTTTGTGCTGTGTAGTTCAGTCCAACTGTCTTCCGATAGAAAAAAAAACCTGTTGGCTACTATTTCTAAAACTACGCTTTTATTTATTACATTCTGATGGAAGACCTTTACCCAAAACGTTAACTTTTCTTTAAGTTCTATTTCCAAAATGTTTTGTTTTTATTTCAAATTTCCAGGATGCAGAGTTTTTCTAAAAAAAAATACTTCGGCCTGGAAATTGGTCTCAGGCGGTGGTGCAAAGCGGGCGGTATCGGATCGGCCGTTGTTATAGGCAACGCCCGATATTCAGTTCCACTGCAGTCCGATCCGATTTGCTTCACCGCCTGAGACAAATTTCTAGGCCTGCATCTTTTAAGCTTTTTTTTGTTTGGAAATGTTAGCACAGATATCCTATGGCAATGCTGAAAGGTTTTCAATTTTGTTTATGGAAATGCACTTATTCTTCGGTTTCCAAGTAGATTTTGTACCAGTGGAGCCAGGTATATCACGCCTCATGAGCAGAGTGTCTAGAGAATTCAGTGTTTCATTTCTTCTGTACTTGCTGAATTACTAGTATGTTCACTACTGTTGCCACGTAGTAACACAAAAAAATTGGCAATGATAGTATTGCTTTCCTTTCGGCAGCTGACACGGTCACTGGGAATTTCCTTGGGCTTCCTCCTGCTCTGCCACTGTAACTCTGTGGAAGTTTGCCAACCTATCTGCCTCCACAGGGTTTGCGCCGAAGTTACACCAGCCAAGAAGGAGAAGCTCCGAGGGAAATTCCCGGGGTGTGTTTCAGAAGTTAGGACAGGGAGTACATCAGTTCGGGTCCCCTAAACAGAAAAGTTTAAAAGGCACTGTACAAATTGAAGGTGGTTCCACGTCGAAATATTTTAAGTATCCATAAATGTTGCATGTGCACAATGAACTTTGCAAATATTATACAAACAAAATCCATTTGGGCATTCTTTCTTGCTTTTGAGGCAAAATTGGCTGCTGCGTTTCCCACATTACAACAGTAACTGCACTCCAAAAAAGTACTTAATTGGCTGTAAAGCGCTTTGAGACGTCCGGTGGTCGTGAAAGGTGCTATATAAATGCAAGTCTTTCTTTCAAAATGACTTCCCATTTAGAACCTCTTCACAAGATCACAAGGTAACCCCTTATACTAACGCTTACCCAGTTTGGATTCTGAGAGACAGGCAGCAATGAGCCAAATCCCCACATTTACATTACTTTTATTATGGGTCTGCAGTTTTGCCTTTGGGATAAGGGAACTGAATTTAACAATATAGAAACAGGGACCCAGTTCATGGAACTCCAGACTTCAAACTAAATGGGTGCAAGCATAAAAATGGCTATAGATATAGATGAAGGAGGCCATTGGGCCCATCTTACCCAGCCAGAGTCCCCACAATCCCCCCATCACAGCAGCCACCTGTTGCTGAAGCCATTTTTATATTGTGCGAATGTCACTAGCTCCTGAAGCGCAGGCCTCCCCACAGTAGTAAATTTTGCAGTTTTATCTTTGATGTTGGCACTTGCTACACGGGCCTCATGCATTGGGAGCCGGTAACACTCGCACAATATAAAAGCAGCTTTAAATGATTCGAGTTTTTGCCTCCATTACAGTACCCGGAGATCCGTTCCATATGCTCCTCCAGACATCAGTCCTGTGCCCCTTGTTCTACTATCATGGTTTAGTCTGAAGCAATGTACTAGAGTTACTTTTTCCAAAACATTTACAAAATCATACTGTAAAGCACTGTTGCCAGTTTTATGAAATTTTATAGACCAGTTAAATAAACCAATGTGTTTAAAAATCATGAGCCAAGACTACCATTATTTCTGTTTCACCGTAACTACTAACCAGTGTGTACAATGCCAGAGACAACTCTTACCTCATTTTGTTTATACTGAGTGGATGACAATGCTGTGATGAGCAATGAATTACATAACAGAAGGAAAACTGCTATTCTGGTTATGTATCTAGTTTGCATCAGTGCCCTATGGAAACTGACAGCTGTGACTCCCACAAAGGTCAAATTCAAGATGATCTACAATGCCTTGTCTTGTAAACAACACATGGATTAGCCTCAATGTACTTCACATTCCGATTGCAAACAACAATTTGCATTTATATAGCGCCCTTAATGTAGTAAAACGTTCCAAGGCGTTTCACAGGCGCGTTATCAAACAAAATTTGACACCGAGCCACATAAGGAGGTATTAGGGCAGAGCTTGGTCAAAGAGGTAGGTTTTAAGGAGCATCTTAAAGGAGGAGAGAGAGGTAGAGAGGCGGAGATGCTTAAGGACAGAATTCCAGGGCTCAGGATCAAGATATACTGGTTGTCGATTATTCAATGACAACAGAATTAAGATCAGAAAATTAGTTTCTTCATGAGCCAAAGTGTTGATTCTGCTTTTGCCATTCACTTATACTTCACATATACTACAGGCAAAATAACATCATAAACCTGTAAATTATAATGCTTTCAGGAGCTGCAGCCTTTGCCATAGATTGTCTATATTGCTCCCTGTCTGTGTAATTGCCAGCTATTTTCCCCTCTGGAATCAATCCCAGCATGAGCTGTTGTGACAGAAGTGAACATTGCAGTTATTTGTGATTCAATGACAACATTGCAGAATTTGTTAGGAGCTAACTCTGGAGCATTTTGTTATTGTTGTTTGCTGTTGTTTCTGTCACTATCGAGATCCTTACTCAGATTCCCAATAACTTTCTTACGCTGAGTAACTTGAGCATCACCTCCTCAACCGCACTTTGATGGTCTATGAAATTTGCCAGAGACTTCTGGACAGGATAAAGACGAGCTGTCTATGGTGATTCACCACTTTTATCTGGCTAAAACCTTAGTCAATCGGAGGCAATCACCATACATTCCTGGTTATAAAACAATTTTCTGGAAAATTTTCTACTTTGGACAATTGTCCCAATGAATTGACACAGTCACCGACCACTGTTCCCTCGAAGGCGCGCTAATCCCTGAGCTCGCGCACAGTTGATTTGAAATGCCGCGCAGAGAACTGGACAGTAGCTGGGGCGGGGCCCAATACACAAGGGCCCCGGGAATCCAGACAGAGTCGTTTGCGAGCCTTGCGACCTCAG
Source organism: Squalus acanthias (assembly GCA_030390025.1). NCBI lineage: Eukaryota > Metazoa > Chordata > Chondrichthyes > Squaliformes > Squalidae > Squalus > Squalus acanthias. The sequence continues at coordinate 5,792,093 of JASTWF010000031.1, forward strand.
AGCCGATCGCAATCACAGCTCTTGAAGTGTGTGCTCCGATGGTTGATGGGTTGCTGTGTAACGCCGGGAGGGGTTTGGTTTACTCCTTTGAACTTTGACCGTGGAGAGACAAACAGAGTTAACGTTTCAGGTCTGTGACCCTTCGAAGGGTCATCGACCTGAAACGTTAACTCTGTTTCTCTCTCCACGGATGCTGCCTGGCCTGCTGAGTGTTTCCAGCATTTTCTGTTTTTGGACCATGCTATTGTTGGCTCCATGCAGAGGTCAGGGGATCTGTTGGTGGCCAGTGGTGGGGGAAAATTGAGGAGCGAAAGGGGAGAGACAGAGAGGGAGAGACCAGGAGAGAGAGAGAGAGACTGGGGGGGAGAGAGAGACAGGGAGTGATAGATTGGGGGAGAGAGAGAGAAAGGGGGAGAGAGATTGGGGGAGAGAGAGATACATGGGGAGAGATGCATGGGGAGAGAGATTGGGGGAGAGAGATTGGGGGAGAGGGAGAGAGAGATTGGGGAGAGGGAGAGAGAGATTGGGGAGAGGGAGAGAGAGACTGGGGGGAGAGAGAGAGAGACTGGGGGGGAGAGAGCGAGAGAGACTGGGAGGAGAGACAGAGAGACAGGGGTAGAGAGAGAGAGAGAGAGACTGGGGAGAATGAGAGAGAGAGACGGGGGAGAGAGAGATGGGGAGAGAGAGAGAGACTGGGGGAGAGAGAGAGAGACGGGGAGAGACAGAGATAGACTGGGAAAGAGAGAGAGAGAGACTGGGGGGGGAGAGAGAGAGAGACGGGGTGACAGAGAGAGAGACTGGGGAGAGAGAGAGAGAGAGAGAGACTGGGGAGAGAGAGAGAGAGAGACTGGGGAGAGAGAGACTGGGGGAGAGAGAGAGAGACTGGGGGGAGAGAGAGAGAGACTGGGGGGGGAGAGAGAGACTGGGGAGAGAGAGAGAGACTGGGGAGAGAGAGAGAGACTGGGGAGAGAGAGAGAGACTGGGGAGAGAGAGAGAGAGAGAGAGACTGGGGAGAGAGAGAGAGAGGTGACTGGGGAGAGAAAGAGAGAGGTGACTGGGGAGAGAGAGAGAGAGGTACTGGGGAGAGAGAGAGAGAGGTACTGGGGAGAGAGAGAGAGAGACTGGGGAGAGAGGGAGAGAGACTGGGGAGAGACTGGGGAGAGAGAGAGAGAGACTGGGGAGAGAGAGAGAGAGAGAGACGG